>CAWUFW010004023.1:600000-1162500 GCA_963921515.1 Calotriton arnoldi
CGCGCGAAGGTTGCACAGCTTGTGCCGGCCTGTGGCTCTGGGCGGGACGTAGTGTGGCACACCATCCGTAGCCATGAAAGGGGTGAAAAGCAGACTGCGCAGGGCGGCTGGAGAGGCCCAAGGACTTGGCCGTAGCCCGTGAGTCCTTGAAACGCTCTAAAGCGTTGTCCGCTTTGTCGCCAAAAAGGCGACGGCCATCAAAAGGCATGTCCATGAGGGTATTCTGGACATCCTCAGAAAAGCCAGTCGATCTCATCCAGGCGTAGCGTCGAAGGGCTACCGACGTGGAAATCGTCCTGCCTAGAGAGTCGGCCATATCCAGCCCACAAGGGATGGTAAACAACAGCCTGGGAGAGCACTGTCCGGGCCTCCTCCGGACACTGAGGCAGCACCTGCGCAACCGTGTCCCACACAGAGTGGGAATAACGGCCCAATAGACTTGCGGTGTTTACCGACCGCAGTCCCAAGCTGGCAGAAGAGAAAATCTTCTTCCCAAGATGATCCAGCTTCTTGGTTTCCCTCTCAGGTGGAGCGGAAGGGAATGCGCTTTTGGAGGTAGAGGCTTGGACCACCAAGCTCTCAGGGGTAGGGTGCTGGGAGAGGAAAGTGGGGTTGCCCGGAGCCGGGCGGTGGCGTCTGGCAATCATCCTATCCACGGGAGCCCCAGTGTTGGGCCTGGACCAGGTGCCCAAAAGGACGTCGGTGAGGGCTTCATTAAACGGAAGCAGGGGCTCCGAAGAGCTCGCTTGCGGTTGAAGCACTTCTGTCAGGAGGTTAGTCCTGACCGCCACTGTAGGGAGCTTGAGGTTGAGAGCCTCGGCTGCCCTACGCAACACCACTGCGTATGACGCTCCCTCCTCCGTAGCCACGGTAGGAGGACACAACATGCCAAGGTCAGGGGAGGTGTCCAGACCACTGGCATCCCCCAGGTCCTCTCTCCAGTCCTGATCACATTCCAACTGGTCAGTCAGAGGGTCACCTGACCCCTCCCAGTCCTCCTCCTCATCCTCTGGGTGCCAATCTGAACTAAAAGGGACCCCAGGAGTGAACAGGGGCACAAAAACCCCGCTTGGCGCCGGATCCTTCGTCAGGCGACGCCGGTCTGGCTCCAGGTCCACATCAGGATGGAGGCCGGGGTCGACGCCGGTCGGGGGGCTGACCGGCGTCGGGTGCGGTGCCGGAGGAAGCGGCGCCGGTGGAGGCGTAATGAGGTCAACCGGCGCCGATCCGGATCTAGGCCTGGATCCATGAGGGGCCTGCGGAGCCGGGCCGGAGACGCCGGCGGAGAAGGCCTAGGCCCCCCCCAACAGAGTCAGCGGGGACCGAAGGCGCATCGGCGAGTTTGGGCTGCCAAAAGATGGCGTGCATCGCCTCATAAAATTTACGAAGCTGGGCAGGAGTCGCTCCGGGTCCCGGGAAGGGAGGTAAATCCGGAGTCGGCTCTTCAGGCTCCGCATGCGGAGCCGGGGGAGGGGCACCGCCCGCATCCTTCGTCGCGTCAGCCGACCGACGGGGAGAAGTCGAAGAGCGACGATGCTTCTTCGACTTCTTCTTGTGCTTCGACTTACCTGACCCCTAGTGCGAAGACTTAGAAGACGAGTGGTGATGGCTCCGCGACGGGTCTCTCGACCTCCCTCGTGACCGGGACCTCGAACGGCGCGGAGCCGACTGCCGGCGCTCAAGAAGCTTTTGGGACCGCTCCTGCAAAGCCTTCGGAGCCATGGACCGGCAGTCGGAGCACGACTTGGGGTCATGGTCATGCTCCAAGCAAAAGAGGCACAAGCGGTGTGAATCCGTAACTGACATCAGTCGAGAACAGGATCCGCAAGCCTTGAAGGCGGGCATCCCTACGTGCACCAGGAGTCGTAGGACTCAAAAAAGACGTCGACAAAAGTCGCTCAAAAAGTTCAGTCAGAAAGTGACTGGAGGTACTGCTCTCTCCGGATCTGCGCTGGCTGGTGCGGAAAAAGAAAGAACTGACGTCAGCGCACGAGGACAGCGTCTAAGTAGCTACCGCGACGTCATCCCGGCGAACACGACACCAACGACGGACGCGGAGCCGACCGACGCCACCTTCCGACGCGCAGAGGTACTGCTGACGAAAAAACTTTCCGGATCCAGTCCGACGCCTGGGGGTAATTCTAAGGTAAGGAATCTATAACCAACTGTTTCTTTCAGATAGTTACTTACCTTCAGTAACAATGTTATCTGGTAGAGACATATGTTAGTTATAGATTCCTTACCTCAGAATTTTCCCCAGGCGTCAGTCTGGATTTGGAGATTTTCCTTCAGCAGTACCCCTGCGCGCCGTTAGCTGGTGTCGTTCGGCTCCATGTTTGTCGTCGGAGTCGTGGGCGCCAGGATGATGCCGCGGGACCTACATAGATGCCGTCCGGGGAACTCAGCTGCTCTTTGTGTTGGCTGAGGAATACATTTTGAAACCGGAGACTAGAAGGGGAGAGTCATTTATCTTGACACTCTCACGCCTTCTCTTTCGAGTTAGAGTGGCGGAATGGGGTCAAACCCTGCTTGGACTACGAAGTACTCAAAGACTTTGAGCAGGAAGGGAACTGTTTGTAGGAACAGCCTTGTGACCAGGAAGGAGATTGGGCCCACAGCTTGAAGTAGGAGGCTAGACCTGTACTTCGACCATGACCTCTTCTTGTGTTCAACATCATAGAGCCTTACCTCCCAGTCCTAGATCTATTTCAGTACATAATGGCCCACGTTGCGCAACTTAAAGTCATGATGGCTGGAGCACAGACACTAAAGAGACACCTTGTGCTGGTCTGTGGCCAACATCAGTTTCCTTCAGTTGCCACACAGTTCGAAGCATGTCATTTTTCGATGGGACACAGTTCTCTAGCACACTGTCTAATAGTCTTGAAAATAATCGGGAGAACGACAAAAGTTGGTAATGGAGGCCTGGTTCTGAGTCAGAAGTGGGAGATTGTTCCAATTTATAAGAAGGGGGAACAGGTAAATCCAACTATAGACCAATTAACCTGATCGACTCGATCCCAAAAATCTTTTGCAAGCAAGTGCTGGTACATCTGCAGGTTTGGACTTCAGAAGAGGGTGTCCTGTCTGACTTGCAGTCGGGCTTTAGAGCCAACTCAGCACTCTAGACCATGTCTTCGACTTTTCTTGTATTTATTGGAGGGAAGTGTTAATCAACAAGGGCAAGCTTTTTGTTGCCTTTGTTGATTTACGCACAGCCTTCGACCTGGTTCAGAGGGGAAAGCTCTAAAAGGTGTTGGAAAAAATGGGCATCCCTGCTCCCCAATTGAACATCGTGGTAAAGCTGCATGCCAATAATATGGCCCAAGTCGGAGAGAGGGAGGATGAGCAGGTAACCAAACCCTACAAGGTAGATTGTGGAGTCAGACAGGGATGCGTCCTCATCCCTACATTGTTCTCCCTTTATAGCAGGGAAGGGTGTGACATGCCCAAACTTGGGGGGAGGAAGATTCCAGCCCTTCGCAGACAATACCCTGCTGATTTCTAAGTCACCACAGGGGCTCCAGCTACTGCTTGACCTCTTTAATTCCCTCTGTAATAAGCGGGGCTTGGAGCTTAATAGCTCCAAGACGAAGTGTGTGTTCTTTTCTATTCGCAAGGTGAGCCGCTGCAATAGGCACATATGCTAGTGAATAATACCCCTTTAGATCAGGTAGCTGCCTTTGATTACTTGAGTATCAGACTCACACCCAGACTTAGTTGGGCCCCTCAGCTGGAGAAAGCCCACTAGTCCCTTATCCAGCAAACTGCAAATACAGCCAAAATCCTCCACAGGACTGTATCTAGAAGGGTAGCCCCATCCCTTGAAATGTATAATGTAAAGGCAATGGGTTCTGTACTGTATGGCGCCAAATTATAGGGCAGTTTGAATACTAACAGCTTAGACATTGTGGAACATAGGTTTTTTGAGATCTATACTAACCATTTCCCCAAGTACTCTATGCCGGTGTATTTAGACAGAGCACAAAGAAATATTTCGCACAAAATAGAATGCAGACTTCTTACTTTCTGGCATCAGCTGTGGACTACCTCAGCCCTTGAACCGTATCGGGAAGGCATACATGATCTCATGGCCCTAAAGTGTGTACAGCTGATCCCCTGGTTCCAAACGCTAAAGCCACAACTGCAGAAACTAGGGCTGGACAACTATTGGTCCTCTACAGAGGCGATGAGCAAGTTTCCCCGAAATAGGATCAAATGTCACTACTGGGAGTTTGTAGCCATCGAAATTGAGACACAGAGCAAAGAAGACTACCTTTTAATATTGTGCTTAATGCTAGAGTAATTGGCACAGCACTGGTCACTTTACTTCAAACTACAATTGCGATCTGTTGTTAGCAAGGTATAAGAATTTTACAAGCAGCCTATTATTTTGTATACTGCTGTTTCGCATCGCTGGATGCCCTGATTTTTTTATGATATTATAACTGCGATTTTTAAATTCTGTGTTCTATAATGTTGTATTTTTATCTATTTGACCGTAGGTCTTTTACTAATGTGTATTCTTTTATAAGTGAAGTATGTACTTTTATAATCTCAGTGATCAAAACTTAAGTTACAAATGAGAATGAGTAATACCTTTTCTGGTAGTCTTTATCCAACCACAGATTCCTCACTTTTTGAATTTTCCCCAGGTGTCAGACTGGATCTGAAAATCTTTAAGCAGTACCTCTGCTCAGGGGGCTGTGTGGATTATTTGTGTATGCCGTATTTTATTTTACGTTTGTATATAAATGCCACTTTTGTCATCAAAGAAAGTTTATGACTGGACAACCACTTATTGCTGCTATTGAACATACTGAGTTGTGAGCCTGCATTATCCCCCTGTTCCCTCCCCCCACCCCCAAGAAGCCTTGGACTGATCGACCCGCACTACCATTGAAAGTCAAGTGCAAAAGAGGTACTTGACACAGTTTCTCAGGACCCATAGTAGGCCGGGCCCTGGAAAATGTGGAGTAAAAGGCCTCAATCCCAACGGCTCGGTCAACAGCTCCTGCTGGATCCGTAGCCCTGTGAAAGGGGTTTTTACTGCCCTTCTGGCACCAGCAAGTATCCGGAATAACAACCACGACCCACTTCTGGCGCAGGCACCTGGACACCTAATTTGCAACTTGACTGTGACCTCCAGTTCCTGCTTGTTCCAGACTGACACAGTGACATCGCAGCTGCCCAGGTTTTCCCTCTGGGGTTCTCCCGACCAGGTTTTCCCACAACCTGTTCTTCCCAACAGACGTTGCACCCACCCCAGGACTTATTTAATGCAGGCTGCTGGCGCGCCAGTCAGCGCTCATCTGCACCTGGCCCGCACCCAGCGCCACAACCCCTGGCCCTTCCACCTCCGAAAATACACCATCACCGAGCTCTACATCCTCGACCCCGGGCGCCACAACAAACAATGCCAACCCACGCTCCACGGTAGGACCTTTCACCTGCACCCACTGCCACTTCACCTGCCACTGCACACATACCAGCCCACCGACCAGCCCAACCCCGAACACAACGGACACCACCTGAACAAAAACACCAACTCGCTTGCGCCCTTCTCAACTCACGCTCACTATGAAAGCATTCCACTGAATTATGCGACCTCATCGCCACCCTCACACTCGGCATCGTCTTCCTCACAGAGACCTGGCTCAACCCCACATCCGCCCCAGACACTGCCACAGCGATCCCCGACGGATATAAAATTATTCACGAGGACCGCACCAACAAGTCACAAGGAGGAACAGCCATCATCCACAAAGAGAACATACAGTGTACCACCAACACCACCGATAACACCACCACCCCCATGGAACATCTCAACTTCAAGCTTCACACGGACGACAAGACAACCATCCGAGGCACCCTTGCACACCGACCTCCAGGCCCGCACTCCAGCTTCTGCAACACCATCGCAGACCTCATTGCGCCCATAGCCTTAGACTCTAAGCACTAAATCTTCCTCGGTGGCCTAAATTTCCATATCGACGTGGCGAGGATTTGGAAATTATCCGGGCGGTGCACCCACCTTGACGTACGTTTGACTACAGGGGGTCATTCCCAATACCTCGCTATTTCTAGAGACTATCTATGAAACTCGATTACGAATTGTGTGTTGATTAAGGTATCTCTGTATTGGAAGATTCACATTCCAAAGATACTGGAGGTAGGATCAGAGGGGACGTCCTCTTTTGGGTTCCGGAGTGTCCTGATAAATGCTGGAGTGACCCGTGTTTGTGGGCACACCATTGACGGCAGAAACATATCGACAACTTGGCAGTAAGTAGGGGTGGAGGAATCCTAACTTTCTCCTTTCACTCCTATCCTTCACGTTTTTAAACCTAGCCGGAAAGCCCCAAAATAAAATTGTGAGTGGGTACACATCCGAGCTAGTATTAACTCTCCCAAGAATTTCATTGTTTGTATTGTCTTCCCCTCCCTTTTGCTCCACCCCAGGCTTTGCTCTGCGCAGGGGTGTCTGTAGCACACCCTATGATGAAGCATGTCAATATTGTGAGTGAGGGCAGTCTTTTCACAGTGAACACGTGCCACTATTCTCACATATATATATATATTTGATATATTTTTATTATATATTTCCCTACTCCTTTGTGTGTGTTTCAGTTACTGGACGGGGAGGCTGGAGTAGGGATCTAACCTCTCCCCCCTTCATATTGTGTGTATTTTTCTAAATTTCCACATCCACAACGACAAAAACACCGCACACCTCCTCAACAGTATGAGCAGCCTCGGATTGACCCAGATCGCCCAAGAACCTACACACACCGCAGCACACGAGCTAGACCCAATTTTCACCTCCAGCAACCATGTCAAAAACAGCCATGTCACAGAACTCACATGGAACGATCACTCCATTGTCCACTTCAGCATCTCCAGCCCACGCACCACCCCGCCCCCCAAGATGACCAACACCCCCCACCGGAGGTGGAACAAAATCTCTGAGACCAGCTGGGCGAACGACCTCAACACCTTCACCCTGCTACTGCCACCAACCTCGAACAGGGAGTAAAAAACTTCAACGCCAGGATCACCAAATGCGCAAACAGCATCGGCCCCATCAAGAGCAACATCCAGAGAAATTCCTCCAAAAAGGCCAGCTGGTACACCCAAGAACTCAGAACAGCGAAACGAGATAGAAAACAGTTGGAGAGGAGATGGCGAACCAGCAAAACACCTTCAACAGGGTAGCGTTCAAGACCTCCCTCAATATCTTCCATCGCCAACTCAGGGCAACAAAGAAGACAGCGCTTGCCGCACACATCGAAATCAGCACCAACACCACCAAGGAACTTTTCAACATCATTGAGGAATCCTCCAACCCAGCTGCCAGCGAAAACAACATCACACCCTCACAGGAGCTGTGCAACAACCTCACCCACACCAAGATGGTAAGCACATACAGAATCTTCAAACCCCAACCCACACCTACGGACTTCCTCGACAGATATACCACCGCCGTAACCGACACGAACCACACACTCTCCACCCAGGACACCACCTCCACCATGAAATCCATCAACTCTGGAGCTCCCACAGACCTATGATCGCACCGCATCTTCAATCTCAGAAACCAAGGGATCATCCAGGATCTCACCACCCTACTCAACACCTCTGTCACCACTGCAACGCTTCCAGATGCTTGGAAACACGCCAAAGTCAGACCACAACTCAAAAAACCCTCCACCGACCCCGGCGAACTCAAAAACTACCAGCCAATCTCCCTGCTCCCATCCCAGTGAAGGTGCACACCAGGAGCAGAACCAGCTACTAGACGCCTCCCAATCCACTTCCGCAGCAATTAAAGCACTGAAACCGCCCTGATCGCAGCCACCGACATGCGAACCCTTCTCGATCGAGGAGAAACAGAAGCTTTGATCCTCCTCGGCCTCTTGGCAGCTATCGACACCGTAACCCACCACACACTGATCGAAACACTCCACCACATCGGCATCCAAGGTGACGCACTCAGATGGATCACCTCCTTCCTCACCGGAAAAACCCAGAGGTTCCTCCTCCCACCTTTCACCTCTGAACCCAAGGATATCACCTGCGGTGTCCCCCAGGGCAAATCCCTTAGCCCAACGCTCTTCAACGCATATATGACCCAAATGGCAATCATCATCAGATCCCACGGTTTCAACATAATTTTCTATGCAGGAGTCACCCAACTCATCCTCTCACTCACCGACGACTCCACCACCACCACCAGAACCAACTTCCACAGATGCATGACAAATATCGCCAACTGGATGAAAAACAACTGCCTGCAGCTGAACACACAGGACAGAAGTACTGATCTCTTGCAACAGCAGCAACACCGTCAGACCTAGAACCCGCACCCACTTCCTCCAACCACACCAGAAACCTCAGAATCATCATTAAGAAGCTCACCATGAAATTACAGATCAACGCTGTCTCCTCTGCCTGTTTACTGCACATGCTACGCAAGATCTTCAAGATGCTACCCCTACACACGAGACGCACCGTGATACAAGCCCTCATCACCAGCTGACTGGACTGCAGCAATTCCCTCTATGCAGGAATCGCCGCACACCTCCAACAGAGACTTCAAACCATACAGATACCTCAGCCAGACTTATCCTCGGCCTTCCCCGACAAACCAACATCACACCCAACCTCAGGAAACTCCACTGGTTTCCTGTATAGAAGATGTGCTAATTCAAGCTGCTAACCCATTCACATAAGGCTCTACACAACCAAGGACCTGCCTACATTAACCACTGCCTGAACTTCCACCAACAATTGAGATGACTACGCTATGCCTCCCTTTCACTTGCCCATACTCCTCGCATGTACCGAAGCACAAGTGGAGGACGCTCCTTATCCCACAGCGCAGCATAGACCTGGAACAGCCTCCACACGCACCTTCGGACCATCACATCTCTTCCGGAATTTCAAATGGCCCTTAAGACCTAGCTGTTCGAATAAGCCTCTGGACCTGCAAGCGGCTGGATACCGTACCGGGTGATTAGCTGCGCTTTATAAATGTTGATTGATAGCCCCTTTGGCCAAAAGCTTGCACTTTCTGCCGTAAGACAGACAGACAGATGGTCCTCCATAAGTTGTGCTCGGGATGGAGGAAGGTGCAGCGGTGGGGCAATGAAGGGTAAAGCATAGTTCTTACAGACAACCTGCAGGACCCACTTGTCCAATGTTATCGCTTACCGAATCAGCACAAAACATTGGATGTTGAATCCTGCGGGTGGCATGGCTACAGGAAGTGTACGCTAAAGGGGTTTGGCAGGTGGGGCTCTAGTGGGGGGGGGGGGAAGAGGAGTGGGAGGGAAACAGTTGAACAGTAGTTTTGCTTGCGATGTCCTTGACCACAGGGACAGTGGTTGCCACAGTCTTCGATGCGAAACTGTTGAGCACCTTGGTCAGGTTGGACAGGTGGTCAGTAAGGGGTACCTCTTTCACAACCGCAAAAAGAAAGGGGTTGATATGGTTGGCGAGGTGGGGCAAATAAGAGAGCGCATTGTGGCTCTGCACTCAAAGCACTCCAGAGCACAGTCTGTCTCATCTCCAAAAAGATGGGTTCCGTCACAAGGCACGTCCATGAGGAACGACTGGACATTGCCCAAAAAGCCTGTTGACCGCATGGGGATGGATTGCAACAATAGTGCCAATTGCTCGCCAGATTGAGTCTCTGCTTGTCCCGCCTGCAGCAAATCATATATTTATGTGTCCCAGCCATCCTGAATGGCTTGGGTGAGAGAGGGAAGAAGATCAACTGGTACACCCGGAAGAACATGAGCAACCGAATTCTAGAGGGAGTTGGAGTATCGGCCGAGCAAGCAGCTGGCATTAAAAAAAACAGAGGACCAAACCTATAGAATAAAATACTCTCTTCCAAAAGGTTTCTACTCTCTTAGAATCCATATCTGGGGGAGTGGTTGGAAAAGTGTTGGGGTTTGTCAGACTAGTGAAGCTTCAACTAATAAACTTTTAGGAGAGGGTGCTGAGATAGAAATGCGGGGTCACCTGGGACAGTAGAACAAGTTACTTACCTTCGGTAACGATATATCTGTAAGAAACATTAGTAGTGATAGATTCCTTACCTTAGAATATCCCCAGGCGTCAGTCTGGATCCGGAAAGTTTTCGTCAGCAGTACCCCTCGCGTCGGAAGTTGGCGTCGTGCGGCTCTGCGTCCGTCGTAGGCGTCGTGATCGCCGGGATGACGTCGTGGCAGCTACTTAGACACCACCCTCGCGCGCTGACGTCAGTTCTGTACATGACTTTCCGCGCCAGGAACGCAGAGCCATGCAAGATACTGACCACTGGTGCATTGAAACTAGGGCGCTGTAAGGGATGACCTTAACCCTAGAAATCAATTCGCAGAACGGGGAGGATGGGTGGGGCGGTAAGGAATCTGTCACTACTAATGTTTCTTACAGATATATCGTTACCGAAGGTAAGTAACTTGTTCATCTGAAAGAAACACAGTGATAGATTGCTTACCTTAGAATAGATACCCCAACAATACCAACCCCGGTGGTGGGTCTGCGAACCAAGATCACACCAGAAAGTCACGGAAAACAGAACGGCCAAAGAAGCCGTCTCTCAGGACTTGGCTGTCAAGACAATAATGCTTAGTAAACGTGTGCAGCGAAGCCCAAGTGACTGCCTGACAGATGTCTTGCAGGGGGACACCACTTCCCAATGCAGTAGTAGCTGCTGTTGCCCTGGTAGAATGGGCACGTAGCCCCACCGGAGGCACCTTTTTAGCCAGAGAATAGCATGCCTTTATACACGAGACAACCCAGCGGGAGATAGTCCTCTTGTGTACAGCCCGACCTTTCTTGGCGCCTACGTAGCCAACAAAGAGCTGGTCATCCACCCGGAACTGCTGTGTGCGATTGAGGTAAAATAAGATCGCATTGTACGTTTTGGGTCCAGACGGTGGAGCCTCTCTTCCTCTCTGGAAGGGTGCGGAGGCGGAAAGAAAGTGGGCAAGGTGATAGTTTGCCCGATATGGAAGGCAGTAACAACCTTTGGTAAAAAGGATGGACGTGTGCATAGCACAACCTTGTCCGGATGAACAGACAGAAAAGGAGGTTTACATGATAGAGCCTGGAGCTCATTCACGTGCCTAGAGGAGGTGATAGCAACCAGGAAAGCAGTCTTCAAGGTTAATAAACGAAGAGGACAGCTGTGAAGCGGCTCAAAGGGAGCGCACATCAAATAAGGAAGAACGAGATTAAAGTCCCACTGTGGCATCACAAACGGAATAGGAGGGAAAAGGTGAGTAATGCCTTTGAGAAATCTAGTTACAACAGGGGACTTGAAAAGAGAGGGCTGATCAGGTAGCTTGAGAAAGGCCGAAATTGCAGAAAGGTAGCACTTGATAGTGCCCAGAGCAGAGCCCTGCTGGGCTAAAGAGAGAAGGAACAGTAGGACCTCAGAAAGGGGATCCACAGCCTTTGCTGTGCACCATGCCACAAATTTGTTCCACCTGCAGGCGTATACCGATTTAGTGGAGGGACGCCTGGCTGCCAGAATGACATCACAGACTTCGGGAGGCAAGTCAAATGGAATCAACTGTCGCCGCTCAATCTCCACGCAAGGAGGTGGAGGCTGGACAGGTTCGGGTGGAGGACCGTCCCCTGCTGCTGCGACAGAAAATCTTCCCGAAGAGGCAGTCGGAACGGGGGATCCACGCTCATACTGAGTAGCTCGGGATACCAAACTCTTCGAGCCCAGTCCGGAGCCACAAGAATGACTTGGGCCCGGTCGCGTCTGATCTTCTTCAGCACTCTGGGTAGAAGTGCTGTAGGCGGAAAGGCGTACAATAGACCGCAACTCCACTCGCGACGAAAAGCGTTGCAGAGCGAGCGCCGCCTTGGAAATTCCAACGCGCAGAACTGCTGACATTGCGCGTTCTCTTCGGTGGCGAATAGATCTAACCAAGGCTCTCCCCACTGTTGAAAGAGACCTTGCGCCACGTCCGAGTGAAGACGCCATCCGTGATCCATCATGCACCTGCGGCTGAGTTCGCCCGCCCTGGCGTTCAGCAAACCTGCCAGGTGTTGAACCACCGGGGAAATGCCTTGATGTTCCAGCCATGTCCAGAGGCGCAGGGCCTCCTGACATAGGGTCCACGACCCCACCCCGCCTTGTTTGTTGCAGTACCACATGGCGGTGGTGTTGTCTGTGAACACCTGCACTACTCTCCCCTTGACAGAGGGAAGGAATGCTTACAGTGCAAGACGGATCGCCCGAACCTCCAGAAGGTTGATATGGAGCCTGGACTCCGCCGGAGACCAGAGGCCTCTGATCTCCGCCTCTCCCATGTGGCCGCCCCATCCCAGGAGGGACGCATCCGCCACCACTGTGTGCTCCGGTTGGGGAAGGGAGAGGGATCTGCCGCTGACCCAATGCTGGTTCGTGAGCCACCACTGCAACTGTCTTGCAGTGCCCTCCGAGATCTGGACGTTGTCGGACAGATTCCTCTGATGCTGCGCCCACTGGAACTTCAGGTCCCACTGCAGAGCCCGCATATGCCACCTGGCATGATTGATCAGCAGGATGCAGGAGGCCATGAGGCCCAGCAGCCTCAAGGTCATCCTGACCGAAACCCAGGATAAGGGCTGAAAGATTGGAATCATAGCCCGAATATCCCAGACTCGCTGTTTGGGAGGATAGACCCGAAACTGTGCATTGTCCAGAACTGCTCCGATGAAGAGGAGCTTCAGAGAGGGAATCAGGTGCGACTTCGGCACGTTGATGGAGAACCCCAGCAAATGCAGGAGGTCGGCCGTAGTCTGGAGGTGGGAGACGACTGCCTGGGGCGAGCCCGCCTTCAACAACCAGTCGTCGAGATAGGGGAAGACTGAAACCCCTTATCTGCGCAGATGAGCTGCGACCACCGCCATCACTTTCGTGAACACCCGAGGGGCGCTGGTAAGGCCAAAAGGAAGCACGGTGAACTGAAAATGCTTGTGGCCTACCGTGAACCGCAGGTAACGCCTGTGGGCCGGCAGGACGGGGATATGAAAGTAAGCGTCCTGCAAGTCCAACGCTACCATCCAGTCTTGTGGGTCTAGGGCAGACAAGACCTGAGCAAGTGTGAGCATCTTGAACTTCTCCTTCCGGAGGAAGAGATTGACGTTCCGAAGGTCCAAGATAGGACGCAGGCCCTTGTCCTTCTTTGGAACCAGAAAGTAGTGGGAATAACAACCACGACCTACTTCTGGCGTTGGAACGCGCTCTATGGCCCCCTTGGCCAAGAGGGCCACAACTTCCTGCTGTAGAAGTGCCAAGTGATCCCCTGACATGCGGTGGCATTGAGGTGGCATGGCTGGAGGGGTAGTCTCGAAGGGGAGGGAGTAGCCCCTTCGGACCATCTGTAAAACCCACCTGTCTGACGTGATGGTGCGCCAGTGGGGGAGGTGATGGCGAAGCCTGCCACCCACTGGCGTTTGGTGGACCTGAAAGGCCGGACTAGAAAGGTTTGGAAGCAGTGGTGGCGGGGGTGGTGGTGGCCTGACCCGTCCGCTGGCCCCCTGAACCGCCGCGGCGGTTCCCACGTCCACGGCCGCGCATGGACTGTTGCGCCGGCCTGTGGCTCTGTTGCGAACGTGGTGGGTTGCCCCTTCCGCAAGCACGAAAGGAGCGAAAGGCAGAAGGCTGAGGAGGCCGTGTGGCCGAAAGGTCCAAGGACTTGGCCGTAGCCCGTGAGTCCTTAAATCTCTCCAAAGCACTGTCTGCCTTGTTGCCAAAGAGGCGAATGCCATCAAAGGGCATGTCCATCAAAGTGTTCTGGACATCCCCCGAGAAGCCAGTTGTCCTCAGCCAGGCGTAGCGGCGGAGCGCCACTGTCGTGGAAATCGCCCTGCCCAGCGAGTCGGCGGTGTCAAGGCCACAACGGATTGTGAACTTGGCTGCATCTCTCCCCTCAGCAATAGCCTGGGAGAGTAGTGTCCGAGCCTCCTCCGGACACTGAGGCAGCACTTGCGCCACCGTATCCCACAAAGAGTGAGAATAACGGCCCAAGAGGCATGCGGTGTTCACCGACCGCAGCCCTAGGCTGGCGGAAGAAAAAACCTTCTTCCCAAATTGTTCCAGCCTCTTGGATTCCCTGTCCGGGGGTGCGGTAGGGAATGCACTTGGGGAAGCGGAGGCTTGGACAACAAAGCTCTCAGGGGTGGGGTGTTGGGAGAGGAAGAGGGGATCACCCGGGGCCGGGCGATGGCGTCGGGCGACGTTCCTGTCCACAGGAGCCCCTGTGTTGGGCCTGGACCAAGAGCCCAAAAGAACGTCCGAAAGTGCATCATTAAAGGGCAGCAGTGGTTCCGCAGAGGTAACTGCTGGCTGGAGCACTTCCGTCAGGAGGTTAGTCCTGACGGACACAGTAGGGAGCTCGAGGTGGAGAGCCCCGGCTGCCCTACGCAACACCACAGAAAAAGAAGCACCCTCCTCCATAGCTACGGTAGGAGGAGACAGCATGCCAAGGTCTGGAGAGGTGTCCAGACCACTGGCGTCCCCCAAATCCTCTGCCCAGTCCGGGTCATACTCTCATTGAGCAGCGAGAGGGTCCTCAGACCCCTCCCAGTCCTCCCCTTCCTCCTCCTGCTGTTGTACAGGCAGAAAAGGAGGAGGATGGAGATAGGGAAAGAAATTCCCAAACAGCGTCGGTCGACACCGTTCCGGCACCGTCTCCACGTCGGGGCTGAAACCGGGGACGACGTCGTCCGGCGCGCCGGGCGATGCGAAACGTGGTACCGGTGGGGTCGACGTCGGTGGAGGTGTTACGAGGTCAACCGGCGTCGACCGGGATCCACGGGAGTCCTGCGGTGCCGAAGCCGGAGCCGACGGCGATGCCGGGGTCGGAGCCGCCAGCGTCAAAGGGCGAGGACTCCCAGTCGGGCCCGCGGGGCCCGAAGGTGCACCGGAGGGGCCCGACGGCCCAAATAGGCGAGCCATAGCGGACAGGAATTCCTGCACCTGGGCCGGAGTCGCCGATGAACCCGGGAAGGGCGGGTAGGTCACCGACTACTGCGTAGGCTCCGCCGGAGCCGCAGGGGTGGCACCACCCGCACCCTCAGCCCAGTCGCGCGACTGGCGAGGGGAAGTCGGAGAACGATGCCGTTTCTTCGACTTCTTTTGGCGCTTCGCCTTACCTGACCCCGAGAGCGAAGACTTCGATTCGGACGACTTCCGATGGTGGTGCCTCCGCGACCGGTCCCTCGACCTCCCTCTGGACCGGGACCTTTCACGGCGCGGAGCCGACTGCCAGGCTTCAAGCAGCTTTTGGGACCGCTCCCGCAAAGACTTCGGTGCCATGGACCGGCAGCCGGGGCACGACTTGGGGTCGTGGTCGCGCCCCAGGCAGAAGAGACACACGCGGTGCGGGTCCGTCACCGACATCATCCGATGACAGTCCTCGCAAGACTTAAACCCGGGCATCCCTAACTGCACCAGGAGTCGATCGACTCAGAAAGGTGAGACAAAAAATCTCCCAAAAACTCAGTCAAAAAAGACTGGGGGTACCGCTCTCTCCGGATCTGCGCTTGCTGGCGCGGAAAAAGAAAGAACTGACGTCCGTGCGCGAGGGCGGCGTCTAAGTAGCTGCCGCAACGTCATCCCGGCGATCACGACGGACGCGGAGCCGCACGACGCCACCTTCCGACGCACAGGGGTACTGCGGACGAAAACTTTCCGGATCTAGACTGACGCCTGGGGATATTCTAATGTAAGGAATCTATCACTATGTGTTTCTTTCAGATAGGTGGTGCTCATAATTTGATGATTCACAGGAGGGACAGGGGAGGCAGAACAAGGTCTGGTCCACGCTCACAAGAGGATGTTGGTCAATGCCTCATTTAAAGGGAGCAGGTGTTTGGTATTGGTCTGCCCCGGCTAAAGGACGTCTGTCAGAACATTAGATTTGACCTCTACAGTGGTGAGCTGTAGGTCAAGAACTTTGGCGGCCCCCCACACGACTATAGCGAAGGAAGCACTTTTCTCAGTGGCAGGGCCTGGAGGTGAGATGAGGCCAGAGTCAGGACTCAGGAGAGGTGTCAAGGCCTCTGGCAACCTGCTGGTCATTATGCCAGTTCTACTCGTGGACAGGGTGGCCAATTTCATCAAAGGCATCATAGTCATTATCTGATTAGATTCTGAACAGGGTCTGTAGCATGTGGGTCGTGCCTTGTTAATGAGGGAAAATAAGTGGGTCCAAGACAGGGGGCTGTTGTTCGGGAGAACAGGGTGCGGCCTCATTCAATGTAACAGAACTGACTCAAAGACCACAATGGGTGCCCCATCCTTTTGCGCCGATGGAGTTGGTGTCAACTTTACAGGAACCAGCATAGGTCGTGGAGCAGAAGGAACTGGCAACAGGGACGGCCAAGTGACGGAATCAGAGGGTCCAACTGGCATAGAGGGAACCCACCGGCGGCTTTCCAGATGGAGGGGCTAGTTGCTCCGTGGGGAGCATAGGTGCACCAGAGGGAGGAGGAAGTGATGAAAACGTCAGAGCCTGGCCTTGCTGAACTTTTAGTCCAGCCTCAGTGTTGCACATGGCTTCAGAAATTTGAGTTTTGCTTAGATGGGTTTCAATGTAGACAGACTTCTGGAGTTGGTGAGATATCGGGACAGCTTGACGCCTTCTGAAGGAGAATGAGAGTGGCAGGACAGAGCAGATTCTGCTTACACTTTTTAAATATATTTTTTTGACTTTCAAAAAGATTTGGAGCGCGATGATATTCGGCATCAGGATTGATTTCCATGACTCCTGGGCTGGGAACGGGACCGTGAAGTCCCTTGGATTTGGACACCTTCACGATGTAGAGTCTTGCAGTGCTTGACTACATAGAGCACCACCTCATAGTCTCTTAGAGCCTTTTGGATGATTGGCACACAGTCACTGCAGGCCTTGGAGTCGTGGCTCAACCCAAGGCACCACAGGCAAACCTGATGAGGATTTGTCACAGACATTTGTTTGCAAAAGTAATTATAGGGTTTGAATCCTGTTGTCTTGGGAGATGACATTTCCCTTGCATATTGTAAAAATTTAGGTAAAGATGTCTCAAAAAGAAGAGAGGTAGCTCCGGATCTCCGTCTGGTGACACAGAAAGAAAGGAACTGACAGCATGCATGGGTCGCGCCTGTGTAGGCTCTACATGTCATTTCTAGATCGAAACGGCGCCAATGCGGAGTTGCAGAGGTACTGCGGAACGTTTCTAGATCGAGACTGACGCCTGAGGTACATTCAATAGGTGAGGAATCTGCATTAGAAGTCTCTATCAGAAATTATTTTTTATTATAATTTTATATTGTTACACTGTTAAAGTCTCATCATATCGAGCACCAACAGTGAAGGCAAGCTGTACAACACATAGTAAAAATAAAATAAAACAGTATCACAGGAATGTCAAGACCAAGCATAATACATTTCCTACACAGAAAACCATTGCAAGTTGGGTGACCAGAGTATAGTACAGTAGGAAAGAATAGAGTAGGTGGGTATACATGCAGGGAAGTGGGGAGATAGTGAAAGGGCTCTAGGAATAACTCACACTCAATTAACAGATATAACGAGCTGCCATTGTAGAAATTATATCACTGGATTCCCAATATCAGAAAGGAGTCATGTAGCTTTCAGGATGAACACATAGAAGTAAAAGGATGGTGAAAGTAACAAACTGGAAAAAACACCCGGAATGGTGCCATCCACGCCAGACAGCTATGAACTGAGTGTCACTAGGCCTGGTCGAAATTTAAATTACGCCGATATAATTTATGTAATTTGGTGAAATTCACGTAATTAGAAGAAAGCTAATTATGCTAATTACACACACTTCTAGGTGGCACCCATTTGTGAAGTAGAGAAGCCCATTTCTTGAAATACACCTGCATCCTGTGCGTGGGTGATGCTCGTGTTTTCAACTGCCAAAGGATGCACAACCTGGCTACTACCAACAAAGGCCACATTCATCATTGCCAATGGGAGAACATATATCTGGAATGCCTGAGACATCATGTGAAACCACCAATTTCATCGATGCTCAGAATGAAATAGGGCTAAAGGTGATGAGTACATCCCAACCTGTAGACCAATACTCAGTCTGTCAAGCCCATAAAAAGTTCTTCTCTACCACAGCTCCAGCATATAGAATCGAGACCATGACCCAACCTAACTCGGGTCTAGTAAGTATTGTGAAGGATTTTGCAAAATGTAAACTTAAAACTAGATCTCTATCATGGATTTCCAGTAGGGACGAACACTCCTTGATAGTGTATGCCAGGTAAAAATTGACGAGCCAACGCAGTGCGGGTCCCAGATATGGTGGAATTTAAGGACAGCTATGTTATCATGCTGTTATAGAGTCCACACACAATTCATCTATGTGAACCCCATATTTTAAAATACACATGGATAGCAGACGTTGGCAGCAGCCGTGTGGATGCACCTAATCCACATCTCAGACGATGTATTAACTGACGGAAACACCAGTGCTGATCTCCACCAAGGTCGAACTCCAGGCATAAGTCCTCAAAATTTCAGAACACCATCTTTCAACAGTTGGTCAGCATTCTTAGACCATTATCCGATCTTGCCTGTCAATGAAAGACTATTACCAATATGTATGCCATATCAAAGCCTATAATTGCAAACATGAGTTGGCTTTCAGGGATGTGTGGGTGGAATCCATTTTGTCAGCAGAGAACAAGTGTTGGGATATAAAGTATGGTTGAAAATGGGTATGGTAGCATATAAAGATTCCTTGACAAAGTGTGCAGAGAGTGTGTCAAGCTCTTGTAGCACACTAAATGGGACAGGCATAACCAGCAGGTGATAAAAATTAATTATGACAGAATATTGGAGTTTATAATAACTCTTGATGTAGGGTAGCTGAAGCCCCCTAGCAGTACTATGAAGAAACAATGTTGAAGGTCGCATTTAAGACCTTTCGCCACTTCAAAGTAAGATACTTATGTCATGAGATGGTACTGAAAAAGGAAGCAACCACACAACATAGTTGAATGAGTTCCCCCATCAACATGATTGCTTGAACCTAGTGGCAGAAGGAGAGCAGGAGTGCTGCCAATCTACGGAAGTGAGAATTCATCTGCATAATGAGAGGGTTCAGAACATCTAAAATCTTGTCAGTAGACCCTGTGTTGAGAAAGAAGGAGGTATTTAGGAATTTTCTCTAACCAAATGAAGTTATAGATCATGATTGCGACTTTGATGGCAGCATGGGAGAACTTTGCAATTATTCTAATTTAGCACTTCAACACAGAACATTTTAGGAACAAAAACTCATAACATGCGTTCCTATGGGAGAAAATTGGTCATTGGTTTTACAGGTAAGTACTGGACTTACGAGTGGGAATTTTGGGGTTAGGACCAAGGTTCCCCAAAGTCTAGGTAGGCACTCCAATTGCACCACCAGCGGCACTGGGGCGGCCGGGTGCAGAGTGCAGGGGTCCAATATTAGCCAGTGGGGCTAAGGGGCCTTTGGTCAAAGACTGCTTAAGAGCAGGCCACTGGGCTGTGGGAGCAAAGCTCCTGGGGTTAAGGACAGCACTGCAGGGGTCAACAATCAGCACTGGAACTGTACCACATGCGGCACAGGGGAGGCTGGGTGCCAAGATGATGTCGGGGACCCTGTGATTTCCAATGGAGACCTTCGGTTGAGCAAAGTTGCTGCAGGCTCGGGCAGGGAGACTTCCTGAGAGTGGCCATCGGCTGAAGAGGTAAGTTGGGTTCTTGGGAAATGCCTGGACACCGTCGGTTCGGCCACCCAAGGCCGTGGGGCGTCGGATGCAAGCGTCATTAGAGGTGACCCTTCAGGCTGAGGCTGCAGGCGTCGTCTCGAAGCTTCAGGGAGGTGGAGGATCACCACATCCCAGGTCAGGATTGCTGGTGAGATCTCCTCGTGGTGTTTGGCCACTTGAACTCGGGCCGTGAGCGTCGGGTGCAGATTAGTGCAGAATCGTGGAGCCGCCTGGTTCTGGATTCTGTGGGTGAGTCTTGGCTTGAGCAAATCTGGTGCTACCGGGATACAGTCTGTTAGATGAGTGCAGGGCAAGTCCTCCGGGCTCTGGGGGTTGCTGGCTGCTGGACTCGCCGGGGTTCTTGCTGTAGGCAGGTCAAATGCGGGACGGGCCGTAAGGGCTGGGGCCAAAGCAGTAGGTGTCCTCTTCTTTCTGGGTCAGCACGGCCCTTCAGACCTTCTTCTTTCTTCCTCGAATCTGAGGCGGCAAAGTTCAGGGGTGCCCCTAAATACAAATTTTAGGGGGCATTAAAGGGGTATGCAGGTCGGGACCAATGGGTCCCTTCCTTGGGGTGGGTACAACCCCTATTATGCCACCCTCCAGTGGGAGGGGAGGCATGAGCCTCTCCCTAATTGGTTGAGTCCCCTCATCTTCAAGATGGAGGGGACTGAGATGTGTGCTTCGCATCGCCTGCCCCACCTGAGGGGTGGGGTTGGCAGAGGTGGGCACACTTCTCCTCCTAGCTTGGTTTTCCCGCTGATTCTCCCGCCCAAAGGGTGAGGTGTGGCAGAATGGGTGCAAGCCAGTTGCTGGGGGCAGCAAAAGGCAGGGACAGCTTACAAAGGCGGCAAGCCTTTGAAGCTTCCACTTCGTGGACCCAGCCCATCCTGGGGGAGGAGGCATGACACCTCTGCCCAGAATGGGCTTTGTTTCTGGACCAAGAGATCGGGGGCTCTCTACCCAGAGGTCCAGAAACCTGTCTGGTGGTGGCAAATGGCAAATACTCATTCAGGAACCACACCAGAGCTGGTCGTTTTTCAGGGGGCATCTCTAAGATGCCCTCGGAGTGCTTTTTACATTAAATCCCACACTGGCATCAGTGTGGGTTTAATGGGTGGAGAAGTTTGCTACCAAAGTTCCAAGGTTTTAGTAAAGCCATTATGGAGCTGTGGAGTTCATAATGACAGACTCCCAGACCATATACTCTTTATGGCTTTACTACACTTACAATGTCTAAGAATGGACTTAGACACTGTAGGGGTACAGGGCTCATGCCACTGTACCCTCACCTGAGGGCTAGTGCACCCTGCTAGATGGGTGACTTACCAAGGCCTCAGGTAGTGGATTGCAGGCATGGCACACAGGGATGTGTACCATGTCGACTATTCAATTTTCTCTGCACCAAAACACGAAGCCTGCAATGGCAGTGTGTGGGTGTTCAGGTACAGAGTCTCTTAGGGTGGCACAATAGGTGCTGCAGCCCTTAGAGGACTTCCCTGGTTACAGTGCCCTTGGTACCCTTTACAAGGGGCTTACCTGTGGCCAGAGATGTGCCAATTGTGGGTACAAAGGTACCGTTTTGGGAAAGAACACAGGCCCTGAGAACCTGATTGGCACCTGATAATCCACCCGGAACTCTTTTGTGCGGTCAAGGTAGAACAACATGGCTCTTTTTGGGTCAACCCAATGTAGTCTCTCCTCTTCTTTAGAGGGTTGAGGCGGAGCACAAAAGGTAGCAGGGTGATACTGACATACATGAGAGGGAGCTATCACCTTCAGTAGGAAGGATGCTCTAATCCGAAGGACCTGTTGTCTGGGTAGATAGTAAGGTATGGAGGCTGAGATGACAGAGCCTGTAGCTCACTGACCCCTCCTGAGAAGATGTTATCGCCACGAGGAAGGCCATTTTTATGGTAAGGAGCGTGATGGGGCAGTTGTGTAACGGCTCGAAAGGAGCCCACATTAGAAATGTTAGGACTAAATTATGTCCTACTGTGGCACAATGAAGAGTGCAGGTGGGAACATGCGTTGGAGACCTTTCAAAAACCTATGTACAATAGGGGACTTGAACAGGGATGGCTGGTCTGGCAACCGCAGAAATGCCAAGATGGCAGAAAGATAGCCTTTTAAAACGCCCAAAGTAGAGCTCTGCTAGGCCTACGTAAGAATGAACACTAGAACCTGTAAATGGTTGCAGAAAGCGGGTCAGCGGTCTGTATACCATGCCACAAACTTGCTCCAACGGCAGGCGTGTACTGTTTTGCTGGAGGGGCGCTTGGCTGCCAAGATAACATTACAGACTTCGAGCAGAAGGTCGAAAGCTGTCAGCTGTCGCTGCTCAATCTCCACACATGAAGGCAAAGCATTTCCAGGTTCAGGTGCAAAACTTTGCCTTGTTGCTGCGACAGAAAATGCTCCCGAAGAGGCAGCCTGATCAGAGGACCAGTGGTCATTCTCAACAGCTCCGGATACCAGACTCTTCCTGCCCAATCCAGAGCCACAATTATGACTTGGGCGCCGTTGTTCCTGATCTTCTTGAGAACTCTGGGCAGAAGTGATATTAGTGGAAAGGAGACCGGAGCTTCACTCAAGATGAAAAGTGTCTCTGAGCTAGACCTGCCTTGGAAACTCCAGCGCGCAAAACTGCTGACACTGCACGTTCTCAACGGAGACGAACAGATCCAACCAAGGCTCTCCCAATTCTTGGAAGAGACCTTGCGCCACCTCCAGATGAAGACGCCATTCGTGATCTACTAGGCATCAACGGCTGAGTTCGTATGCCCTGGCGATCAGAGAGCCCGCCAGGTGTTGAACCACAAGGGGATATGCACTGACATTCCAGCCATGTCCTAAGGTGCAGCGGCTCTTGAAAAAGGGTCCATGACCACACCGCCCTGTTTGTTGCAGTACCACATGGTGATGGTGTTTGTGAACACCTGAACCAGCCTTCCCCTGATTGATGGAAGAAAGACTTTCAATGCCAGCCAGATTGCTTGGCACACCAGCAGGTGGAAGTGGAGTCTGGATTCTACCGGAGACCAGAGTCCTTTGATCTCCACCATTCCCAGATGGCCGTCTCCGCCCAGAAGTGACTCATCTTTCCTTGTTGAGGAAAGGAGAGGGGTCTGCCACTGACTCAATCACGGTTCGTTAACCACCACTGCAGGTCTTTTGCAGTTCCCTCCGAAATGTGGACCATGTCAGAGAGATTCCCCTGATGGTGTGCCGACTGGAACTTCAGGTCCCACTGCAGAGCCCTCATATGCAAATAGGCATTTTTCATAAGTAGGGTGCAGGAGGTCATGAGGCCAGACAGCCTCAGAGTCAGTCTCACCAAAATCCAGGTTAGAGGCCTAAACATTGGTATCATAGCCTGAATATCCTGGACTCGCTGCTCCAGAGGATAGAATCGAAACTGCACTGAAGGCGCAGGTCTAAAATAGGACGTAGTCCTCCGTCCTTCTTGGGCACCAAAAAGTAGTGGGAATAGCAACCATGACTGATGTCTGATGCCAGCACCTTCTATATAGCTTCGTTGGCCAAGGGAGCTAACACCTCCTGACAAAGCAAGGAGTGGTGGTTCTCCGACAGCTTGTCGCAAGTAGGTGGAATGGGTGGGGGTAGTCACAAACGGGAGGGAGTAGCCCCTTTGGACTAGCTGCACAACCCAACTGTCGGATGTTACTGACCTCAGTGGTGCAGATGATGGAGTATCCTGCCCCTACTAGGTATCCATGATGGTCTGAGAGTATACTAAAGGAGTTTAGAGGCTGCAACTGCCGGGTGGGGTGATGGACTGGCTCGACCTCTGGCTGCCTACCTCACGAGTTCTGTCGGAGCCCCGCTCTCGGCCACAAAAAGATTGTGCGGTTTGCTGGCTGGGTGTGTAAAGATGCGGTTGGAAGCCCCTCTCTTGGCCCCGAAAGGGACGGAAGGCAGACTGAGGTTGGCGAGGGGCCATGGAAAGGTCCAATGACCTCACAAGGACTTTTCTGTCCTTAAAGCGCAGAGTCCACCTTCTCTCCAAACAACCGAGAGGCATCAAATGGCATGTCCATGAGAAAGACCTGGACATCCCAAGAAAAGCCAGTGGTTCTTAGCCAGGCATGGCCCCAAAAGTCCACCAACTATGAAATCTCACTGCCCAGAGAGTCGGTTGTATCCATCCCACATCATATGCTGAACTTGGCTGTGCCCCTCATCAGCAATTGCTTGAGAAAGTAAGGCTCGGGCCTCCTCCGAGACCATGGGCAGCACTTGCTCAACAGATTCCCAGATGGTATGGGAGTATTGACCCAAGAGACATGCAGTGTTCACCGACCGCAGTGCCAGGCTGGCAGAAGAAAACATCCTCTTCCCAAAGGTATCCAGCGTTTAGGATTCCATGTCCCGTGGAGTGTCAGGGAATGCGCCCGGGCTAACTTTAGAGGCAGAGGCCTGGACCATTAAGATATCCGAGGTGGGGTATTGGGTGAGGAAACTTGTCTCCTGGAGCGGGACGATGGCAGCACGCAATTTTCCTATGCACAAGAGCCCCAGTCGAGGGCTTGGACCAGGCCCAAGTAGGACATCAGTAAAGGCTCTCAGTCATGGGGAGGCAGCCGTGGGGCGTCAGCGACATTGGCACTGGAGTATGCAGCAGGAAACGTCGAATTGGCTCAACTGGCGCTGCTTTGGATCTATCACGGAACCATGGGGTCCGACTGGCGCCTGGGGCGAACCCGCTGGTGGGTGACCAGTAGGAGCCCCTCCCAACCCAGCGGGGACAGGCTGCCTAAATATGTGGTGTATGGCCTCATAAAACTCGGTGGAGCGGAGACAGCCCAGGTGCAGGCTTCCCCACAGAGCTAGGCCTTGAGTGCCGACGATCCCTCCTCTCGTCAGATTACTTTGGCCGGAGTGGCGAAGTCAGAGATCTCTACGACTTCTTGCTCTTCTTCTGCCTGTGGGACTAAGCTTATTTTCCAGATGACACTGACTGTGACAGCGAGCGCCTGCAGTGGCGCTGTGACCGATCTTGGGACCTTCCTCTCGACCGACGACATGAGCGTCGAGAAGCCTGAGGAACCGCTCCCTCAAGGCCTTGGGATGCATGGCGCAGCAATCGACACAGGTCTTGACGTCTTGGTCACGCTCCAAGAACCAGAGGCACACCAAATTTTGGTCTGTCACAAATATCTGTTGGTGAATGGCGCCACCCGGCTTGAAGCCACATTAGATTAGAGATACATTTGTATAGCGCATGGCTACCGGAGGCATCCCAGCGCTGACAGCAGAAAGATCAGCGTGGCAACCAGACTAAGGGAATAACCAGGTCTTTAACAGTTTACGGAAGACGAGATGGTTAGGTTCTTTCCGTAGATCAAGAGGGAGCGAGTTCCACAGCTTCGATGCATTGTAGGAGAACTTACGCCCTCCACTTCTGGCTTTCCTAATCTTTGGAACAGTGGCCAGATGTAAGTGGTCCGATCGAAGGCATCTGTTGGCACGATAGGGGGCGAATAATGGAATGGTTAATAGCAGGACTTTTTCCAGACAATGATGGAAATAGGGGAAAATGTTGGTATTATTGTGTGGGTACTAACCCAACAAAAGCAGGACGACTCAAAAGTGTAAGAGACATGACTGAAGACATCAGTGTAATGTATACCAAAGTAACCACCCTGGTTAATAATACATATATATGTTGTTACCACGAAATTCTAAGTATACATACAAATATACTCTTTGTGACTATAACAAGAGGTTGTAGTCTAGACACGTTGTGGTACTATACCGTGTGGCAGTGAAGAACTAATGCAGTCAGATGCCCAGGTGTATTCAATTGTAGAGTAACTATACGTTATATTTGAAATGTCTAATTAACCCACATAACGACTATTCCCAGTCGGCAAGCACGACCAATAGAATCAGAAAAACATACATGATTTTGTACCAACAATGTATGCATACGGTTACTACCCACCTTTTTGTTTTGACAAAATGTAATTTTAATTTCTAACACTACAACTCCCAGAAGGCCACATTATGGGTCTGCAAGGGGAGAGGTATAAAAACACTACTTAGCCATTTGTCACTCAACCGTGAGCAAGGCCGTCAGGCTGAAACGCGTTGGTGGAGGCAGACTGGCTCTGCATATGAAATAAATAACTGTTCCTTGATTCCTGAGTGCGACGTACTTTGTTATATATATATATATATATATATATATATATATATATATATATATTTCCAATACGAGTGCTCAGCACTTGAGGGTGCACTCGAGAAACCGCAATCTGTTATTTAGGGCAATGCCAGCACTTCAACCTCTGAGTTTAGCCTGACGCGTTTCAGATGGTTCCTTACTCATAGGCTCACTCCATGATTTGCATAGCAGCTGACACTTTATTTAAAATTCTCCAATGAGCTTGACACTACAAGTCCCAATAAGTGTTGGGGCAAGCCAGCAAGAAGCTCATTGGAGAATTTTAAATAAAGTGTCAGCTGCTATGCAAATCATGGAGTGAGCCTATGAGTAAGGAACCATCCGAAACGCGTCAGGCTAAACTCAGAGGTTGAAGTGCTGGCATTGCCCTAAATAACAGATTGCGGTTTCTCGAGTGCACCTCAAGTGCTGAGCACTCGTATTGGAAATATTGCCGCGCCCGCTCAAGGCGTAGGAGGGTAGCACCACCCCAGGATTGCCAAAGGGGGCCACGGCGCGCAATGCATGTCGTCGCTGTTTGTGGGGAGACTGAATTTAAGATGGGCAGAAAGCGGCACATCACGGCGCATTCAACGCTGAAGGAACATTTACTTACCTCATCCCATTTGGGTAAGAGGCGGCGGCGTGACACTACAAGTCCCAGCAAGTGTTCGGGCAAGCCAGCAAGAAGCTCATTGGAGAATTTTAAATAAAGTGTCAGCTGCTATGCAAATCATGGAGTGAGCTTATGAGTAAGGAACCATCCGAAACGCGTCAGGCTAAACTCAGAGGTTGAAGTGCTGGCATTGCCCTAAATAACAGATTGCGGTTTCTCGAGTGCACCCTCAAGTGCTGAGCACTCGTATTGGAAATATATATATATATATATATATATATATATATATATATATATATATATATATATATTCCTTTTTCAAAGTTCTGGGTGACAATAATTCTAGCACATTTAGTTTCTGGTGCATTTTTGGGTGAGCTTTTTTCTGTGGTCCTGATGTATAAAGTTGGGAATTTGTTTCGAATGTGGATGTTCTATTTTAGGTTTAGATTCTCCAGTCTTCCTGGTCCTGATGAGGTCTATTAATAAAGATGGCTGAAATGTGTTGACCTTATAATTGGATAAGTCCATTAAAATCCAATTAATCTTGAATAATATGGTCATAAGGAGAATCCTAAGAGTTGGATGCCCCAAGATTCACTTTATTTTGTGGCTACCTCCCAGTGGAATACTATTTGGACAGTATATGCAATCACTGCGTCCGTAACAAGAATAAGGAAGCAAGGAGAAAAAGCTTTGATAATTAACTTTTCCATATCTTGGGGATTCCGGGAATAATGTAAAAAGTGATGATGTGGTTTTATATTTTGTAATTTGTGATCTTTACTTTTTGTCTAGAGATCTGTTAAGACAACATGTTGTAATTGTTGGTGTTTGTTTTTTTTGTCCAGAGGCCTGTAAATACGATGGAATGTAAATAGATACTCAGACAGGTTTATGCTAGAAATAGATACAAAATAATAATGCAGATTAACTCTGTATCCCATAGAAAATGATTTCATTGAGGTTCAACGGCATGTGAGCAAGTTTTGCTTGACATCTGGTTTAAAGCCGGAGACACAGAGCCAAGTGTGCCTACGGAGAAGCACACTTGAGTTGACGCCCCAAGCAGCACTGTCAGCGTGCTGAAGGGTACACCAAATGGAGGTATTGGAGAGAAGTTTGCCCTTGGATACTATCTCCTCCCCCCCTCTTTTTGTAGTCATCTGGGAGATAGTGGGGGAGCGCCTCCATTTTGTCCCAGTGGGTGCGGTCATAATAGGAGAGCAAACAAATCGAATTGGCAATGCACCAATGTGCCGCAGCATCAATCCGTTTACTCTCCTTATCCGGTGGAGGGGTCTCACTAGTGCCCTGAGAGTTTGCCCACTTTAGAGCGGTGTGTACCACCAGGGAATTAAGGGGTAGTTGACCCCGAATGTAGATGGAGTCAGTAAGGGACGCTTTGTACTTTTTATCCACCCGATGAGTGATAACCCTGGATCTGACTGGGTCCTGAAAATTGTCTGGGGCAGCAGGCCCTAGAGCATAGGTAGATATTGGGTGGAGTGGTGAGTGGTTGGTGAGTGGTTGGTGGTGGAGAGCGTCTCAAAAGGAAATCCTCTTCTATGGGGTCGACGTGCATGTCAACTTTGTGGTACGAAGTTACATAGCTAACCGCTCGTACTAAGGTGTAGTCTCATCGGGGCAACGGACGGGCTGGGCACAGGTCGAGATCAGTGTTCCCTGGAGGGTCCACATCATAAGAATCCCAAGAGTGACCATGTGGGGGTATATAGTGGGTATCTCCCCCTCCCTCCGTGTTCCCCTGTGTCTGAGTGCAATGACCCCTTAGGTGTATATGATAGGGGACTAGGTGGTTAGTCAGGCGGGGATGGAGAACGCCATGCTCTCTACAGAGATAGAGGGGTGGTGGTGGTGGCGGCTCACTGTACGGCATAGGGCTGGTTGTCTTGTCTGACTTCTTTCTGCGTTTTGTTGGAATGGGAATTGTCGAGGGCTACCTCAAAGCTCAGCTGGCATTTGGGGGTCTGTGGAGCAGTCACTGATGAGCGAGTGAGGATCCAGCCCTTGTGCGGGTATATCACAATATGCCCCTGCTAATCATCAATCTCATCCTGGAGCTTTTTTAGGATCGGTTCGTCGGTTGTCGGTGCTGAGGGCTTCAGAGCTGGAGTCTATGGGATTGCCGCCGATTTCGACACAGATGGTTTCAGACCCGACAGACAGGTCTGTGCAGAGTTTCTTCGGCGCCGAAGCCGTCCATTGTGTCTGACGCGGAGGTTCGGTGCTGATCATGGTCTGAAGGCAGTTGTGGCCCAAAAGCTGTTCTCTGTGGGTCGTGAGCAGCTGGCGCCCCTGTGCAGAGGGCTGCTCGACATGCGAGCAGTGCCCATGGGGATGGGGGAGGCCGTACTCACCACAATCTGTGCCAGCGAAATGTCTTCGATCTTGGAGCCGTAAGTGGCGTTGGGCGAGAAAACCTCCACATCAGCGGTGGACTGCTGCGCATGCTGTTCCCCCTTGAGGTCCTGGAGTGTTGTCCTCGCTCCTATGTGACATCTCGAGGCGACGGTCCCGACAGTTGCAGACAGTCTTCTTCAAGCAGAAGGAGCGGCAGACGTCTCAGGCAGCCTTGTCGTGCTTGGGCGAGAGGCAGAGGTTACAGACCTGATGGAGATCGGTCCAGGGGTACTTCGCATGACAGCAAGGACAGTATCTAAAGGACATCCGTTCCAACACAGTCGAGGCATTCGCGAGAAAACAAAGGAGACAAGACTGGGGGAGCCCCAAAGGGCCACAAGGGGCTGAGGACAACCGGAGAGTCGCTTGGGACGAGGGATGCAGACATGGGCCCAAGACAATAAATGCGGGAACCCGAACGGAGCAAATGCTGATGTGGGGGGGGGGGGGGACACACGGATTGGCAGAACCAGTGAAAACCGAGAAGAGCACCACAATGGTGTTGATCCAGAGCACAGGATCACATGTCTGAACCCGATGGCGGAAAGAAAACAATCCAACAACTGAGTCGATGCCAATGCACATTACCAACAAGAGGAGGAGTCACAGTGCCTTGTGACTCGAAAAACTTCTTTGAAGAAAAACAACCTGCAGGCATCCGGGTCACACATACTCAAACACATATTTTCTTCTATGAGAGTAAATCCCAGATTTTTAGATGATTGAACCATTTTCATAGTTGATATGTCTGGCAGATTTTCAACTGCCTGGGCTTAAATTCAAAGAGTTGCCCATCTTGAACCCAGAGCATCTAAGAAAGTTGTGTAGAAAGATCACAGCATCCTTCTCAGTGCATACTGTGGGGCATATTTGTTCTACTGAAAGCATACTGACAACGTAACTCACATTACCCAGATTTCAAAAACTCCAAAGTTCCAAACCAATTTTTCATGTGTTACACTACTGACTTTTAGAACAATCTATCTGTGGAAATCATCCATACTATTTACCTCTGGAAACATTCCTTCCTGAAATAATTGCTGACTTCCTGTTTAGCCTGGACTAGGCCTTATCTGTCTTTTTGAAGCAGTCTACCCCTACTAATGCATATGATTGCTTAGCTTTCTGTAAAGACTATTAAAATTTTATGGGGCAAGACAGCTATCGAAAACAAATGAATGGACAGTAAGATGGCTCATATCAGAAGACATTAGGGAACTCGCAATCTTTCTCCCATATGATACCACAATCCCAGAGACACCTATGCAATTTTGGGCTGTAGCAACCTAGCACATAAGTAATAAACTGTTTGGGGTGTTATCTAGGTCACAAAAGTTGCCAGGACTTTCTGCTTTTTGGTTTTATCTTAATGTTACTGTTCTTTATTGTGTTTTAAGAAAAGACCTTTAGCCTTATAAACATGGCTGTGACAGGACAGTGACTGTCTTTGATGTCAGTTATTTGCATCAGACTGTGCTACAGTACAAATCCCTCATCACAAATTAGTACTACATTAAGACTCAATCACTAAAACACACTGATCTTTGTAAGAGTTAAGGTTGAAATAGGAATACTCAGCATGCAGTGGTTAGTGCAAAGTATGAAAGACCGTGGGATACTAGTGGTAAACAAAAAATGCAAACAAGACTACTACAAGAAGTCAATAATAACCAGGCTATCAAGTGACAAAGAGTACATTTTGCATCTAGCTGCAAAAAATGTTTACAACAGAGCATGACAACTAACAAGAGGACATAGGCATTTGACTTGTGCATTTTATAACAAGCTTACTTGGGTGCAGAAAGGCTAATCACTCCAAAGTTTGCTCTGCCATTTTCATCAGTTTTATGTTGAAGATTTCCAGGGTTGATCTATCACAGAAAACAGAATTGTGAACAAAAAAAAATACCAGATAGCTAACCAATGTCTAAAGAACTGACTCCCTCATGTCACAAAAACACAACTGTGGAAACAAACAAAAAAAGATTTAGATTCTGATATCCAAACTACTATTTTTCACTTCGGCCACTGCAATAACATAGCTGACCGAATTTACCAGGTTATATAATCAACATAAAAAAAATAAACCACAATTTACACAAGTTTGATGCCGTTTTACACATGGAAACTCTTGTTGTCCTAATTCATCATCAAATTAAATACTACCAGGAGTAAGAACTTGAATCCAGTAGAAATCTTCATCTTCTGCTATGGGTGCCAGGTTTCTCAGAGGCAGAAACAAATGACAAAGCATATTGGCACCCAGTTGTGCCCATAACATCAGTTCCCGTTACTTTCAGCTCTCCACTAAGGTTACACAAAGTAAAAGCATCTGACTGAGGTGTATCTTTACATCCTAAAAATATCCTCATTTTCAGAAACAGGAAAAGATTGGGGGAAAGGGTGAGCAATGATCAACCCCTTAAATGCTGAGGGCTTTCACCTCTAATGCAGATACCTCTTTGATATGTGAAAGACCTTGCATTCAAGTGTTTCCCACAAAAGAAAAGCTAGGCCAAATTTGCATCTATTTTCAAACATGTTGGAGATTCTAACATGACCAAGGGTTAGTTGGTTTCCCCAAAAGAAACCGAGGTAACACCCAAAAAAAGCAGATTTTTTTTTTTTTAAATGGGACAAACAATGTGGTGCACAAAAGAGTGGGGATTTAACTAAAAATGGCATCCACAATACATTTGCTGTGCTATATCGCCTGCTTTCGGCAACTGGCATAGCACTAAAGAAAATTGTTTTTTCATTACAGTTTTTACAATTATAAAGCTATTTTTGCAGCTTCTACCTAAATCTATAGCTTTTCTGAATTCAGCAAGGTGTCATTTGTGTAGATCACCCATGGTTTTCCCACAGAAAGTAATCATTGAAATAAAAAATACAAAATTGTGAAAGGGGGAAAAAAACTGAAATAGGTGACAATATTTTAATTTCTCATTTATTTGCATTGAAATCCAAGCTACAAAAATAATACACTGTTACGTCCGTGAGACTATTCCTGCAGCAGAGATATAGGGTTTGTCAGCTGTCCATTAACATTTGTTACCTAAAGCCACCAATCAAGCTGCAGTGTATAATCAATTTTTATGTTTTCCAACTGTGCCTCAATTCATAAGTTTAAACCTTATGAATAAAAAAGGAGTATGAAGAAAAGCAATGCATTTTTCATAAGTGCCTAAGAATCTTGAGCTTAGGATATGGTTATTTGTACGACTTTGAATTTAGGAGTTTCTATAATATCTGGCGATTTTGAGAACATTTGAGAAATTGTTGCTTTTTATCCACAATGACATACATTTAGAAGCCAGAAGTATAGAGAAATTCAATAGATACGAACAAATATCCCACCCTTCTGTGTTCCAGCACTTTCCTGATAAAAATGGTACCCAATGTGAATGGATGGTCTTACCGCTCTGGACAGAAAATACACCAAAATGCATAATGGAAACATGAAGGCACTTGTTTTGAATTTCATTATTCTGGGTTTGTGGGGAGCTACAGCATTTGGGAACAGGTCTTGTAATTGCCCAAAGAAACCTGCCAATCCCAGACATTTCTGAAAACTAGACACCCAGGAATGGTTAGGGTGGTGTGGTTTGACTGAATTCCTCTACATATGACAGTGAAAGCCCTGCAAGTGTCAAACGTTGGCTATAATCACAGATTGTTCTTACCTTTAAGTGAGGGGAAGTTCTGGAATCTGCAGGGATTAACTTAAGTCCTACCAACTAGTGATTTCACACTTCTCCCAATAAAAACTTCCCAAAAAACAGTGAAAACATTGATATTTTTCTTTTAAATTTCAATTGTTCTGTTGACGCGAGTAGCTGTGGTATTTGGGATGGCTGATGGCCAGGTAAACCTAAAAAATCTAGACATTTATTGAAACTATGGATATCACTACTTTTTCTTACCCCGAATGCCCTGCAAATATCAAAATCTGGGTGAAAAAAACCTCACTTTCCTTACATGTATTTGGTGGAAAACATTTGCTGACCCAACCAATAGCAAACATCCTACCATATTCCATTCTTACTCTTCTCCCAATTAAATCAGTATCCCGCATTTGTGGGTGAATATATCGTGCTGACAGAAATAGAAAAAAAACTGAGACCATGTGAAATCAATCAAAGTGTCAATGTGATATTCACATGGTCACAGTTTTGGTCCTTTCTTAGTCACAGACAATTGGCCCATCTACATATGGCGTTCACTTTTCATCCGGAGAAGACGCAGCATTCTAGAAGGAAAGACTGGATACATATTCCAGTTTTGTGTCAAACAGATGTGTGAAAACTGAATTTTTCACCCAAATAATGCAGTCATGGAAACTTGGGAAATTGCTTTTTGACACAGTGTTGCAGTAGGCAGGGCATTCTGGGTGAGGAATTTAGGGAGATAGCACAAAACCAGGGACCTCCCAGAGTGACTAGTTTTCAGAAATGTCTAGGGGTGGTATGCTTCCTTAGGTTCCAGCTAATACGGGGTCCAAACAAGTGTAGCCATCTCCACAGAAAACGAGAGGACATTTGTTTTTTTAGGTATAGTTTTGACAATAGCAGGGCATTCAGGCCAAGAAAAGAAATCACGAAGTATCCACATAAGGCAAATCAATCAGACTCCTACGGTTGTCTAGTTTTCAGAAATGAGTGAAGATGGTATGTTTTCTTTGGTGCCAGAATTAAATACTGCAGCCACCCCATTGAAACCGAGAGGAAATTATTTTTAGGTTTAGTCAGTTTTGATGATGGCAGCGTATTCTTAGAAAATGTAGTAGGATCCATGCAAGACACAACTAAATACCCCTTTGAGTGTTTCAGAAATCTATGAGGTGGCAGGTTTCCTTAGGTGTAGGCAGATCTGAGACCCAAATACTGCAGCTACACCCATCATGAAGTCAACACTGACTACACATTGATGTAGTTTCAGGCCTTTGCTCTCCTGTACAAGAAGCAAACCTATACATGTCAGATGTAACTTTAGTTAGAAAATATGAGAAGGTTAAATGGTATAACATAAGACATTGGCAGGTAACTTGAGGTTCAGAGCAGATGCATACATTCAACTAGGGGCGTACCACCCAATTTTCCAGTTTAATGATCAAGCATTATTTTCTTGTCATGACTATTTGATAAAACTTATATAGGAAAGCAGATCCTACATTGTGGCATAGCTTGGCATGCCTCATCATCAGATGAAAGTGTATACCACTGGGAAACTTCCTTTTCTTGTGCGGTCTTGCATTTGTATAGCACACAACTGCCACTTGAGAGGTGTGATTCCAGATGGATCTGTATGTGTGGGTGGAGAAGTTTGTGGCTGTAGTATGCTCTATGTGAGTAGAGTTGAGTACAGTAATGCTTATGTCGAATCTATCCTGACCCTTTCCTTCTACTTACATCTGTCAACTGTATGTTAACAAGTCTAGGCTGAACTCTGACAATCTCTTTATGCCTTTGTCTCACTGCAGGACCAGATTAAAATTATGTAGTTGGGAAGGTGAACCTTTACTAATGTCACGACATGGCAGCCTGGATAGGCTCAGAAACACTTGTGTGTTTCTTGCAACTTTAGCACGCTCACAGCGAATGACAGGATCACCAGCAAAGTAAATTCCGAAAATTCCAGTAAGCATATCCCAAAACCGAACTCCATCCACTAAACGGAAGAAAATAGGGGCGTTGCTTGAGGTCATCTCAGGGACAGAAACTGTGAGCACAATTACATTTGAACACTAAGGGCCTGATTTAGATCTTGGCGGACGGGTTACTCTGTCACAATGGTGATGGATATCCCGTCCGCCGAAATATAAATCCCATAGGATATAATGGGATTTATATTTGGGGCAGTCTGGATATCCTTCACAGTTGTGACAGAGTAACCCATCCGCCAAGATCTAAATCAGGCCCTAAAATACAAATCATGGAAAGATTTTCTAAATTCCCTAAAAAGCATTTCCAGAAGGACTTTATCAAATGAAGAAAAACGCTAGCAAGTACACCACAAAAGTTACCAATACATACACGTTCTCAAGTCAGTACTAATATAATGGTTCACATATAATTATTAAATAGAAAAATAGCTATAGATTACAGTAATTCTTTGGGTGAAAACGTTTTCATTGATTGTCCAATGCATATGGAATAGTTTTAAAGATACTCAGCAAGTCAAAAATAGGCCGTGCATGATATGTATCCATGCACAGACATCTGAAGTGGTTTATTACCTCTCAAACGGACTATTTAACTTCAGTCAGGTTTTTCCAGAACTTCATCTGTGTGTGCGTTGGAGGGAAGCAAGTCAGAATTAACATGCCTGGCTTAGATGTGCCCTGGGTAGAGGAGTACCGAGTCTCTCGCCTCAGTCCTCACCAATTACAAACATTGAATTTTCGATGCCGCTGGCACATTTCTATACAGACATGCAGTAAGCAAAGTACTTGTCCTTCTGCACTGCAACATCCCTCACAACAGAAAAAGTGGAGGCTGCTACTTCTATAGCAGTGAGAATGTTGATAATAGCCAACTCAAAATCAAGAAAGAACATTAGTCTTCCAGTGGTAGTTGTACGACAGATAACTTAGTATGCAGATAGACAAAATATGCATTGTATGATGCAAAATGGACCAGGTGGATAGCCAACTTCTTATACCAAGTGTGAGTTTTATGAGTTGAATCATATGGTTGAAGTAACTATCAGTTTTATCAACTCTGCCAATGTTCCTTTTAAAATCAATTATACAGTAGGGCTTATGCACTTCTAACATTTGACCCCAAACCATGATAGAAGTCCTCACATCACAAACTGACGTGTGTACATTTACTTCCTGACCAACACACAATTTCATTGCTCAGAGTTCACTACAATGCAAGCCACTGCATTGAACTGAACTTTTAGGTCCTTTTTATAAACAAGTTATAAGAAATATCCTTTGTGATTTCGTTGATTCGTCCAACTTAACACAAAACCAGCATTGGACAGTTCACTAAACAGCTGTAGCCCTGTACAGAATAATAAGTTACTTACATTGTGTACTGCTTTTTCTGGTGTATACTCTTTCTAACTGCAGATTCCTCACCTTTAGAGTATTCTCCAGGCACCAAACAGGATCTGGACGTTTTTGAAGCAGTGCTCCTGCGCACCAATAGCTGGCGCTGTATGGGTCCAAGCTGACATTGTTCAGCAGAGGAAGGGAAAGAGCAGAGTCTCATAAAAGCAGCACCCCTGCGCACTGATGTCAGTTTCTTACTTAACTCTTTTCACACTCTTGGATGGGTATCACCAAAAAAAGTAACGGTATCAGTGTGCAGATCTCTAGATTTGGCACTTTTCAGGTGGTGAAAAGAAGCCACTCCACAGAAATGGAAGGTGGGAGGGCAGTGAGGAATCTGTGGTTTGATAGAGTATCCACCATAAAGAGCATTGCCGAAGGTAAGTAACTTGCTCTTCTGATGGATTCTTCTAACTGCAGATTGCTCATCTTTAGAATGGATACCAAAGCAGTATCTTCGAAGGTGGAGGGGGCTCAGATTAAAAAGTCCAGCAGGACAGAATGGGCAAAATACCCTTGCTGTCAAGGTAGTAGTGTTTCATGTACGTGTGAAATGACACCCACATCATGGTGTGGCTGATCTCCAGAAAAGGTAGTTTGCATGCCAAAACAGTGGTGGCAGTTTTGGTCCTAGAGGAATGAGCTCTTGGACCTTCCGGGGACTGCTTTTTGGCCAAAGTGTTGCACATCGTAAACTAAGGATATATCCACCCTTACAGAGTTCTTTTTGCACCGCCGCACAAGTTACTAACTTGTGTAACGATATATCTGTAAGAGACAGTAGTTAGTGACAGATTCCTTACCTTAGAATATCCCCAGGCGTCAGGCTGGATCCGGAAAGTTTTTGCGTAGCAGTACCCTTGCGCGTCGGTAGGCGGCGTCGTGCGGCTCCGCGTCCGTCGTCGGCGTCGTGATCGCCGGGATGACGTCGCGGGCAGTACTTAGACTGCGCGCTGACGTCAGTTCTGTACACGACTTTCCGTGCCAGGAACGCAGAGCCATGCAAGAAGCTGACATAGGTGTCTGAAAAATACTAGGGCCCTGAAAGGGATGTCCTTAACCCTAGAAATCAGTTCGCAGAACGGGGAGGATGGGTGGGGCGGTAAGGAATCTGTCACTAACTACTGTCTCTTACAGATATATCGTTACACAAGTTAGTAACTTGTGCATCTGAAAGAGACACGTTAGTGACAGATTCCTTACCTTAGAATAGATACCCCAGCAATACCAACCCCGGTGGTGGGTCTGCGAACAAAGATCAGACAAGGAAGTCCCGGAGGACAGAACGGCCAAAGAAGCCGTCCCTCCGGACCTGACTGTCAAGGCAGTAATGCTTGGTAAACGTGTGCAGCGAGGCCCACGTAGCTGCCTGACAGATATCCTGCAGCGGAACACCGCGGCCTAAAGCCGTGGTAGCAGCCGTTGCCCTGGTGGAATGGGCACGCAGCCCAACAGGAGGCTCCTTCTTAGCCAAAGAATAGCAGGCTTTGATACACAAGGTTACCCAGCGGGAGATGGTTCTCTTGTGCACCGCCCGACCTTTTTGGCGCCCACGTAGCCAACAAAGAGCTGGTCATCCACCCGGAAGTGTTGTGTGCAGTTGATATAAAAGGAAAGCGCACGTTTTGGGTCCAGACGGTGGAGCCTCTCTTCCTCTCTGGAAGGATGCGGAGGCGGAAAGAAGGTGGGGAAAGTGATGGTCTGCCCAATGTGGAAGGCAGTAACCACCTTTGGCAAGGACGACGGACGCGTCCTAAGAACAACCTTGTCTGGATGGACAGACAGAAAGGGAGGTTTGCATGATAGAGCCTGGAGCTCACTCACCCGCCGAGCGGAGGTGATGGCCACCAGAAAGGCTGTCTTCAGAGTCAGAAGACGAAGAGGACAGTTATGTAGAGGCTCAAAGGGAGCGCACATAAGAAAGGTAAGAACCAAGTTCAAGTCCCACTGAGGCATCACAAACGGAACAGGAGGGAAGAGGTGTGTAATGCCTTTTAGAAACCTGTTAACAACAGGGGACTTGAAAAGGGAGGGCTGATCAGGAAGCCTGAGGAAGGCCGAGATGGCACAAAGATAGCCCTTGATGGTACCCAGGGCAGAACCCTGTTGGGCCAGGGAAAGGAGGAACAGAAGAACCTCAGAAAGAGGGGCAGAGAGAGGGTTCGCAGCCTTTGCTGTGCACCATGCCACAAACTTGTTCCACCTGCAGGCGTATACCACCTTAGTGGAGGGACGCCTGGCTGCCAGAATCAAATCACAAACTTCGGGAGGCAAGTCGAAAGGAATCAACTGCCGCCGCTCAATCTCCACGCAAGCAGGTGGAGGCTGGACAGGTTCGGGTGGAGGACCGTCCCCTGCTGCTGCGACAGAAGATCCTCCCGAAGAGGCAGACGGATCGGGGATCGACGCTCATACTGAGTAGCTCGGGATACCAAACTCTTCGAGCCCAGTCCAGAGCCACAAGGATGACTTGGGCCCGGTCGCGCCGAATCTTCTTCAACACTCTGGGTAGATGTGGTATAGGCGGAAAGGCGTACAACAGACCGCAAATCCACTCGCGACGAAAAGCGTCGCCGAGCGAGTGCCGCCTTGGAAATTCCAACGCGCAGAACTGATGACATTGCGCGTTCTCTTCGGTGGCGAATAGATCTAACCAAGGCTCTCCCCACTGTAGAAAGAGTCCTTGCGCCACTTCCGAGTGAAGACGCCATTCGTGATCCATCATGCACCTGCGGCTGAGTTCGTCCGCCCTGGCGTTCAGGGAACCTGCTGGTGTTGAACCATCAGGAACATGCCCTGATGTTCCAGCCATGTCCAGAGGCGCAGAGCCTCCTGACAGAGGGTCCACGACCCCACCCCGCCTTGTTTGTTGCAGTACCACATGGCGGTGGTGTTGTCTGTGAACACCTGCACTACCTTCCCTTTGACAGAGGGAAGGGATGCCTTGAGTGCAAGTCGGATCGCCCGGAGCTCCAGAAGGTTGATATGGAGCCGGGACTCCGCCGGAGACCAGAGGCCTCTGATCTCCGCCTCTCCCATGTGACCGCCCCATCCCAGAAGGGACGCGTCGGTCACAACTGTGTGCTCTGGCTGGGGAAGGGAGAGGGATCTGCCAATGACCCATTGCCGGTTCGAGAGCCACCACTGCAACTGTTTTGCAGCCCCCTCCGAGATCTGGACGTGATCGGACAGGTTGCCCTGGTGCTGCGCCCACTGGAACTTCAGGTCCCACTGCAGAGCCCGCATATGCCATCTGGCATGATCGACCAACAGGATGCAGGAGGCCATGACGCAAGTCCAACGCTACCAACCAGTCTCCAGGGTCGAGGGCAGTCAAGACCTGAGCTAGGGTGAGCATCTTGAACTTCTCCTTCCGGAGGAAGCGATTGACGTTCCGGAGGTCCAAGATAGGACGCATGTCCTCCTTGTCCCTTTTGGGCACCAGAAAGTAGTGGGAGTAGCAACCACATCCTACTTCTGGGGTCGGAACATGCTCGATGGCCCTCTTGGCCAAGAGGGCCGTGACTTCCTTCTGCAGAAGCACCAAGTGATCCCCTGACATGCGGTGGAATTGAGGTGGCATGGCTGGGGGGTTGTCTCGAAGGGAGGGAGTAGCCCCTTCGGACAATGTCCAAGACCCACCTGTCCGAGGTGATGGCACGCCAGTGGTGAAGGTGATGGCGGACCCTGCCCCCTACTGGCGTGCTGTGCACCGGAAAGGAAGGACTAGGAGGGCTTGGAGGCCGCGGACGGGGAGGAGGTGGTGGCCTGACCCGCACGCTGGTTGCCCGACCCGCCACGGCGGGAGCCACGTCCTCGGCCACGCGAAGACGCTTGCTGCGCGGGCCGGTGGCTGGGCAGCGGACGTGACTGGGCGCCCCTTCCGTGGCCACGAAAGGGGCGAAAAGCAGAGGTCAGCGGAGGGCGCACAACAGAAAGGCCCAGGGACTTGGCAGTAGCCCGTGAGTCCTTAAAACGCTCCAGCGCATGGTCTGCTTTGGAACCAAAAAGACCGACTCCATCAAAGGGCATGTCCATGAGTGTATTCTGGACATCACCCGAGAAACCAGTTGTTCTCAGCCAGGCGTGGCGACGTAGCGCCACCTTCGTTGCAAGCGATCTGCCCAGCGAGTCAGCGGTATCAAGGCCACAACGTATGGTGAACTTTGCCGCATCCCTACGCTCCGCAATGGTGCGGGTAAGCAGTGTCTGGACCTCCTCAGAACACTGGGGCAAAACGGTCGCCACCGAATCCCACAGAGAGTGGGAATATCGGCCCAAAAGGCAAGCGGTGTTGACGGACCGCAAGCCAGCACTTGAGGAAGAAAAGGCCTTCTTCCCAAATTGATCCAGGCGTTTGGATTCCCTATCCGGAGGGGCGGTAGGGAAGGCGGTTTGGGAGGCAGAGGCTTGGACAACCAAGCTCTCGGGTGTGGGATGTTGGGAGAGAAACAAGGGGTCGCCCGGAGCAGGGCGATGGCGTCGGGCCACGTTCCTATCCACAGGAGCCCCTGTGTTGGGCTTGGACCAGGTGCCCAAAAGAACGTCAGACAGTGCATCATTAAACGGCAGCAATGGCTCCGGGGAGGTAACTGCCGGCTGAAGCACTTCCGTCAGGAGGTTAGTCCTGACAGCCACAGTAGGCAATTGGAGATGCAAGGCTCCAGCTGCTCTACGCAACACTGTTGCAAAATTTGCCCACTCCTCCGTAGCCACGGGAGGAGACTACATGCCAGTGTCAGGGGAAGTGTCTAGACCACTGGCATCCCCAAGTTCCTCTGCCCAGTCCTGATCATACTCACACTGCTGTGTGAGAGGGTCTTCCGACCCCTCCCAGCTCTCCTGGTCCTCCTCTGGCTCAAAATATGGAGGAGGAGGGACATCTGGGACCCAAGGTCTCATCGGCGCCGGAGCCGGCGTCGAGCGACGTCGGTCCGGCTCCATGTCCGGAACCGGAGAGAACCGGGGAACGACGCCGCCCGGAGCCCCGGGCGGCGTCAGGAACAGCACCGGGGACATCGGCGCCGGCGGAGGCGTGGTTAGGTCAACCGGCGTCGATCGGGGTTGCGGTACCACCGGAGCCGGGATCGAGGCCGGGGCCGAGGCCGGGATCAAGGCTGGCGGGACGGGCGACGCCGGGACCGGGCGTCGTCGGCGACGCCGGAGCAACCCCATCAGGGCCCGCGGGGCCCGAAGGCGCACCGGAGGGACCTTGAGGCCCGAAGAGGCGGGCCATGGCCGACAGGAATTCCTGTATTTGGGCCGGAGTCGCCCCCGAACCCGGAAAGGACGGGTAATGCGGGGGCGGCTCCACAGGCACGTCCGGGGCGGCGAGGACGGTGCCGACAGGGGCCTCAGCCGAGTCGCGAGACCGGCGAGGCGAAGTCTTAGAGCGATGATGCTTCTTAGACTTTTTGTGCTTCGACTTACCCGAGGAGTGCGAAGACTTGGACTCCAACGACCGGCGGGGGCTCCGCGACCGGCCCCTCGACCTCTCACGGGACCGGGGCTTGGTGCGGCGCGGAGCCGACTGCCGGACCTCGAGGAGCTTTCGAGACTGCTTTCGCAAAGCCTTCGGGTGTAAGGCCCGGCAGTCAGGGCACGACTTCGTGCCGTGGTCTCGGCCGAGACAGTAGAGACACTCTAAGTGCGGGTCTGTGATCGACATCATTCGACCACAGACGTCGCATGGCTTGAAGCCGGGCATCCCTACCGACACCTAGGAGTCGAGAAGACTCGAAAAGAAACAGTGAAAAAATCAGCAAAAATTTAGTCAAAAATTGACTAGGGCACTGCTCTTCCCGGATCTGCGCTTACTGGCGCGGAAAAAGAATAACTGACGTCAGCGCGCAGGGGCGGCGTCTAAGTACTGCCCGCGACGTCATCTTGGCGATCACGACGCCGACGACGGACGCGGAGCCGCACGACGCCGCCTACCGACGCGCAAGGGTACTGCTACGCAAAAACTTTCCGGATCCAGCCTGACGCCTGGGGATATTCTAAGGTAAGGAATCTGTCACTAACGTGTCTCTTTCAGATTTACGTGTCCTGGCCTTAGAGAACCTCACAAAAAGCAGATTATCCACCCAATGATCTTTAGTGCGATCAATGTAAAAGCTCAAGGCTCTTTTGGGGCCCAGTCAAGTCAGATTTTATCAGGGTGAGCTATTATTATGTTCTACTGACAGAGTCTGGCGAGAGAGCTAGAGTTAACGAAGAGCAAGTGTACTGTTCATTCAGAATGTGAATGAGTAATAAAGATGCCTTTAAATCTTGGTTTTATCTTGTCACATTTGCTGTATGTTTAAAGACAGAGGTAAAATGTTAGCTTATGTCTTCTTACAAATTACTGCTTATTTTACCCTGCACACTGATGTTTACTTTTTGTTTTCAGACACAAAGTTAGAGGATTCTGTAAAGTGAACTGTTTGATAATCTTATTGTGCAGACATATTATAATAGCTTGTAAATACCTGTACAAATATTTCAAAATATATTTCTGTAGATAGAAAAGCACTTCTTTTGTAATTCTGAAGTGAGATAGAAATAAAGATTTTATTAGGATCAAAACAAATCCGAATACTTTACTTGGTGATGTGCAAATGATGAATATTTGCTGAAACTCAATTTCCAAACATTATCGTTTGTACGCCATACAGGTTATTAGTAAAACTGCACGTCAGTGGGAACATTTGTGGCCTTTTCAATGGAAAATGTCTGTCTGTAAATGACAGTGCGCTACCATATCATGCTTTAGTGATATATTTATTAAAAGTGAGACTTTTTAAATATGAGCTGAGAAACATTCCAGCCCTTGCCCTGATGATAATACTCTTAGTAAACTAAAAGGCAAGTCAAGCGACACGTGAACCTTATATGTGGACTACATTTTTATTATACATGGAGCAAAAGTTTAGTCCATTAAATCAAGTAAAAGAAAAATAGTTTTTTGTACAGCAAACATGGTGAAATGCTATATTTGAAGGTGCTCTCAAATGTGACAATGAAGAAAAAGGTGAAATAAAATATTTGCCTGGGATCACACTATTTGAAACAAGTTTTATCGGTCAAGCGCATTACAGTTAGATTGAGATGATTATCTAAGCCACTAGACCTGCAGGTCCGGTAAATTTTCGAGGCCTGGAGTCTCTCCTCCTCTTTCGAGGGTGAGGCAGGGCAAAGAACGTTGGAAGGGTAATAGTTTGCCCAGTGTGAAAAGGCATCACATTCATAAACAAGACCGCCTTGGTACAAGACTAGTTTGTCTAGGAAAAAGGAGGTGTAATGCAGCTTCACTTAGAGAGCCTGGAGCTCATGATTATGATGAGCTGAAGTGATCGTATGGAGGACTATAGTTTTTGGAAGTCAGTAGACAAAATAAATATCTGTGCGTGGGCTTGATGGAGGTACACACAAGGAACGTCAGGAGCAAATGCAAAAGTTATGTACCATTGATAACGCTCTTTCGTGGTTGATACTCTATCGAACCACAGATTCCTCACCTTGTGAATATTCTCCCAGGTGTCAGACAGGATCGGGAAACTCAAACACAGCACTACTTCACACCGATGGAATCGCACGACTCCGCACTGACTATTTTCAGCTCCGTAAGTGACAAGCAGGCCGCATATAAGCAGCTACCTGGCACAGTGATGTCAGCTGCTTTAAAAATAGAAAAATCCACCAGAGGGATCCGGAGATATAAATTTTACAAGGTGCTGTACATCACAACTTTTCAGTTACCTGGGCACAAGCATTGGCAAATTCAATTAATGTGACACTTTGAAACTTTTTTCAAGAAGAACAATGTCAGAGTGCCATGATGTTACTGAAAGTTACTTTGGAAGACCAACTCCGGTAGGGAGCCAGTCAAGGGGACCAGCAAAGTCCAACAGAACAGTTACCTCCTTCAGAAAAGCAGTCTTCAGTCTACTTCAAGCGTCAGTGGCTCCTTGCCACTGACTTCTATGGAGTGGTCCAGATGCAAGGGATACAGGATGATGAAGATGCTCAAGGATGCTGAAGATGCTGTGCAGTTGACGGGGGTCTTCCTGGGGCTACTCCTTGGTCCACAGTCCCAGTGAGGTGAAATTGGCTGAAGGGGTGGAAATCCCACATAGTCTATTTCTGGTCAGCAGAAGTCCAGTCGCCACTGTGCTTCCAGTCGTCCGGCCCAGTGGTTACGGCGGTTTCCTTCTATTGGTGATAACTTTCCTTCTGGGCAACCAAGCTGCACTCCAGCGACTCTCCAAGGTCCAGCAGACTCGGTGTAACTTTTGAGTGTTTGGTCTGTTGTCTTGGACTGCACGGCAGCGAGGAGCAGCGATCTGGCAATCTGGGCTATCAACTAGCCCCAGCAGGCTTCTTCAGCTTTTGTGGTCATGTGCTATGAACAGGAAGTCAGCCAATTGACTCTTGGAGTATCTGGTTCAAGCTGGGCTCGGGCTCCATGAGCAGGACACAATCCTTTACTTCGCTAGACCAAGGAGCTGCAAGTGCAGTGTAACTTCGGTGCAGCATCTTCATCGCTGGTTCCAAAGTTATCAGGGCAGTCCTTTTTTGGTCCTCTTCCAGTTTCTTGAGCAGTACCCCTGCGCGCCGGTAGGTGGCTCGTCGGCGTTGTGCGCACTGGAAGTGACGTTCGCGTCACCTATATAGGCGCCACCTAGGTGCGCTGACATCAGTTACTTTTCACGACTTTCCACGCCAGAAGCCAAGAGCCATGAAGTGCACTCACACTTGTGTGTCCAAACGCCATATTTAAAGGTACTCTCAAATGTGATAATGAATGAAAAGGTGAAATAAAATATTTGCCTTGGATCACACTTGAGACAAGTTTATCGGTCAAGCGCATTACAGTTATATTGAAATGATTATTTAAACCACTAGACCTTCAGATCCGGAAAATATTTCAAGGCCTGACGTCTCTCCTCCTCTTTTGAGGGATTGAGGCAGGGCAAAGAATGTTCATAGGGCAATTGTTTGCCCAGTGTGAAAAGGCATCACATTCATTAACAACCTGCCCGCCTTGGTACAAGACTAGTTTGCCTAGGAAAAGGGAGGTGTAGCGCAGGTGCACTTAGAGAGCCTGGAGCTCACTCATATAATGAGCTGAAGAGATCGTAATGAGGAATAGAGTTTTTGTGAGTCAGTAGACACAAACATCTGTGCGTGGGTTTGATGGCGGTACACACAAGGAACGTCAGGAGCAAATGCAAAAGTTATGTACCATTGGTAACGACCTTTCGGGTGGATACTTTATTGAACCACAGATTTTTCACCTTGTGAATATCTTCCCAGGTGTCAGACTGGATCTGGAAACTCAAATGCAGTACTCCTTTACGCCGATGGAATCGCACAGCTCTGCAGTGACGTTGTTCAGCTCTGTAAGTGAAAAGCGGGAGCATATAAGCACCATCCCGGCACAGTTATGTCATTTGCTTTAACAAGCATTTGCAATGCAATAGGTCTCGCATTTTCAAGAGTTTGAGCTATTGGCATTGTAAATGACAATGCCTTTTATTTATGTGTTCTTTTTAAAACAGATAAATAAAAGGCATTCTAATTTACAACGCCAATAGCCAAAACTCTTGCAAATGCAAGACCTATTGCATTGAAAATTCCTGCGCCTGTGCTATAAAAATTAAAAAAACATTAGGAGAGAGCGTGTCCTGTTAGCAACAGCAGGAAGGACAAAGCTATTTGAGAAAATAGTGCTCGGAGGCTGTAATTAAAGACTATCAAGTAACAACACTCGTTACAAGGGGTGTCGCCATAGGGGGTTACAAAATGAGACAAGGTGGTACTAAGGAGGGACTACTAAGCCTATTGACCAATGAACAGCCACAGTTTATAGTGGACAATGACAAGTCAATGAAATATATGGGTGGAGAGTAAGCGGAGCTTCAAGTCCCTACCTGAATACAGCATGCCTCGCAGAGCAGCGCATGCGGTGCCCAGGCACGACCTAAAAATGGATTGTCGGAAGTACTTTACGATACCCAAAAAAATGTATAAACCCTGTTCAGACCGATTGCATTTTGAGTCAGTCCTCCGCTTCTGTAACTGTGCTCTCGGCCCAAGTGTTTAATTAAACCAACTGTTCCTGTTTTGCCAAACGTCTCGTCTTTTGTTTTTCATGGTAAAATCATATTCGAGCAACAGTACACCGCCTTGACACAAAGAAGTGCATAGTACTACTGTGCATTACTTCAGGCAACTTTCAATTGCAACGTAATTCCCAGCACAACACTTTGTGCAGGGTACTTGCCAATTTTGTGAGGCAAACCCGGTGCAAAGTGTTAGTACACCAGGGCGTCAGTGTTGTACTAATGCAGATGTAAGAGAGCGCACACGACTGGAAGAGAGGGCTCACTGCTCGCAGATAAGGTACGCCGTGGAGAGTCTCACAGTGCACAAAAAAGTCATCGACTGGTAAGGGCGCACTCAAATATGGAATGGAGCACACTTTTGTGGGAGGTTTTAGCGGGCACCCAGGCCTAAGGGCAATGAGGGCTTTACAACAGAGCAAACACAACAAGATGATGGACGGAGTGCTGACATTTTTCAACCACTCACCCCCAGTCAAGAGATCTGGGTTTAATCCATTGTTCTTTTGCTCACTATGCCACCCCTGTTTGGAACCAGCCATATACAAATCAATCTTGACCCTGTTCCTCGTGGGAACAGTCCAGCCAGTACTGTCAGGCCAGGTCCTCCCTGGACCGGAAACAAGCATCCTGGATTTAACCCAGATCTATTAGTGACTGGGGGTGAGTGTCTGAAAAGTTTCAGCGCTCCGTCCATCATCTTATTGTGTTGGCTTTACAGCAGAACCAGACAATTTAACAATTTTTTTTTCTTTCTAGGCACAGAGAGAGATTAAGTGATTTACCCAAAAGCACAGGATGTTGCACTACGGCCAGGATTTGAGAGTGTACTATTTAACTTTGTCAATGCTTTTTTAAGCCATGTTGTTAAAATGCAGCACATCTACCGTGCACCATGGTTGAAAGTTAAAAAATAAATAAAAAAAAGGCTATCAGGCAGCCATGCTGCACAGAAGTTGCACTGCTGTACAGCATGGCTAAAATAATCATTGGCAAAGCCAAGAAATCTTGCATTGAGCTGACTTCTTGTGTCCCCCACCATGCCACAGTAGCCTCAATAACAAAGTGCAACAGTGATGAAAGTGCCTATTCTGTATGTGTGTATATATATATATATATATATATATATATATATATATATATATATATATATATATATATATATACACACACACACACAAGAACAAGAGTATTTAAAAAAAGCACGAAGAAGCTCTTAAAAGTCATGTCGTTCAAAGTGTACGATAAAAACATATATTTCCTCAGCTCCCTTGAACGGGCTGCACACTTAGCTGTAAACACACAAGGTACGGCAGCACTGATAGCAGGTCACTTATTAGTGTCATTTGCCTAGCATGCTTGGATTGTCATGCCCCGGTAAGCCTAGATAGTGCCTATAGACTGGAAATGGGGGGGTTCAAAGGGGAGAAGGAAGGCCCATCCTTATGGAAGAGTATGGCCTCACACACAAAATGTTGTCATGCTTCTTCATTGGCAACCTCTCCCCCACCCTGGAAGGATGATACCTCCATGGCGGACTCAACCTCTTGTTGGATTCTTTGTAAGAGGGAGTCCTTAGATTAAAGCTGCTGGACAGTGAAGGGATCCAGGTTAGTGGGTTAAAAATGCCTTTGTGGGGGCGTGGCCTAGACTCCAATGGCGTAGGACGCACGAAGGCTGAGCTCCGCTTTCCAGGGGCGGCCCGGGGCATAAATCAAGCGATTTAAGGCACGGGGGGCAAAGTCTGTGCCCCCCCCACAGACAGCGTATAGCCCGCTGCAGACTCCTGGGGTCCTGGGAGGACCTCGACCCGACGTAGCGACCGGGAGAGCCGAGAGCGGTTGATCGCGGCGACCCCGTCCGCCATCTTGCCCGCACCGGAGTGTCGGCCCTAGTCTGCGGGTGACGTGAGCGGAGCTGGACCTTGGCCGGAGGGGGACCTGCGGGGAGTTGCTTGCCCCCAGAGAACTTGCCTGCGGCGGTGGGCTGAACTGAGGAGCCTGGCCCCGTCCTTTGAGAGCGGACTCCGGCCGGGCTCCTGAGGCCCCGCGAATCCATCGACGGAGACCGGGGAGGAGCGGAGCGACAGACGGAGGTGAGGAGGGGGAGCGCATTTGGCCCGGGGGATGGAGAGGCGTCCCTGAGAGGGCTGAAGACTGGCGTGAAAACCTGCGGCTGGGGGTGATATCCTCCCCCCCCCCCGGCTGAGCCTGAGGCCGTGGACCTCGTGTGCCCCTCCCCCATACAGTGACGGCCCGGAGAGGCCGGAGGAGCGGTGGTGGGCAGACCCAGAGGCCTAGTGGGCCCATCACGCACAGCACTGAGACCCGGAGTGGATGACCGGAGGGCTGGCCCCGAGCTGAAGGTGCATGATACCCCGCAGAGACTGCCCTGGTAGGCCCCTGCTCCTAGATACCTGACATTGAGGGTAGAGGACCCTGAAGCGTGGGGAGAGCTTGGCCGGGACAGCGGTGAGAGGCAGCAGGGCGGGTCCTGATTATTGGACTGGACTGGCAGAGGGGGTACCCTATACTGAGCTCGAGAGACCGGAGCGACTCGGGGGCCGGATCGGGCTCCTTCCCGTGCCCGAGCAAAACGGGCGGGAGGCTGCCCTAGGCTAAGCTGAAGGTGTCGGGGTCTCGCCGGAAGGCGACGGAAGTGAGTGGCCCCTACGAATTGAACCAAAGGTGGCTGGAGTGTGGGGTATAGACCCACGGGTCGGAACCTCCTGCCGGGACCGGCGAAAAGGGGACTCGAGTTGATCCGAAGGGCAGACCCTGTGGCCGGGCCTGCACAGCCTTGCCCTGCCACCGAACGGACTCGCGACGCATCGACTGGGCGGGAGCGAGGAGGCCCCGGTTTGGAACCAAGCGAGGGCGAGGGGGCTCTGCACCCCCGGCGCAGGAACCATGACTAAGCCAAAGACGGGGAAGGCCGCAGCCCAACTGGCGCCTAAAGATACCTCGGTGGCGGACCTGTGGGGAAAGCAAACCCCGGTAGCATCAGGGGACGACACAGCAATGACCTCCAAGCTGGACATGCTTGAACCAGGCGCCATTACACAGGCATTTATGTCTAGCTTCCTTCAGGACATCAAATCAAAGATCTCATCTCTTAAGCTAGAGGTCAAGTCCTACCTCACGGACATTAGACGAGACGTCGCCGAAATTGGCACTAGGGTGGATGACCTGGAGCACACACTCGACACGCGTACAGAGGAGCAGGAAGATCTTAGGCGCCGCGTCCAAACTCTGGAGGAGCAACATGTGGAACTCCAAATCAAACAGGAGGATTTGGAGAACAGGAGCCGCCGGAATAACCTCCGCGTCCGGGGTGTGCCACGGGGCGCAGAGGGACAGGACATAATGACATATGTCGCAGACTTACTGCATGCGGTCAGGGGAGATGAGGACTCCTCCCCACCCACGTTGGACCGAGAACACAGGGTGGCACCCCCGCGGGGAAACACCAACCTGATCCCCGACATCCTGACCAGGGTACACTTTTATACGGAAAAGGAGGCCATCCTCCGAGCGGCCAGGGCGACCGAAAAGCTGGAACACGAGGGACACGCCATCCAAATCTTTCAGGACCTATCGCCATTCACCTTGCGCCGCCGGAGGGACTTCCGGCCAGTCACTGCCAAACTGAGAGAAGCCAACGTCAAATATCAATGGGGCCACCCGTTTGCTCTGATCTTTCACTGGGAGGGGAGGCGCAGGTCTCTGAGATCTCTTCGTGAAGCCCTCCAACTGCTGAACATCTCGTCTGGATCGAGGCCTTCCTCCCCCGGGCCCACGGAGCCGACGTCCCAGATCTCCCTCCGCCCTGAGTGGTCGAGGGTCGGGCGCCCCAGGGCTGGAACATCCGGAGCAGGGGGGACTGACCTTCAAGCCAAACAGGACATTATCCAACACCTACTGAATATGGAGGCGCCACAGACTTCAACAAGAGAGGGCCTGAGATCGAGGCCGCCTTCCCCCCTTGGTGCTAGCGGGGGCAACTGATGTATGGTTGAGAGACATCCACGGACAAGTGGACTGGCAGAACATGCCCTTCGCGCCCCATTGTCAGAGGCTTCAGATGGGAGAAGGCGTTGGGCCACCTGGACTACTTGAACGAAGTATTGGGGCAATTAGGCGTATATACACTTATTAGGTTTTGTCTCACGATGAGGGTCAGGGGAGGCAATATTTGGCTCTTCCCCGGGAGGGGGGATCATGCCCGCAAAGCACCACAATACCTTGCCGGGATGGGTCTAGCGCGGGTGGGATTTTGGGAGGGCCTATCTATGAGCGTTATTCTAGGCTGCCGTATCCATGCCAGCTATACACTGGTATAGACTTGACGGGGGGCGAGGGGCCCCTCCCCCACACCAGGCGGTTAACCTAAAGGTGCCCGAGTTTTCTGGATCGCCCAAAAGCTTGGAGGGCAGGGGCGCGTTATTGAGCTCCGGATATATCCCGGGGGGGGTCCTCCTGTGGCTCCATCTGGGACGCATTTCTCCCCGTTGCTACCGCGACGGGTCGCCCTGGGGGTGGATGGCTCTTGCCCCCAAGGTAGTCTGAGACCTACCCCGCCATTTCCTTAGTCCCCAAGGGGAGTGACTTCCCCAGAGCCGCCCTGGTTCACACCATTGGGCTGCTCCTGGACTGGAAAGGCCCTGTTGGGCCCAGTTGGCCCTTTAGATATTTAGTAAATTTTCCATTCTGGGAATCTTCCCCTCTTCTATTTTTTTCCTTACTCCCTTTCTTTCTCTGGACTCGAGGGGAGGGCCCCGAACCGCAGCGAAGGGCCAGGGCTCTGAGACTGGCAGCCTTGGGGACACCAGGTACAATAACTCACACTCCGCCCCTGGGGGGGATTTTACGCTTGCTCCAACATTTACAGTGGTTGTCGATTCAGGCTCTGACCAGAGAGAGATGGGACTCCATCAGTTCCGACCAACGCATGCCTTTCCGGGTACAGATCAATGGCTCAGCTTAAATGTCTCTCCCTTAATGTCAAAGGCCTAAATGCCCCGAATAAGAGGGGACAGATCTGGCGCTACCTCCAACTTCAGGACCCGGACATTGTCTTTCTCCAAGAGACCCACTTACTACGGGCCGATACTGTTCACATGTCTCACCCTAAATTCCCCCTACGAATATGGGCGTCGGCATCATCTAAGACAGCAGGGGTGGGGATCCTTTTTAAAATGGGTCTCTCGGTGAACATAGAACGCACCGTCCGGGATGCGGAAGGTAGATCTCTTAAGCTCCAGCTATCAATACAGGGCAGACAGCTTACCCTCCTTAATCTATATGCACCCAATCAGGCACAAGATGCCTTCATCCGCCACCTCCTCCACACTTCCCTCTCCAAGGAAACTAATCCTATCATCCTTGGGAGTGACTTTAATCTAGTTTGGGACCCCACCATGGACCGCACCTCCCCCTCTTACCAGGGAGTAGGGGCTATGTCTGCCGCTCTCAAACGAGATCTGGAAGCTTTGGGCCTGGTAGACGCTTGGCGCTATAAGGAACCGGACACACAGGACTACACTTTTTACTCCCATGTGCATCGCTCGCACTCCCGTATAGATTACCTTTTTCTATCCCACGCACTCATTCGCTCCCTAGAAACAGTAGGGATTTCAGATATCTCTATTTCGGACCACGCTCACTTAGAGATAACCTTGTCCGCCTTGGGCCGACCTTCGAATTCCGCCCCGCGCTGGCGACTCCCTCCGCAGGTGCTCCGCGATCAGGTGGATGTGGCCGAGCTCAGACAAGCTATACAATCATACTTTGAGGCCAATGACCTCCCGGAGACCACAATACCTATGCTGTGGGATGCCTTCAAGGCCACGATCAGGGGCGTTATCACTTCCATCTCTATAGCCCGCAGGCGGGAGTCTCGCCTGGTGGAAGACAACCTCACCCGTGATCTTAAAACCATGGAACAACAAAATCGGAACGCGCCTAATACCGTCACAAGCAAGAGACTAGCCTCCCTTCGGGGTCAGCTTAAGGCTCTCCGGGTGAACAAAGCAGAGCGGTCTCTCTTGACTCTTAAGCAGAAGTTCTATGGAGGGGGCAACAGGGTGGGATCCATGCTGGCGCGTCGTCTCAGGAATCAGATCTCTAAGGGTCATATCGCAAAAATAGTCCAAAGTGGGGGGCTGGGCTACATCCGAAAAGCTAAACAACAGGAGTTTCACGCCTTTTTCTCCGAACTATATGGTCAGGGGAGACTAGGAGAGACCAGGTAATTCCCTTTTTAGCTACTTGCGCCTGGACGCCACTGACCCCCTTCTTTAAAGAGCAATTAGAGGAACCTATCCTAGCGGCGGAACTCCTAAAGGCCTTAAAGGGTATGCCAGTGGGGAAGTCCCCAGGGCCTGATGGCCTAACACTGGCGTTTTATCGCCTCTTCCTACCCGAACTTCAGGCCCATCTATTGCGCCTATTTAACTCATTTGCGGAGGCGGGGTCGGTGACGCCGACTATGGCAGAGGCGGAGATAATCCTTATCCCTAAACCTGGGAAGGACCCCACGGCATGCGCCTCTTTTCGGCCTATCTCCTTATTAAACGTGGATGTCAAACTATATACCAAAATCCTCGCCCAAAGGATAGGCCCTCACCTCCCGGGCCTGATAGAACCCGATCAGGTGGGGTTTGTGAGGGAGAGACAGGGAGCGGATAATATTCGCCGAGTAGCCCACCTGGTGCAAAAGACACAGCATTATAATACACCGGCCTTTCTGCTCTCCCTGGACGCCGAAAAGGCTTTTGACCGGGTTGACTGGTCCTTTCTGCGGGCGGTCCTACAACGCGTGGGACTCGGACCGACTATGACTGCGCGCATCATGGCGCCGTATGCGGCGCCCTCGGCACGGATCCGAGTAAATGGTCTTCTCACTCCGTCCTTCCCCATCAGCAGGGGTACGCGTCAGGGGTGTCCGCTCTCACCCTTACTGTTCGCTCTTGTGGTGGAGCCCCTGGCGATCGCTATCAGGCAGTCAACAGAAATTCGGGGAATACACATAGGAGGAGTAGAACATAAAATTGGCCTCTTCGCAGATGATCTTCTCCTGACATTAACGGAACCAGCAAGCTCAATACCCGCACTATTGGACATTCTTTCTCAATTCGAACTGATATCGGGTCTTAAAATTAATCTTTCCAAATCGCAGGCACTTAATCTCACTCTCCCCAGCTACAGCTGGATAACCTAGGTTCAGTTAACCCGTTTCAATGGGCTACACATTCCATACGATACCTGGGGATTAACGTTACTGCTACCCTAGATACCTGGACTGGAGCTAATTGGCCGGCATGCAGGACGGCTGTCCGGGCTGAGCTCCGACGCTGGAAATCACTCCCAATTTCGTGGCTGGGCCGATTAAATGCAGTTAAAATGGCGATTTTGCCAAAGGTACTATACCTTTTCCAGACTCTCCCCACGCCGATCCCCCAGAGAGATATCCAGAACCTCCAACGGGATCTCACGGCGTTCATCTGGGGAGGAGGCAGGCCGCGTTTCTCCACACGGGTCCTGTTGCTACCTCGAGACAGGGGTGGACTGGCTTGTCCCGATCTGCTCGTATACTACTGGGCCTCACACTTGCGATACATATCGGAATGGTCGGTTCGCAAAGCGAAAAACACTGGTTCCATATGGACAGGGCAGTGGCGTGTCGCCCACTGTGGGACCTGGCCTGGATTAGACGGGGGGCCAGACATCGAAGTGCATACATAGCTACTCCAACCAAGACGGTCTTGGAGATCTGGGATAGGATCGCAGTATCCCGTGGGCTCACTACATTCCCCTCTCCCAACACATCAATAGCGCTCAACCCGGATTTCCCGCCGGCCCTACCCCTAAAGTCGTTTTCGGCTTGGGCGGCTGGGGAGTGCCGGGTCATAGAACAACTTTTTGAGAACGGTATCTTTAAATCTTTTGACCAGTGCAGACGGGACTTCAACCTTCCAAAAACCACGAACATGGAGTACTTTCAGATCCGGCACTGGATCCGGGCCCCTCGTACATGGAGGGAGCCACGAGGCGCCTAACGCCTTTTGAAACACTGGTCCGTGCTTTTGACGGTTCCCGGGGGCTGATTTCCCGGACCTATAAAGTGCTTCAACACTCACATTCGGTGCCCCCACACACCTATCAGCGCCAGTGGCAGACGGACACCGAAGGAGACATAGACTCGGACCAATGGGAACAGTTATGGCGCGATATCCCTCGTATCTTTAAAAGTATAACACAACAGGAATCGGTCTATAAAGTCATGACTCGCTGGTACTATACTCCTCTTAGACTCCAGAAGATGTACCCGGGCTTCGCCCTCTATGCTGGCGATGCCAGGCGGCCCAGGGTTCTTTTCTTCATATATGGTGGACTTGTCCACTCATTCTCACCTTTTGGAGAGAGGTGATGGGCCACGTTGGAGAGGTAGTGGGATTCCCTTGCCAAATGACCCGAGGGTGGTTATACTGGGACTCCGACCGACGGCTATTCGAGCAATGAAACACACGGACTGGCATCTGATATTCCACATGTTCACTGCCGCTAAGCAGGTCATTGCCATACATTGGAAGAAAACGTGCTCCCCCTCGTCCTTGATCTGGCTTACTCGCCTCTGGCATGTGATGGCAATGGAGCTCCTCTCCCATAGGCTGGCAGGTACGGATGCTAAATTCGACCGCATTTGGCAGCCACTGGTCTCGCATCTCTCTCGGCTGGAGCATACACGATCGGTGCCCCCAGGTTGAGAGCCCTCCAACTCTTTGCGGACCCCATACTTCCACGAGGGGAACCCTATGAGGAAGACACACAGTAGGGAGAACAGGGATGCAGTCCCCTCAAATAAGCCCACAAACATGCCACGGGAGAGCCCTAGGCCCCTTCACTTCCGAAGAACTGATGCACGGAGATACCTCCCCTGACTATCCTTTCATCTCCTCTTTTCTATCCTTTCTCGTTTTTCTAATCTCATTTTGACTATCCCTTCTTCTTAGTTGATTCTCCAGACATAGACAGAACAATGACCGTTTCAGCTTACTGGTCGCGGACACCGCAACTAATACCTCCGAATGTAGAGCCTAGGTGAAGCCACATTGAGGGACATTCTATCTAGAAGGGGTGCCCTGCCGAACACATACCGCGTCTTTAGGAGCCAAGATCTTTTGGCCCTGAGAGATACACTACCACACTATAGGTGCATACATGGGGAACAACGACCTTACTAAGTATAACAAATACAGAGATTAAGGGTTTGCGCTAGAGGTTGATTGTAAGAAGTAAACTGCCTGTTTCATGTTATTGAAATATCTCTAAAAATTTAGCTGTTGTTTTTGCTGCAGTTGGATGTTATTTAAACTGAATCTCTTACATCGCATTCGGACAGTCGCTCTGGTAAAAACGCCCACTATAACGGACACTGTAAGATTGATCTTACCATTGGCAATGTTTTGTTACCCTGAGCCGTCCTATATCATACCATGCTCGTTATCTGTCATATTAATGGCTTTTGTCATATGAAAATTTAATAAAAGAGATTTAAACAAAAAAAAAAAAAATGCCTTTGTGTAACCCGGCTATTTGCCTTTATTAGTGGGTGCACCAGGTATGATTAAAAAGAATTATGGGGCGATCTTGTGAGACCAATGACTCACTTTGCCACCACAATATAGGGCCACCGTGTAATCCCACCTACTTGGTACCCGCTCTCAGCTGGAAGTACAACACAGACATCAAGAGAGCAAGCTTCCCTCTCACACACACGTACACAAACAAAACAGGTACAACACAGAGCTCAGCACAGCAAGCTTCACAAACACAAAATATATGCAGCAAAGGGGTGCACGGCAGGGTTCACTACCACACACAGAATAAGTACAGCATAAGTAGTTGGGCAAACTTCCCTCACACAAAAACATACCATTAGAACAGAACACACATGGCACAGAGCAGAAGAGAAACTTTCACTAAAACACACACAATAGGTACAGCACAGGCGGTAGGCTTCACTAACATACACAAAATAGGGACTGCACAGGTGGCAGGGGAAGCTTCCCATACACACAAAAGACTAATACAGCCAAGGCACAGCAAGCCTCACCAACCCACACAGGATAGGTACAGCATAGGCAGCGGAGAAAACTTCCCTCACACTATGCATACCAGTAGAACATAACACACATGGCACAGAGAGCAGCAGAGCAACTTCAATAACCAATGCACAATAGGTACAGAATAGGCAGCAGAGCAAGCTTCCCTCACACATACAAGTAGAACAGAACACATATGGCACAGAGAACAGCAGAAGAAGCTTGACGAACACAGAGCCACACAAGACATATGGCACAGAGAACAGCAGAAGAAGCTTGACGAAAACACATACAAGCAAAACAGGGGACACACACCTATAGAGCACATACATCAGAGACAGCAGCAAATCAGCCTTCACTCACACATCCACACACACAAAGAGCACAGGTACAACATAGACATGATCCGAGCAAGCTTCCCTCTCACGCACGCGTTCACACAAACAGAACAGGTACAACACAAGCATCAGCAGAACAAACTTTCCATATGTACTCCGAGCAGGTATAGCACAGGCAACATTAATGTACACTTCTCTCACACAAATTCAGTGCTGTTAGCAGCTCCGCAAGCTTCCCACACACACCAGGCCAGGTAAACGACAAGCAGCAGCAGATGAAGCTTCCCTATCACACACAACAACAACAGGAATAGAACAGACAGAAGCAGCACCATTGGGTGACCCGGATCCATCGCAGTCCTGGTTTTCACCATTTTTCAATGCACATTTTTAGTAAATTCAGCACATGAACCTGTTTTCAGAGAGGGAGACAAGTTTTTATGTGTTCTCGTTCAAAATTAGTTAGCAGCTCCTAGCAGAAACCAGTTTAGTTAACCGAATTGAAATGACAGAGTAAGATGCAGAGGGGTGAGCAGACATCAAGGAGACACTCCGCTCAAGCTCTTTCCCCTGAGCTTTATCACTACGTCTGAAAAGGAGAGAGGTTATTTCATGAAAGTACTCGTGTGCGCTATTTTATTTAAAATGTAAGAGACAGCACAACTTTACTACCAGGTCATACTGCATAGTGCAGCCATTATATTTAGAGTGATCGGGTGTCCCCCTGTTACCAGGACCGTCCTGTTTTCCATCATGTGTCTCTGCAAATGTCAGTTAATTTAGCACATGCCCAGGTTTTCAGAGTCAATTGAGAGCACCTCTCATCTGTTTGGGTGAAGAATTTGTAAGCAGCCATATCAGAATCCAAATTGTTTACAGAGAACACTGTGTTAAGTTACTTTAGATTGCCCCTTAATACTTCGTGTTCTGTTTTTCAGATGTTGCTCTGCGCTGACACCTCATTCTGTGCCGCTTGGTCAATGGAAAACTGGAGTCCTACTTCTATGTTTGCGGAACGTCCCAGTTCTTGGTTTTCACAATCTTGTCGCCCTAGTACCACCCCAATACAAACACCAAACAAGGGCAGGATAAACAGCGACAACACAGCCTCCCTGCACAAGCTTTTCAGTGCCTTTCGAAAATCCTCTTGACAACCTCCATAATTAGGTTTAAATTCATGCCCATTCGGTCTTTGGCCTCTCTACTGACACTGCAACCAAGGCCATGAACTTGTCCCGAGCCAGAGGCAGATTTGTAGTGAAGTGCAGCAGTGTCCCGGGGGAGCCAATACCCACAACGCACTGCGCGTGAGCCGACCACAGTGCACGCCTGGCAGTATAACTAAATAAACACACGTGTTAATGCAACTCAACAAGCAGGGGATAACGTGTTATTTAGCTGCAGTCAGAGCAGAGAGATAAGGCCGAGCAGACAGCAGCCGGCGCCGGCTGAGTGCGAGAGGGGGCCCTGTCTCCAAAGAGGCCCTGCCGCCAAAGAGGCCCCACTTATCTTCAAGGCCGGTCACAAAGGTGGGAATCATTGGTGCCGCCGTCACACAATCACTCCCCTGCCAAGAACCCCTGCTGGAGTACTTCTACTGTTACTGGCATAGTGCTCACATCTACAACCACTGTGGTCTCGAAGCACTTTCTCTTGTTCGAGTGGTTGCATTGAGGAGCATGCATAAACTGGTGCAGGGTGTGTGATTGGAGCAGCCCCCTGTCCATCACCCCTGCATACTTCTCATTACCTCCACACTTTTAAGGAGCATCTACGGCCGAAAATACACCGCCTCTCTGAAACTGTGGCGATCTGTGCAACATTATCGTTTGATTTACTTTTTATAGCACCTAGGCTGGCGTGCTTCCAGGCGCTCCATAGCTTGCCAGGAATATACCCAGGTGTGAGATTTAAAAAAAAAGAAAAGAAAAAAAATTAGCCCAGAATTACGCCACTTGGTCAACAAATTAGCTACCAGATCACCCCGCCTACTACTCGAAAAACACCCAAGCTACCTCGTCCAAAACTAAAACAAGCATCAATAGCTGCCGCCCTACACAGCACTCCCGGCAGTTATTGCTAAAGAGAAAGCGCGGTGCAAAAATAAACAAGCTATCGTCAATGCGCAAAGGCAGCCGCTTGTTTATATTTGCATCGCGGCCGAATGACAAAAAAAGTGCTTACCAACTAATTGAAGGAGACAGTATAACGCCGCAAGTAAAAGATCCAGTCCTGATGGGCGGTCCCAAAAGGAGACAGGGCGGTAACAAGGAGGGACGAAGAAGCCTCATTATCAATCGGAAGCCAGCGTTTACCATGGGCGATGACGCCAGCCAATGAAAAATATGGGCGGGGCTTCCACACCACTTCTAAAAAATACCCTAATACAATATGCCTCGCAAAGCGAGCAGCGCATGTGCGCTGCAACGCTAGGCGAGACATAAAAATGAAAAAAGGATCAGCCCTGACCCTAGAGATCTGTCTGCAAAGGAGGGAGGATGGGTGGGTTAGTAAGGAATCTGCGGCTTGATATAGTCTCCACCAGATAAGGCGTTACCGAAGATAAGTGACTTGTTCATCTAATAGAGACTTCAAGATGCAGATTCCTTACCTTTGAACAGATACCCAAGCAATACCATCACCGGTGGTGGGTCTGCGGACAAATTTAAACTAGGATGTCCTGCAGGACCGAACGGGTGAAATGCCTGTATCGGATGACCTGACCATCCCAGGACTGGGACACAACAGTGGTCGCAGCTTTAGCTCTAGTAGAATGAGCCCATAAGCCTTCAGGAGGCTGCTTCTTTAACAGTGCGTAGCAAATCTTGATGCAGAAAACGACCCTTCGAGAGATGGTCTGTTTCTGCACCGCCCGACCTTTCTTCGCACCAACATACCGCACGAAGAGTTGCCTGTCCACTCGGAACTCGCGTGTGCGGTCAAGGTAGAACAACAATGCTCTTTTTGGGTACAGACGGTGGAGTCGCAACTCTTCCTTAGAGGGATGTGGAGGAGGGTAGAAAATGGGCAAGGCGACAGATTGGCCCACATGAAATGGTAATACCACTTTCGGCAGGAAAGAGGCCCTAGTGCAAAGCACCATTTTTCTGGGTAAACTGAGAAGAATGGAGGCTTGGAAGATAAAGCCTGCAGCTCACTCACCCACCGGGCCGAAGTAATCACCACAAGAAAAGCTGTATTCATGGTGAGCAGCCTTAGGGGATAATTATGTGGAGGCTCGAAAGGAGCGCACATCAAGAATGTTAGAACCAAGTTAAGGTCCCACTGAGGCATAATGAAAGGGGAAGGGGAAACAAATGTACAAGACCCTTCCTATTTACACTAGGGGATCTGAAAAGGGAGGGTTGGTCTGGCAGCTGCAAGAAGGCAGAAAGAGCAGAAAGCTAGCCCTTGAGAGTGTCCAGAGCAGAGCCCTCTGGGAAAAGTAAAGAATGAAAAACAGCACCTCAGAAAGAGGGTCAGAAAGGGGATTAATTTGTTTGGATGAACACCATGCCACAAATGTTTTCCAACGGTAGGCGTTTACCGTCTTGGTGGAGGGATGCCAGGTTGCAAGAATAACGTTACAGACTTTGTGAGGAAGGTCAAAAGCTGTTAACTACCGACACTCAATAGCCATGCAAGAAGGCAGAGAGTGGACAGGTTCAGGTGGAGGACCCACCCCTGCTGCTGCGACAGAAGATCCTCCGGAAAGGGCAGCCTGATCAGAGGATTGATGGACATTTGCTCAGTAGCTCCGGATGCCAGACTCTCCGTGCCCAGTCCGGAGCCACAAGGATGACATGCGCCTGTCGTTCCTGACCTTCTTGATAACGCTGGGCAGGAGTGGTATGGGTGGAAAGGCGTACAGGATGTATGAGCTCCACTTAAGATGAAAATCGTCTCCGAGCGAGAACCGCCTTGGAAACTCCAACACGCAAAACTGCTGACATTGCACGTTCTTGGCAGAAGCAAACAGATCTAACCAAGGCTCTCCCCCACTGCAGAAAGAGTCCTTACGCCACCTCCAGATATAGATGCCATTCGTTATCCGCTAGGCATAGATGGCTGAGATCGTCTGCCCTGGCGTTCAGGAAACCTGCCCGGTTTTGAACCATCAGGGATATGCCTGCTGTTCCAGCCATATCCAGAGACACAGGCAAAGGGTCCACGACCTTACCCCACCTTGTCTGTTGCAGTACCACATGGCAGTGGTGGTGTCCGTGAACACCTGCACTAGACTTCCCTTGATGGAGGGTAGAAAGGCTTTCATTGCCACTCGGATCGCACGGAGCTCCAGCATGTTGATGTGAAGTCCGGATTCTGCCGGAGACCAGAGTCCTCTGATCTCCACCTCTCCCAGGTGGTGGCCTCATCCCAGGAGTGAAACATCTGTCACTACTGTGAGATCTGATTGGGGAAGGTAGAAGTATCTGCCTCCGAGCCAATCGCTGTTCGTTAGCCACTACCACAGGTCTTTTGCAGTTCCCTCAGAGATTTGGACCATGTCGGAGAGATTCCTCTGATGCTGCGCACAACGGAACTTCAGGTTTCACTGGAGAGCCCGCATATGCTGACATGTGTCACCAACATGATGCAGTAGTCCATGAGGCCCAGCAGCCTCAGAGTCAGTTTCATCTAAACTCAGGATAGAGGTTGGAACATTGGTATCATAGCTTGAATATCCTGGACTCGCCGCTCGGGAGGATAAGCCAGAAACTGCACTGTGTCTAGAACAGCTCCGATGAAAAAGGAGCGTGTGAGAGGGAGTCAGGTCTGACTTCGGCATGTTGATAGTCAATCCCAGCCAATGCAGGAGGTTCACCATAGTCTGGGGGTGGGAGAAGATAGCCAGGGGCGACCCCGCCTTCAGCAGCCAGTCGTCAAGATAGGGGAAGAGTGGCACCTCTGACCTGCGCAGATAAGCCGCGACCACCACCATCACCTTGGTGAACACCCAAGGGGCGCTGGTAAGGCCAAAAGGGAGCACAGTGAACTGAAAATGCTTGTGGCCTACCATAAACCGCAAGTAGCGCCGATGGGCAGGCAGGACAGGAATGTGAAAACAGGCGTCCGGCAAGTCCAACGCTCGGAGAGAACAATTGGGTCGTCCTCCTCCTCTGGCGTTGACAGAGTCAGCATTGGCGTAGAAGTACCCACCCCTGGCACAGTTCTCGACCTGGAAGAAGGGTCTAAAGTGGAGCCAGTGGCAGGATGGGCTCGGAGGGTCCAACTGGCACCAAGGGCGAACAAGCCGGCGGTACTCCAAATGGAGGGCCTCACAGCTCCTTGGAGCCTGTAGGCACGCCAGAGAGGGTTGGGATCCGAGGAGCTGGAGCATGGTTGCTCGAAACTCTTTGATCTGAAGCGGCGTGGCACTCAGCCCCAAAAACTCGGTTTGTGCCGGCACGAGTTGAGGGATTTGCTCTGAAGTCTGGCGACTTCAGGAGCAAAATTGAGAGGCAAATGGGAGTGGGACGAGGGAGCGGAGATCCGCTCCGATTTCGTGTATTTGCTTTAGGATGTACCTGATGACTTGGAGCGTGACAAAGACCTACCTCTTGAGCGGCTCCAACGGCTCCGGACTGAGACCGAAAACGAACCTTGGACGCAGGCCGCGACTTGGAACAGCCCTGAAGAAGAATCTTTTTGAGCTTGGTGACGTAGAGCTCCACTACACTTCCCTGATGGCCTTCCGTTTGATAGGCGCACAGTCGGTGCAGGCCTTGTAGTCGTAGCTCGACTCCAGGCACCACAAGCATACATGTGGAGATATCTGTCACAGCCACGTATTTGCTACAGAGCTTAAAACCTGAAACTTTTGGGTTGGCATCCCTTGCACACTGGAGAATATTTTGAGGTGAAAAGTCTCAGAGACACAAAAGGAGCTCCAGATCCATATCTGGTGACACAGAAAGAAAGGAATTAATGTCAGTGTTCAGGAGTGGCGCCTATGTAGGCCCCGCACATAATTTCTGGAGCAGAACAGCATCCATACGAACCGCAAGGTGCAATCTTCTGGCATACAGCCGTACTCCAGAAATGTTTCCGGATCCGGTCTGATGCCTGGAGAGTATTCAAAAGGTGATGACTCTACAGCTACAAATCTCGATCAGAAATATTTCAACTCCACTAGTGAGGTGGGAGTCCACAAGCGTGCTGTAGAAAGAAGCCAGAATGTGTTCCTCTTCCCTCAAAAATTGTTTGCCACACAAATTAATTTGCCGCACAATTTCCTCAAGGAAAACATCATCCATAAGGTTGGAAGGAATCAGTGGGCTATAAATTAGCAGTAATAACTTTACAACATGCAACTACAGGGATATGAGGAATTACAAGCGGTAACTTTAAGGGGCTTGTCAAGTAAGCATTCCTGCTGTGCTCTGTATGGCTGTTGCTGGCTCTCAATGGCATAGCTTGTGCTTATTAAAGGGCATCACAACAACCTTATGTGGGTCACAGGTTGCGCTTATTAAAGAACATCACAACTACCTTGAAGTGTTTACACTGGTAAAAGACTTGCTTTTCCTAGGAACAGGGTCATGTTGTCCTTTAAATGTTACAGTATCAGCCTTACTAGAGTTATCAGTGATACTGGTCTCAAGTCCCAATTTTCAAGTGGTAAGGCTACAGCTGAAGTAAAATACATTTAATTGTTAAATGAGGTGAAAGATTGGGGAGGCTTTCTTGCTGGAGCTACCCCTGTTAGATTGCTCTGACACATTGAGTCAGTTAGGACGTAATGAATTGGAGGTTATCAGTAGGGCTGCTAGGTCAGCTCTATCTGCCAATGATTTGCCCCCCTCAATGATACAGCTTCAGCGGTGCAGGATCAGTAGCCATGTGATGGAAATTGCAGCTTCCTGGCACCAATACTAATTCATATCAGTCAGGAATCAAGACACATGTGCTCCGTCAGATCATTTTGTATCTAGGGCACCAGTTTCTGAGGGAGGCTCCTCAATACCAACAAAAAAACTTGAGGTTCCGGTGTTGACTTATGTCCCGTATAGAGGCCCTAATGTAGACCCGTTCATACGTGCCCTAAAATGGACGTATTCGTATTTGCCCTAATATGGTCATATTTGTACTTGCCCTATTATGGTCAATGCCGCATATGCCCTATTACGGTCATAACTAAACATGTCCTATTATAGTATGATTCCTTATATAGGCATGATCTTTCACCCACATTAGCCCCGCTAGTACACAACGAGCTCTGAGGGCTGAACGTTATCTATTCTGTGGTTTTGAATACAGCAGGGTTTTTCCAAAACACAGGCCCACACTGTACCCATTAATTATGCATGATTCTCTAGGAATACAGCACCTGCATAATATGTCTGTGCAAAGTTCACCCCTGACGTCTTCCTCAAGACTGACCAGGCCCAATGCAAACCACACAAAGGGACGAGAGTCTCCAGGGTATAAATATACCACATCTTGCCCCGGTAAGACAGAGGGAACCGAGACTTCCATGCTGACACACTGCCCAGAGACGCTGAGGCTCCTGCATGCAGTCTCTCCAGCTGACAGTGGTCTGACACAGCCCGGACGGGGTGTCCAACTCGAGACCAGGATGGGGTCCCACACTCTCTCTATTCAGGTATGGGGGTTCGACTAAATCCTAGAAGGATTCTTGGCTCTTAGGCTTTTAGACTTACACACATATGCTAGGTACACTCAGGTACATCTAGTTAGGCATCGTAGAAGTACGCACACTTTGCATAATGCTTTTATATTCATGTATGTATCCATGATTATCGCAATATTGTAGAACTGTTCTATCCCTTTGCTTTTATCGTACTGCTAATAATATATCTCTGCTATCGTCTGCTGGTTGCCGCAGCACATATATTTTACACTAGAACAACAACTGTTCAATAAATACTTATTGAAACGCCTGACTGTTTATTCTGTGTAACTCTCTGAGACAAACCGAATAAGTAAGCACGAGTGACTGAGCGAAAAGTAGTACATTGTTTCCACGATTCTGAGGAATTTGGGTTGTCATGATCTAAGGTTGCCAGAAACTAATCTCTCCCAGATAAGAGGAGATTCTAGTGGCACTGTGAGCTAGCTAATGCAAAACAAACTAACATACATGGTGAGGGTGCACAGAGTCAGTCTGCCACCAAGCCCACAGCTTATGTTACACAAACGCGCAGGTCGTGCATAGGGTACTATAGGAACTACACGACAGACTGACTGCACTACCACTCCATTTTTGCTGGGGGCGAGGCCGAGCCAGGCAAGTTGGCAGACGCAATGTGTTAACACTCCGACCACCGGCCCGCCACGCCGAATACAATCCAAGTGACCAGACAGGCCGCACGGGGTACCAGCAATATTGGCCTCCCTATCAGCATTATGACCCCCACGGGACCGAAGATTCATTTCTGAGCCGCCTGTACCGGAGGAGGAGTTTGCCCATGCGATCACCGGCCTACAAGTGAGGGACTGCTGCGGCATCCTCAGAGGAGAGAATGCTGAGGCGGGGACACGCCACAGCCCCCCAAGCCTTTACTTCCAGTCATCCAATCCTGCTCACCCCGGGGACCACAGGGTGCTCCTTGACAGACCACCCGCCAATCTTGAATCACCGTCCCGGGGAGAGGAAGGCAGCATCGGGCAACTTGCAGGTCTCGCATCTGTCCTCCCCGCTTGGGCGCCATAACCGAGGCGCACGGGGGGACTCGGTCTCATGATCCAGGTAGAGCCCCGGAGGGGGAGTGAATTGTCAGCCCTTGAGTCACCAAACCGGGAGAGGGAAGTGGCGTTGGGCCCTTGCAGGCCTCTCCGCTGTCCTCCCTTCTTCAGCGCCATAACCAAGGCACGCAGGGAGGACTCAACCTCACAATTCTGGTGGAGCCCCGGAGTGGGAGCACACTGTGAGCCCTCGAGCCGGGAGAGGAAAGTAGCATCAGACTACTTGCCACTCCCCACCTCGGTCCTCTATGCTACAGCACCATAACAGAGGAGCGTGGGGGAGGACGAGCTAACGGTCAGGGGTGCCTGGCCTGTGGACCCTCTCTGGGTCTGCGCAGCCCTCGCGGACTGGTGACCCCACCGACATCTGTGGCTGCCGCGGGGCCCCCGCCGACTGGGCTTGGGACCTGAATCCTCTGGCCGGGATCTGTCCTTGGGGCAACTGAACGTAGCTACACACCAACTGAGCCCGCTGGAAGCTTTGGTGCTCCCAGCATTGGGGTGCCTGTGCCGCGGCGAGGGCTTCCTGGTCTGCACAACCACTGGTGAGTCCAAAATCACCTAACTGACCTGCCGCCCACTACTCTACAACCCGGCCCTTCCATTGCGGTCCCCTGGACCAAGGTGCAAGCAGGAGTGGAGGTTCTTCACTTGAATTTCCCCAACGCCACATGCGGGCTGGACAGGGGTCCACCGGGGGCCCGCGAAGAACTTGAGACACCGGGGCGGGCCTCAGCTGGTGAGACTGGGCCTCCACAAAAGGAGATGACTGGTGATTCCCCACTGCATTCTATCCACTGCGTAGCGTCCCAGGGCCTGGCCATCCTGCCTCAGCACCACGTTCAGGGCACGTGGGAGAGGCCCAGAACCAACATTCACAGCTAGAGAGTCCTGCACCTTGCGCTTAGACACCATCAATGCAGCATAACAGGGGAACCCCTTTACGCTTATAGTTCCCTTGAGGCTGCCCATAGGTTTGCTGTAGCAGCAGAGGACATCTCCCGCCCCTGACAATTTGGCCTATATGCATCGGTGCCACCATCGAGGCACGCACTGAGGGCTAACTGACTACTGCAGCCTAGAAGCAGCTGCTGCGCATACGTGCTCTTCTCTTTCCCTAACCTCCTCTCCCTTCTCTCCTGTGCTTCCACACTGACTAGTACCTTTCTTCTGCGCAGAGAGTCGCATTCACTCACCCCTGCGCGACCAACACCAGCTATGGACAGACTGCGCTCCACCGCCACGGCCCTGCCATCAGCGACGGCGACCTTACCCTCCATGATTCCAGACACCCCACAGCTAGACGGTCTGCTACCCCTTTCCCCTTCGGATAAGTTGGATAGGGTTCTGGAGGCCATCGAACAATCCAGGAACTCCATGGAGGCTAGATTCGGCAAACTGACTGCAGAAATCAGCTTCTTACAAGACGATCAAAGTAAACTCGCAAACCAAACCTTCGAAGGCGAAAACACACTTGCCGGCCTCTAGAGACTAACAACCAATCTGCAATCCGGAACCTACAGAGGCGGGTGCAACAGCTTGAGGACCGAGCGGAGGATCTAGAGGGCCACTCCTGCAGGAGCAACATCCGTATTCTGGGACTTCAGGAGGTGATAGAGGGACGCGAGTCCTTAACATACCTTGAGACATGGTTTAAGTCTTTTGCCCAGCCGTCCGACCTCACTCCCTTCTTTTCCCTGGAAAGGGCTCACCAAGTCCCAGCCCTGCATCTGCTCCCAGGGGCTCCCCCTTGTCCCATGCATCCACATTTCTTCGTTTTAAGGACCGTGATGCTGTCCTCCAAGCGGCCAGGCAGGCCTCCTTAGAGTGGAAGACAAAACAGTTATGACCATCCCAGATTATACCAGAACAGTCCAACACCAACGTTCAACCTCTGCCAGTTGCGGGTACAGTACTCACTCCTGTTTCCAGCCTGCCTCAAGAGAATAGCCAATGGCTCCACCATCTTCTTTACAGACCCCAAAGACGCCTGGGACTGGACCGACCAACACTATGGGGAATCCACTCTCCCCCACACCAGGCTCACCACGGGTCCTCCCAGGCCGCGTAGAGACTAGGAAAGCCCCGGGCAAAGCCTGCATCACAAGGCTGCTCCTCTGGCTCCCCCAATCTGGAACAGATCATTGCAGACTGGAAGCGGGCACTGCAGGCTGCAGCATACTTGAAAGCCACAACTACAGCAACGGACGATGAGAAAGGCCCTCACACATTTTTATGTCCGAAGATGACACTCCCAAGACTGACGACTCTCAAAGAGACTCACATACAGACCCCGGGAACACCACAAAAGCAGACAATCAAATTTGAACCACTGGGCCCCCTAGCATCGAAGCGTGCTGAGCCTCGAGCGTGGTTTGTATGTATTAGACTGGACTTGATATGCGCATTGTCATTATCATGGCAAACACCACTAACACACAGGAACACCAGCCCTCCCATTTCACCATCCCCTGCTCCCACTCCCACCCGTCCCTCGTCGCTCTGTCGGCCTCTCACATGCCTGGCCTCAGCAACCGATAACCATGCTGTCTTCTCGCCCTGTGTCGGAGCAGGCACGCCTAGTTATCTACCCTCACAGGGCTCTATAGTAACTTCACCCCCCTTTGGCACCTGGTCACACCCTCAGATAACGCTAGAGCTTACAGAAGATTTTCAGTTTGGGCATACCATCCGTTGTGGTAGGCTCTCAGTATTAGAACCATAACCACCTTGAATTGGCATGACACCCAAGTTCACCCCCCTCCTTTTCATGCTTCACTCAGGAGAATGGGCCCTCCAACAATTCACCAATGTATGCTGGGGGCATGCAGAAACGGTGCCCCCCCCTCCGAGCCTCCTCCCAGGCCCTACGCTGCCATGGCCCCCTTGACTGATATACGCTTTCTCACCCTGAATGTGCAGGGAATGCACACTGCTAGAAAGTGCTATCCAGTTTATTCAGATATCAAGAGTCAGCAGGCACAGATAGTACTACTGCAGGAGACAGGCATCACGGCGAATGAACTGGATCGTTTGCATCAATGGTGGAGGGGTTCCCTATACGTTACCCTATATTCAGCCTATGCGCCTGGCGCCATGGTGTGGATTCACCCGGGTGTTCCGTTTCTAGAAACAAATGTGACACTTGATACCAAGGGCCGCTTTGTACTCCTTGAGGGCCATCTTGACGGTCAGCCCATCCTCATAGTGAGCATTTAGCCCCCAATATGGAGCAGGGGCCCTTCCGGGACACCCTTTCCGCCACCCTCGCCCACAACACTGCAGTACCATGGTAGCTGGGCGGTGACTACAACTGTGTCCTCGACCTCGCACTAGATAGGTCCCACCCTTCACTGCCCCAAGTCACCCCCCACCAATGTGCACAGGTACACTGCTTCTGCAATTGGGTATGCCACTTTGTTGGTTAACCCCAGGACACACATGACATCTCATCTAAAGTCCCTGCATTGGCTTCCGGTGCGTAAGAGGATAAACTTCAAAGCCCTGGTGTTGGCCTTTAAGGCCTTCCAGAACATAGGGGCTCCTTACATCAGGAACCGAATTCAGCACTACGCCCCACTTAGAACTCTGAGGTCCTCGACTCAATGGCTGTCGACTGTGCCAAAGTTCTCTCGTTCTCGCATGGGGGGCCGCTTCTTCCAGGTGGTGGCCTCTCAGCTATGGAACAGCCTGCCACCTTCCCTGAGACAGGTGCAGGATCTCCTGAGTTTCAGGAGAAAACTAAAAACCTGGCTCTTCCAACACTAGAAGAGGCCTACCTGCCGTTGTGTGCACTGTTCTGTCATGGGGGTCTTTTTAGCGCCGGGACACTCTTCGGAGTAGCCGTGCGCTTTACAAATGTCCAATAACATAACATAACTGGACCCTCACCGACGCATGGCGATCCCAATACCCCACAACTCGGCTCTACTCATTTCATTCCATTCCTCACAATTTACAAGTGCCCCATGATCGGTTTCTCTGTTTAGCTCCCCTTCTGCCTCTCGTCCGCCACTCTGTTTACCTAGGTCATGTGTCAATGACCACGATGCACATACCCACCCCCACTTGGAGACTCCCACTGGAATGTCTGGAGGACCCGGTGTTCCATGATGAACAGAGGGACCACATTTAACAGTACTTCTCCTGAAAACTAGGGGACAGCCTCCACCAGAGCCCTTGAGTGGGACGCCTTTAAGGTTGTGACGAGGGGCATCTGCATCCAGACCACAGTGGGTACCAGCAGAACCCTGGAGAGAGACATTACGACAGCTGAGAATGGCCTAGCTACACTGTGTAAGGCGGCCGATGGCAACTCTGCGCTCACCCAACAGGCCAAAGCGAAAATCGCATAAACTGCCCTTCTGAAGCACCTGCGCTGTTACAATGTTTTAGCGCATGCGGCTAAGGTCCACGGGGAGGGAAGACAGGTCTGGCAAACCTTTAGCCTGGTTGGTCCGGCAGGAAACCACGATGCGCCCCATCACGGCGATATGTACCCCCACGGGTCACACTGTACGAACGCAGAACGAAATACTGCTGGCTTTTATAAATACTATTCCTCTATATACCAGGAACAGCCGGGTACTAAGACGAGCCACTCAGATGCGTTTTTAGCAGAAATCACCCTTCCACGTATATCGCCTCACCAGGCTCTCTTTAGATGCCACAATAACACCTGCTGACCCAAAGCAGGTGATCCGTGATCTCGCCTGCAATATAATGCCGGGTTTGGATGGCCTGCCTCTCTAATACTACCACACCTTCTCATCCGAGCTGGTGCCTCATTTGGCAGAGATGTATGCAGCAGCCTTAGAATCTGGTGAGCTTCTACACTCGCTCTGGGAATCCCTCTTAGTATTCTTCCCAAAACCCGACAGAGACCCCAAGCAGTTGACTTCCTACAGATCCAAAGCCATTCTTGGGGAGAATCTTAAAATCATAAGCAAGATTTTAGCGGACGGATATACCCAAATACTCCCGGAACTTGTACACATTGACTAAAATGGCTTTGTTTCGGGCCGCAGCACTTCCCAGAATATCCGCCGTCTTCCATATACGGGATCCGGTCAAAAATCGGATCGCATGAGCAGCCTGCCTCATCCTAGATCTGGAAAAGGCTTTTGGACACTCTAACCTGGCACTATTTATTTACAGTGCTCACCCGCATGGGTATTGGGCCCAAGCTCCTGGCACACACTCTGCTTCTATATTCCAAACCCATCTCCCAGATTCGCTTGGGCCACCTGGTCTCGGCCCCTTTCCCAGTAGGCCGTGGGACAAGACAGGATTGCCCACTCTCTCCATTGCTGTTTGCGCCTGCAATGGAACCATTAGTCATACGAATAAGCAAGGAGGGTCAGGCCTGGGGCATTCCACTTGCAGATAGGACGCACGCCATTTCACTCTATGCGGACGATGTGCTCCTGTACCTCTGCAATGTGACAACGGACCTATCGCCCCTTAGGGACACCCGGACTGCTTAAGTCTTGGCAGCTGGGCTTAGAGTTAACTGGGTCAAATCAGCCGTCTACCCCCTTAACCCAGACATGCAGCCACACGAGGTGTACATCGGGAATGTTCGCCTTCATTGGCGTGCGCAGGTGATTCGATATCTAGGAATTTACTTCAACCACACTCCCGCAGACCTCTACGAGGAGAACCTTCGCAAATCCCAAACAGAAATTAGGGTGCAAATGCACTTCTAGCAGCCTCTGCCTCTTGCCCCCATATGCAGGATTGCCTTGGCAAAAATGATAATCCTGCCCATCTTCTGTATCATTTTGCGAATCTACCAGTAATCCCGCTGCGCTCCTTCTTTAAAGAGCTGGACACTCTTCTTTGTACCCTCATCTGGGGCATCAAACGACACCGGCTTACGCTTGCAAAGTTGCAGCTCCCCTGAGCGGGGGAGGGCTAGGTGCTTCTTCATTTGAGGTACATTATCTAGCAGTCCAACTCCAGTGGCTGTCTCGGTGGACCGCAGGGCGCTACCTGGGAGAGACCTGCACCGCACAGAGACTTATGCTGGCGCCAACGATTTGCGGCTTGCTTCTTCCACAGGCGCTACTATCCTCACCCTGGCCCTTGCAGGTGGCAGATACCCGGAAGAATGGCCCAGATACATCGCCTCTCCCAAGGCTCCCCCAATAAATGCACCAACCTTGCCTCTAGACGGATTGCCCCAAACCCCAGGATTCTATACCACTAGCAAACAAAATGCCTGGACCGAATGCTCCTACTCACACTGGGTGATCTTTTTGCCAACAGTCATCTTCTGCTGGTGGAGAAGTATGACCTCCCTCCAGGACAATTTTTATTGCACAGGCAGCTCCGTTATACTTTCCAAGCATTTTGGAATATAGTGATGGCAGAGCCCAATACGCACCCAGTGTTGCAAGCCATTCTTACCATGGGTGACGGGCGACACCTCATTACCTGGCTCTATAAAGCCATCTGGTAACTGGCGGCTAACCCCAAGCTACACTACGCCAAAAATGGGGGGATGACATTGGAGGCTGTTACACGAAAGAGAATGTAGCTGAGCACTGGAATCCCCACAGCGGGTCTCCCGTAACTCATGGTTTAAGAACATATAATTTGTCATCCTCCATAGGGCATACCTAACCCCGTCACAACTGAATCACTATTTCCCCAAGGCGGAAGTTCACTGCCCACAATGTCACATTTCTGATGCAGACGTTAAGCACATGTTGTCGCCCTGCCCAACCCTACAAAGCTTTAGGCACTCAGTACACACCGTCCTGAGCAAGGTTACAGAATTGCCAGACATATACCCATGGGAGGCATGCTCCTTAGGTTTGCTCAGAAGCAAAAAAAAACAAAAAGTATGCACATGATTCACAGCACTAGCACTCTTTCTCGCCAAATGCACACTTACACTCCACTGGTGCTCACCTACTGCTCCTCAAACAGCTGCCTGACAGGGGAGGAAGTAGACCTCCATTATGAGGTTTGTGGCTGGTGCAAACAGCCCATCTCCCCTCAATGGGCCACCCTTCTCATGCAATTTCAACAGGAGACAGGGACTATGATCTCCCCCCATGAATCCACCCAAGCCCTTCCAGACCTCCGATATTCAGTCGTCACCGCCCCAATTGGGAGCTCACAAAGTAGCTCCTGTGCACGCTCCATCCTTACCCATCCCCACACCGTCTCAATGATCCACAGGGTAGCAACTGTCTCTCTCAGCAACCACCCTGGTCGAATCCCACAATCTCTACTACTACTTCTAGACCTGTCCGCCTCCCCCATTAGATTAACCTTCCTAATTATGTCCCAGTTTAAGCATTGTGGCAGCACATTGACACTCGCTGACACTTTCCAATGTTGTACCATTTTCTGTTTTACATTGTAATCCTTCGATATCTATACAGGCAAAACCAGATGGTACATACCGCTTAAACTTATCAATGTCAATTACCAGCTGTTGCATGTAAATGCAGTGTATATTAAAAAATCTAATAAAAATAGTTTTCAAATCACTCCATTTTGCTATGGTGTAAGGGGTCTCATGTTAGGTCCATCTCCTGGACTCATCATGCTTACTGCCCAATTTATCAAGCGACTCTAATCCTTTTAATTGCCGGACATTCACGCTCCAATATTCCAGTTTTTTTTTCAATATTTTTTGCATCTTTGACTCTGTTCTCCGGATTCACATGGGGGTATTGGCTTCATCCAAAGTTAAGCAAGGGAATACTAATGGAGTAAGGGGATGTTCACAGTGACAGGGCCACTCCCCAAACTCCCACTTTTCTACCTTGAACATGGTCTGAGGGTCCTTCTGTAGCCTCTGGAAAAATATTTAAAACACTTCAAGGACCTGTAGTTTTCAGCTGTGGTTTCTCTGTTGCTTTGTTTTTCTGCAATGCTTTTTTCTTTATTCTGCAAGGATGTCTCCTTCTCCTGACATGTTTTCCTTGATGTCCGGACTCACCTGGAAGCTTTACAACCCTGGACGCAAGCAAGTCACCAGGGTAGATAGGAACAGAGCCACAACAAGTAGTGTTCACCTTGCCAAGGTCCGACTGATGTGCGTTAATAGGATGGTTAGCCTATAGCCCCATATAGCCACAACTATGTTCCTCACAGAGAAAGTGTGCTCCTCTACAGTTAACATACAGCATAGCAGGTAGGTAAGCATCTGAATATTTGCTTTAGACACTCACAGTGATCCAGGTCACTGAAATGGGTTGTGAAAGAATGTGATGATTTGCAAAAACTACACTACAACCTAATCTAAAATGTGCAGGTTCTTAGAACACAGTCCGAGACTAGGCAGAGCACTGTAAAGAGGCCACAACCCCTTCCTGCCAACCTGTGGGTTTTATTTGACAATTGATAATGCCCTTAATTTAACAGTGTCTAGAATTTATAACACCAGAACTTATAAAATCAACTGGCACAACTGTGATTTAAAAAACGATTATCCAAGAACTAACAATCCTCTGCTATATAACTTCTACCAACTTTAAAGTTTGACGCATGATAAAAAATATTTAAGTACCTTCATGTTGCCATCTTTAATGAGGTTTACTTTAATGTTGGACTCTGGAGACAGATTTCCCCACTCGTCGCAAAGTTGAACTATAAGAGGCTTTGGTAGTTCCTTTCCATTTATCACAGTAACAGCCTAAAATAAAACACAAAATGTTACGAATCACCTGCATGAAGATGAAAAATAAATGTGTATATTGACAACATGTGTAAGAATGGGACATTCTAAATTTGATCAGCAGAATAGAAGGATGTAAGAAAACTAAGCAAAATAAAGAACCTTGCATTAAACCTACCAAAACAGGTTCTCAAAAAGGTAGACAAATAGACAGTACATCTTCTAAAATCATAGGCTCGGGCAGTCAAATCCAAGCCAGCTATTAAGGATACAATACAATGACAGTGGTAACTCTACTGACATTCAGCAAAGGCAGGAGGAAGGAGATTTCTTCCATACAGAAGGTCTTGCAGTTTAAACAATGCATGACAATGTGATTGCTATATAATAGAGATATGTATTGTGACTGCTTCCACCTTACAAGACTAAAAAAAAAATCAAAGATGACTGAGGTACATGGACAAGTGCAATCTGTGTAAAGTTTTGGTGCTGTGTTGAAAATGAATAAAAATTGATCTAAAAACAATTTCAGGATATACTGATAGCTGCAACAACTGCACATTCATTTAAGTGGGGCTGATTTAAAATGTAAGTGGCTATCCTGAAAATATGGTATGATTCCAGCCTTCCTGGATCAAAAATTTACACCTATAACTGATACAAACAGTTAAAATGGCATGAGCCATTAAAGTTTCATTGCAATCCAAGAAAGGATGTCTTCAGACACACTTACCGGTTGTAAATCTGGCCAGTCCACAAGAAGCAGTTTACTTGGAAGCCCTGAAATTAAATTCATTCTTACAAAATCTGTAAATCCTCGCCAAGCAAAACACAACTCTTTGGTTTCAGGAGGGCCAGGAACAAACTTTATCCCTTTAACGATCATTGTCTGTGTGCTCGTCTAGGAGGGAAACAGAGTTGATGCATTTATGTGAGCATTACTCACCACAAGAACTGAGGTCATTCACAAAATAATACCCTACTATACATTACAGTGACTACAATGGATGCATGATTGGATGCATATCATGTGAACACAACTTCGGAAAGTGAAAGGACACATTTATTAAGAGAATCTACTTACCTAGTGGGTGCTATCTTTAATATGAAAGGCAGACCTATTGGCAATGCATATCCATATTTCACACTCAGTGCTACAACTTACTCGACCAATAACCTGAGACTTAAATAAACAGAAAAAAACAAAACATCTAGAGTGCGATCAGCACCTTCCTAGTGCAGGCTGTATTTCTAAAAGCCACTACTAGAGGTCACTCGAATAAGGCACAAGCCCTTTTTAGCAGCAGACTGCTTAGGCTACTATGGAGGTTGTGGTCTTCTGTATTCTTTTAATGACCTCATGTGTTGGAATGCGCAGCTGGTTGCTAGGATGCATTTGTGAATTGGCGATTCCATCTGAGTTGGCGGTTTAAGGTTGCTATGGCTGCCTGTGGTCTCTGTTCCTTGCATCTTCTCTACAAGTCTCTGCCACTTTCTTCTACAAGGGGTACCTAACAGAGGTCCTACAAGTCAGACACAAGTCCTGGCTTTAAACAGGATGCATTACATTTTAAAGTTACTAAGGTTTCAGAAACATCCATCATTGGCCCCTCAATCTCAGAATATCAGATAATCCTGAAGAGCCCATACCCCTAAATCTCTTCATTTGTTCAAAGTGAATAGAGGGAAGAAACAATGAAACATTCTCTAATTTTGGCAATACTCTGACTATAAAATTGGTTAAAATGCCCTTAAACTGCCAATGTTCTCCTGATACAAATAAACCTATGCCACAATTTCGAACGATGACCATTAGCCTGAGGAATACTGGTCTCAGCAAGATTTTACAATTATGTAAAAATTGGGGAAAAGTGCAAATCAATTGGTAAAGATTCAAGTTTATCCCCACAAAGTCTTCATTTTCAATCAATCAATCAATCACGGAATTGTAAGCGCGCTACTCACCCGTGAGGGTCTCAAGGCGCTGAGGGGGGGGGTCCGCAGATCTGTTTAGCCGAAGTGCCAGGTCTTGAGGGTCTTCCTGAAGGTGTTCAGGAGGGGGCGCGTCTGATGTCTGCCGGTAGCTCGTTCCAGGTCTTGGCTGCAATGTGAGAGAAGGATCTTCCGCCTGCTCTGGCTCTGTGGATGCGCAGGGTTTCGGCTACTGCGAGGTTGGAAGATCGGAGGTTTCTTTTGGGTACGTGGAAGTTGATTCTGTCGTTGAGCTATTTGGGTCCGTTGTTGTGTAGGCATTTGTAGGCGTGAGTGAGGATTTTGAAAGTGACTCTTTTCTCCATGGGGAGCCAGTGGAGACTTCGTAGGTGTTGGCTGATGTGTTCGTGTCGGGGGATGCCGAGGACGAGTCTGGCGGCGGTGTTCTGTATTGTTTGGAGTTTGCGGAGTAGGAACTTGTTGATGCCGGCGTACAGTGCGTTTCCATAGTCCAGTCTGCTGGTGATGAGTGCGTGGGTGACTGTCTTCCTTGACTCAGGGGGGATCCACTTGAAGGTCTTGCGGAGGATGCGGAGGGTGTTGATGCAGCTGAAGGTGACGGCGTTGACCTGTCGGTTCATGGTGAGTGATGAGTCGAATACGATGCCGAGGTTCTTGGCGTGGTCTGAGGGGGTGGGTGGGCTTCCAAGGGCGGTCGGCCACCAGAAGCTGTCCAATGCAGAAGGGGTGGTACCGAGGACGAGGACTTCTGTCTTCTCGGCATTGAGCTTCAGGCAGCTGTTGGTCATCCAGACTGCGACGTCTTGCATTCCTTTCTGGAAGTTGAGTTTGGCAGTGGTGGGGTCTTTGGTGAGGGAGAGGATGAGCTGGGTGTCGTCGGCGTAGGATATGATGTTGAGGCCGTGTTGTCGGACGATGGCTGCGAGGGGGGCCATGTAGATGTTGAAGAGGGTGGGGCTCAGTGATGAACCCTGTTGGACTCCGCAGGTGATTTTCGTGGGGTCGGAGAGGAAGGGTGGGAGTCTGATCATTTGGCTTCTTCCGGTGAGGAATGATCGGATCCAGTCCAGGGCTGTTCCTTGTATGCCTGCGTCGTGTAGTCTGGCGACTAGTGTGCGGTGGGAGGGCTGCGGAGTGGCCTTGGTCCAGGAGGGTGCGGATGTCGTCTGTGGTGGCGAGTAGGGCGGTCTTTGTGCTGTGGTTGCTTCGGAATTCGGATTGGGACGGGTCGAGGACGGCGTTCTCTTCAATGAATCGTGTCAGTTTCCTGTTGACTGTTTTCTCTGCAACTTTGGCTGCGAAGGGGAGGAGCGAGATGGGCCGATAGTTCTTGAGGTCGGTGGGGTCAGCTGTGGGCTTCTTGAGCAGGGGTCTGACTTCTGCACGCTTCCAGTCGTCTGGGAAGGTGCCCGTTTTGAAGGTGGTGTTGATGGTGCGTTGTAGTTCGGGTGCGATGGCGGCCGCAGCTCTGTGGTAGATGTGAGGGGGGCAGGGGTCGGTGGGGGCCCCCCGAGTGGATGCTTTTCATGGTCAAGGCGGTGTCTTCGGCTGTGATCGGTGTCCAGTTGGAGATGGTGGGCTGGCTGGTGTTTCTGGGGGGCGGGGGGCCGTCTGTGGCACCTGGTGGATGGTCGATGAAGTTGTCAGAGGTTTTTGATCTTGAGGTGGAAATAGGTTCCAAGCTTGTCGCAGAGGTCTTGGGATGGTGTGATGTCTGTGGCTTCGCTGCGTGGGTTGGTGAATTCCTGAACGACACTGAAAAGCTCCTTGGAGTTGGTGGAGTTGGCCAGGATTTTGTTGTGGATGAAGTTCCTCTTGGTTGCTCTGATCTGGTTATGGTAGTCAGTCAAGGCGTCCTTGTAGGTGGTGTGGTTTTCGGTTGTCTTGGTGTTTCTCCAGTTCTTCTCCAGGCGTCTGCAGGTGCGTCTGGCTTCTTGGAGAGCGGTGGTGAACCAGGCGGCTTTCCTGGGGCGTTGTCTGTCGGGGTTGCGTAGCGGGGCGAGCTCGTCTGCGCAGTTGAAGATCCAGGTGTGGAGTTCTCTGGCTGCGTTGTTTGCGTCATTTGCGTCAGGTGCCCAGGTGTGGTTGTCTCGGATGAGGGTGGAGTTAAGTTGCTCGTCGGTAACCTTGCTCCAGTTCCTTCGAGGTGGGCGTGGGGCTGGTTTGGGTGCCTTGGGTTTGCTGATGGCGAAGTGTACGCAGTGGTGGTCGGTCCATGGCGGCTGCGTTGTGTGGCTGAATTGGACGCTGTTTCCTGCCGCGAAGATGGGGTCGAGGGTGTGTCCTGCTCTGTGGGTCGGTGTGTTGACGAGTTGTTTAAGTCTGATGCTGGCGAGGTTGTCACGAAGGATAGTGGAGTTGGGGTCGCTGGGGTTGTCGAGGTGGAAGTTCAGGTCTCCAATGAGTATGTAGTTTGCTGAGGCGATGGCGTGGGGTGCGATGAGGTCGGTGATGGTGGTGGCGAAGGGTGTTCGGGGGCCGGGGGGTCTGTAGATGAGGGTTCCTCGGAATGTGGCTTTGGGGGTGGTCTGGATCTGGAAGTGCAGGTGTTCGGCGGAGGGGAAGGTTTCGCTGGAGGTGGTGAGGCGGAGGGTGCTCTTGTGGGCGATGGCGAGGCCCCCTCCTGGGTGGTTGGGGCGGTCTTTCCTCTGGATCTTGTATCCGTCTGGGATGGCGGTGCTGATGTCGGGGCGGAGGATGCGTTGGTCCAGGTCTCTGTGAAGAAGGCGATGTCAGGCGAGAGAGAGTCGAGTAGGTTCCAGATTTCCATGGCGTGTTTGTGTACGGAGCGTACGTTGAGGAGGATGCATTTTAGGGTGTCCCCGGTGCTGACATCGGCGGTGTTGGAGGCAGGGGTGGCGGTGAGGGTCTGGCGGCAGTGGAGGCAGGAGAACTGGCCGTGGGTCGTGTTCGGCGAGGCCTGTTGGCATTCTCTAAGTCTTCCAGGGTTGAGTGCGCGGAGGGTGGTGGTGTCGTAGCGATGGGTAGTGGGAGGTCCAGAGTTCCTGGTGCTGGCCGCGGTCGCAGACGAACTTGCCTTTGGCGCACCTTTGGCGCGCCGGCAGCGAGACCACTGCGCGCGTCCGCTACGCAACCTCGCAGCGGCCGCCATTAAGAAGGGGAGGTGGGAGAGGCTGGGAGGCGGGAGTAGGGGAATTCCGGGGGGGGGGAATTCCGGGGGGTAGGGGCTGCAGGGGCAGCAGTGGCGAAAGGCGAAAGGAACAGGCAGGCACGAGAAAATAAAAACAGTTGTGGAATTAGAGCAAGACACAGATGGGCACAATAACAGTGGCACAACAGCGAAAAATTAAGAAAAAAACGGCTGAGAAAGGGTACGGTGGTTGCAGGCAGTCTGGTCCCAGTTGGAGCGGGCAGCAGGCGCAGGAGCGGGCAGCAGCCTCGAACCTCCCAAGGAGGAGGTCGGGTCTGGAGGCAAGAGACGGCACAGCGGAGCTGCGGGGAGAGAGTGGACCTAGACCGAGGGTCAGAGGTCTTACTCCCGAGGGTCGGAGGTCTTACTCCCCGAGGGTTGGAGGTCTTATTGACAGGAACATTTAGTGTCCCTCTGCCACTATCCTCCAAGATTGGCAATGGTAATCAGAAGCAAAACAAAATCTCATTAATTTAGTACTGATACTTTGCTTGATGTGTTCAGTAAAATACTACATTTGAGTCTTCAATATAAAATGTGCCAGTTTAGGTTTGCTACATCTTTCCAAATTTCCCTGAAAGGAAATATTTTCTTGTTTCTTTGTCCACAGTTTTAAAATCCGAATACAGAACAGATTTGTGCCATAATTATTTAATCACAGTTTGGTTTGAAAATTTGATTTAGGTTATTTGCCCAAAGACAAGTTTGTTCCAAAAGATTACGGATGAATTTAACCTGTAGCAGAGATTACAGCATACCCTTTACAACACTTATCAAATGATGTCACAAAGCAGGTGCCATGCTAACCAAACCAAACTCTAGCTTTTGTTGCAAAGGAGGGCTGAAACTCGGCAGATAGAAAATATAACTAAGGCAATTACTTAAAACTTTGCCAAATTCCTGATTCATCAGCCTGTCTCCAAACGTTAGTGCAGTGTGCCACTATAGGAATATAATTGGCACTGTGAACATAAAGAATGGAGGTTACAGGCAGTCTAAACGAAAAATGTTTCCTACCTTCGGAAATGGACTTTCTAATGGATACGCTATCTAACAGCAGATTCTCACTTTCTGAATACCCAAAAGTGCAAGACTGGATTTGGGGATTTTTCTCAGCACTGATCCTGCAAGCCAGCACCTGGCATGGTGCAGCTTCTCAATTACTTCATACCGCCGTGGAAGTGATGTAAGAGTAACATTTATGGGCCACCCATGCCCGCTGATGTCAGTTTCTTTCTGGATGTCCACGCATTGGACACAGAACTTACAAACTGCTTAGATGTGACAGTAAGCCGATCTCTAAATTGGGATCTTTTTATGGGAAGTAAAGAGTCCATTCCACAGAACGGGGCGATAGGAGGGCGGCGAGGGATCTGCAGTTAGTTACAGTATCCACCAAAAAGAGCACTACCAAAGGAAGGTAACCTGTTTTTCTCACTACTACTTCTAATTGCAGATTCCTCACCTTGTAAATACATACCAAAGCAGTACCTCCCAAGATGGTGGTTATGTGGAAAAACTCAAACAAAAAGTCCTGCAGTATCGAACGGGCAAAGTACAGTTTCCAATTAACTTGGCTATCAAAGCAATAGTACTTCATGAACGAACAAGTTACTTACCTTCGGTAACGATATATCTGTAAGAGACATATATTAGTTATAGATTCCTTACCTTAGAATTACCCCCAGGCGTCAGACTGGATCCGGAGAAATTTTTTCGTAGCAGTACCCCTGCGCGTTGGTAGGTGGCGTCGGTCGACTCCGCGTTCGTCGTCGGCGTCGTGATCGCTGGGGTGAGGTCGCAGTATCTACTTAGACGCCGCCCCTGTGCGCTGACGTCAGTTCTTTACATGACATTCCACGCCAGAAGCGCAGAGCCATGCAAGACACTGACCACTGGTGCACAAAACTAGGGCCCTGAAAGGGAGTCCCTTACCCTAGCAGTCAGTTCGCAGAACGGGGAGGATGGGTGGGGCGGTAAGGAATCTATAACTAAAATATGTCTCGTACAGATATATCGTTACTGAAGGTAAGTAACTTGTTCATCCGAAAGAGCCTATTCGTTATACATTCCTTACCTTAGAATAGATACCCCAGCAATACCAACCCCGGAGGTGGGCCTGCGAACTAAGTTCACACCAGAAAGTCCTGGAGAACTGAAAGGCCAAAGAAGCTCTCTCTCCGGACTTGGCTGTCCAGGCAGTAGTGTTTCGTGAACGTGTGCAGGGATGCCCACGTGGCTGCCTGGCAGATGTCACTGAGGGGGACTCCACGTCCCAAAGCAGTAGTGGCTGCTGTCGCCCTAGTGGAATGGGCACGCAGTCCTACTGGAGGCTTCTTTTTCGCCAAGGAATAACAGATTTTAATGCAAAGGACGACCCATCTAGAGATGGTCCGTTTTTGCACTGCCCGACCTTTCTTGGCGCACACATAGCCAACACAGAGTTGATCGTCCACCCGGAATTGTTTTGTGCGATCCTAATAGAATGATAGGGCACGTTTTGGATCCAGACGGTGGAGTCTCTCCTCCTCCTTAGAAGGACGCAGGGGCGGGAAGAAGGTTGACAAAGCGATGGTCTGTCCTAAGTGGAAAGAGGTAAGTAACCACTTTGGGAAGAAAAGAAGGTCTAGTTCTAAGGACAACTTTGTCCGGATGAAGAGCCAGGAAAGGAGGTTTAGAAGAAAGGGCCTGCAGCTCACTCACCCTGCGAGCAGAGGTGATGGCAACCAGAAAAGCAGTCTTAAGAGTCAAGAGTCTGAGAGGACAATTATGTAATGGCTCGAAAGGAGCACACATAAGGTACGTTAGAACCAGATTCAAGTCCCACTGGAGCATTACGAAGGGAATAGGAGGAAAGATGTGAGTAATGCCCTTAAGAAATCTATTTACAATAGGGGACTTGAAAAGAGAAGGCTGATCAGGAAGCCGAAGAAAGGCCAAAATGGCCGAAAGATAGCATTTGAGGGTGCCCAGAGCCAAGCCCTGCTGGGCCACAGAAAGAATGAAGAGGAGAACCTCTGAAAGGGGGGCAGAAAGGGGATCTACAGCCTTTGCTGTGCACCATGCCACAAATTTGTTCCATCTACAGGCGTATACCGTTTTAGAGGAGGGACGCCTGGCTGCCAAGATTACATTACAGACTTCGGGAGGAAGGTCGAAAGCTGTCAACTGTCGCCGCTCAATCTCCACGCAAGGAGGTGGAGACTGGACAGGTTCGGGTGGAGGACCGTCCCCTGCTGCTGCAACAGAAGTTCCTCCCGAAGAGCAGTCTGATCGGAGGATCTATGGCCATGTGCAAAAGCTCGGGATACCAGACTCTTCGTGCCCAATCCGGAGCCACAAGAATGACTTGGGCCCGGTCGCGCTTGATCTTCTTCAGCACTCTGGGCAGAAGTGGTATAGGTGGAAAGGTGTATAGAAGACTGCAACTCCACACGCGACGAAAATCGTCGCCGAGCGAGAGCCACCTTGGAAATTCCAACGTGCAGAACTGCTGACATTGCGCGTTCTCTTCGGTGGCGAACAGATATAACCAAGGTTCTCCCCACTTCTGAAAGAGACCTTGCACCACCTCGGAGTGCAGATGCCATTCGTGATCCATCATGCACCGGCGGCTGAGTTCGTCCGCCCTGGCGTTCAGGGAACCTGCCACGTGTTGAACCACCAGAGACATGCCCTGATGTTCCAGCCATGTCCAAAGGCGGAGAGCCTCTTGACATAGGGTCCAAGAGCCCACCCCGCCCTGTTTGTTGCTGTACCACATGGCGGTGGTGTTGTCCGTGAACACCTGCACTACTTTTCCCCGAACAGAGGGAAGGAATGCCTTCAGTGCAAGACGAACTGCCCGGAGCTCCAGAAGGTTGATGTGGAGCCCTGACTCCGCCGGAGACCACAGGCCTCTGATCTCCGCCTCTCCCATGTGGCCGCCCCATCCCAGAAGTGATGCATCTGTCACCACCGTGAACTCTGGTTGGGGAAGGGAGAGGGATCTGCCGTTAACCCAAACCTGGTTCGTTAGCCACGACTGCAATTGGTGTGCAGTGCACTCCGAGATCTGAACGCAATCGGAAAGATTCCCCTGATGCTGTGCCCACTGGAGCTTCAGGTCCCACTGCAGAGCCCGCATATGCCACCTGGCATGATCCACCAGCAGGATGAAGGAGGCCATGAGGACCAGCAGCCTCAGGGTCATTCTGACCGAAACCCGGGATAGAGGCTGAAAGATCGTAATCATAGCCCGAATATCCGGGACTCGCTGCTCAGGAGGATAAGCCCGAAACTGCGCTGTATCCAGAACCGCGCCGATGAAAAGGAGCTTGAGAGGGAATCAGGTGTGACTTCACGTTGATAGTGAACCGCAGCGAATGCAGGAGGTCCGCCGTAGTCTGGAGGTGGAAGACGACAGCCTGGGGCAAACTTGCCTTCAACAGCCAGTTGTCGAGATAAGGGAAGACTGGAACCCCTGATCTGCGCAGATGAGCTGCGACCACCGCCATCACTCTTGTGAACACCCGAGGGGCGCTGCTAAGGCCGAAGGGGAGCACGGTAAACTGAAAATGCTCGTGGCCTACCGTGAACCGTAGGTAATGCCGGTGGACAGGCAGGACGGGGATGTGAAAATAGGCGTCCTGCAAGTCCAAAGCTACCATCCAGTCTCCAGGGTCAAGGGCAGACAGGACCTGAGCTAATGTCAACATTTTGAACTTCTTCTTCCAGAGGAAGCGGTTGACGTCCCTGAGATCCAAGATAGGATGCAGTCCTTTGTCCTTCTTGGGTACCAGGAAGTAGTGGGAATAACAACCACGACCTACTTCTGGCACAGTAACTCGCTCGATAGCTCCCTTGGCCAAGAGAGCCATAACTTCCTGACGGAGAAGGACCAAATGATCCTCCGATATGAGATGGAATGTGGGTGGCATGGAGGGAGGAGCCCCTTCGGGCTATCTGCAAAACCCACCTGTCTGACGTGATGTTGTGCCAGTGGGGGAGGTGATGGCGAATCCTGCCGCCCACTGGCAACTGGTGGCCCTGAAAGGTCGGACTATGAAGGTTTGGAGGCTACTGCAGAGGGGGTGCTGGTGGACTGGCCCGCCCGCTGGCCCCCAGACCAACGACGCTGGCCCCCACGTCCATGACCGCGCAGAGGCTGGGTAGCTTGCGCCAGCCTGTGGCTCTGGGTGGAACATGGTGGGGCACCCCTTCCGTAGCCACGAAAGGGGCAAAAAGCAGACTGCGCAGGGCGAGAGGTGGTAGCGAGGCCCAAGGATCTGGCCGTAGCCCTAGAATCCTTAAAGCGCTCGAGCGCGTTGTCCGCTTTGTCGCCAAACAAGCGACGGCCATCAAAGGGCATGTCCAAAAGTGTTGATTGATCATCACCCGTGAAGCCAGTGGACCTCAGCCAGGCGTAGCGTCTCAGGGCTACCGACGTTGAAATCGTCCTGCCTAGCGAGTTGGCGGTGTCCAGCCCACATCGAATGGCAAACTTTGCTGCATCTCTACCCTCAGCCACTGCACGGGAGAGAACGGCCCAGGCCTCCTCCGGGCACTGTGGCAGCACCTGCACGACCGTATCCCACACAGAGTGGGTGTAACGGCCCACGAGACATGCGGTGTTCACCGACCGCAGTCCTAAGCTGGCGGAAGAAGACATCTTCTTCCCAAGATGATCCAGCTTCTTGGATTCCCTATCTGGTGGAGCAGTAGGGAACGCGCCTTTGGAAGTTGACGCTTGGACCACCAAGCTCTCGGGGTAGGGTGTTGGGAGAGGAAAATGGGGTCGCCCGGGGCCATGCTGTGGCATCGGGCAATCATCCACATGGGCCCCTGTGCTGGGCTTGGACCAAGTGCCCAGAAGGATGTCCGTGAGGGCCTCATTGAACGGCAGCAGGGGCTCCAAAGAGGCCGCTGCCGGTTGAAGCACCTCGGTCAGGAGGTTGGTCCTGACCGCCACCGTAGGAAGCTCAAGGTTCAAAGCCTCAGCCGCCCTACGCAACACCATAGCGTAAGAGGCTCCCTCCTCCGTAGCCACAGTAGGGGGAGAAAGCATGCCAAGGTCTGGCGAGGTGTCCAGACCACTGGCCTCACGCAACTCCTCTCTCCAGTCCAGTTCGTCCAACTGGTATGCCAGAGGGTCAACAGACCCCTCCCAGTCCTCCTCACCCTCCTCTGGTTGCCACTCAGGGTGATACGGAACACTAGGGTAGAACACTGGTACAAAAGTACCGGTCGACGCCGTCAGGCTCCGTGTCTAAGTCGAGGAGGAGGTCGGGGTCAACGCCGGCTAGGGACACAACCGGCGTCAGAGGGGGCGGAGGTGTCGCTAATGGATTCAGCGCCGGAGGAGGTGTCGTAAGGTCGACCGGCGCCGATCCGGATCCAGGCCTGGATCCCTGGGGCCCCTGCGGCGCCGGGTCCGAAGCCGCCGGCATCGAAGGACTAGAATCCCCAGCCGAGTCCGCGGGGCCCGAAGGCACACCGGCGGAGTCATGCTGCCCAAAGATGGAGTGGAGGGCTTTGTAAAAACTACATAGTTGGGCAGGGGTCGCTCCGGCTTCCGGGAAAGGAGGGAAGCTCGGAGCCGACCCAGTAGGCTCCGCAGACGGAGCCGAAGGACAATGACCTTCCGCATCCCGCGTCGGTCGGCCGAAGGACGGGGAGAAAGCGAAGAGCGACGGTGCTTCTTCGCCTTCTTTTTGTGCTTCGACTTACCTGAAGACGAAGACTTCGAAGAGGAGTGTTGGTGGTGACTCCACGACCGGTCCAGCGACCTCCCTCTCGAGCGGCGCGGAGCTGACTGCCGGGCCTCAGAAAGCTTTCGTGACCGCTCCCGCAAAGACTTCGGATTCATGGCCCGATATTCGGAGCACGACTTCGGGTCGTGGTCGCGCTCCAAGCACCACAGGCACACAAGGTGAGGATCTGTAACCGACATCAATTTGTGACAGGAGTCACAAGGTTTGAAGGCGGTCCGCCGATGTGACATCCCTGTGCACCAGGAGTCAAAAGACTCGAAACAGATGCCGACAAAAGTCGAAAAATGACAGTCAAAAAGTGACTAGAGGTACCGCGCTCTCCGGATCTGAGCTGGCTGGCGCGGATAAAGAAAGAACTGAAGTCAGCGCGCAGGGGCGGGGTCTAAGTAGATACCGCGACGTCATCCCGGCTATCACGACGCCGAACGTGGAGTCGACCAACGCCACCTACCGACACGCAGGAGTACTGCTACAAAATAATTTCTCCGGATCCAGTCTGACGTCTGGGGGTAATTCTAAGGTAAGGAATCTATAACTAATAGTCTCTTTCAGATGTATGGATTAACACCCACGTCACGGGAGATGTCCAAAAAAGTCACACTGTGTAGTAACTCAGTGGTAGCAGCCGTGGCTGTTCTGGAGTGGGCTCTCAGCTGCCCTGTTTCTTGGCCAAAGTGCAGCAGGTTTTTTTTTAGAGGACTATCCATCCACCTTGATATGGTCCTTTCCTGCACTGCCTTACCCTTCTACATCCAGCAAAACAAGAGCTGTTTGTCCATCTCGTGGTCCTTTGTGCGATTGATGTAAAAACTCAAAGCTCTACAGGAGTCCAGGTGATGCATCCTCTTTTCCTCTTTTGAGAGGTGAGTTAGACCAAAGAATGCCAGAAAGCTGAATGATTGTCCGACATGAAAAGGTGCCACAATCTTCAGCAGGAATGCTGCCCTAATCTGTAATACCAGTTTGTCCTGGAAAAAGAAGCTGTATAGTGGATGAATGAACAGCGCTTGTAGTTTACACATGCGACAAGCTGAGGTTATAGCTATAAGGAAGAGTATTTTAAGAGACCGTAGACGCAAATGAGGGCTGTGCATAAGAAAAGTGAGAAGCAAATTAAGGTTCCGTTGTGGCATTACAAAATGTTTGGGTCACCAGACCTTTAAGAAAACGTATCACAACAGGCAATTTCAAAGTCAAATATAACTTTACTTCGGCGACAGCCATAAAAGTATACAATAAATAAAAAAACATGCCAGATATAAAACAACTCAGTGATGTAACAAAAGTCACATCTAGCAGCATGCATATGTTTAAAATTACCCAGGAGGTTACTCAAAAATGTCATATGAACAACAAGCACAATTACCAAGTAATAAGAAAAGGGATCAGTTTCCAATGCGCTACAATATAGGATTACAAAACAGCAACAGTAGCCCTCCTTTTTGCCCACGTCAATCCTAAAAATGTAGCATACAAAGTGGAAGGATCGGCTCTTAACACCCTTAATGCTGCACGGGGACTTGAGGTGCCCAGCTGCCTACAGCCCGGTACATTCCAAGAAGAACGAAGTTTAGTATATGCAGGGCATCCAAAAAATACGAGCGGTACGGACTCAGGTTTGCCTTCACAAAAGGGACAATACTCCGAGGCTGCGCCCACCCACCTTGCTGTGAACTACTTCACAGGAAGTGATCCCACTCTAAGCTGGTGATATAACTTCCTGTCTAGAGGAACTGTAATCAGGTCTTAATTCTGCTCTAGACCATGTGAGGACTTATAATCTAAGAACTCCCTGGTGAAGGTGGAGCCCCTTACTTTATATTCCTCCCTCTTAAAGGTGGAGGCCCAGTAACGTTTTTTCAACGCACCCTTGGAGGGGGTTTCATCTATAGTAGAATGAGGCCAGAGTGCGCCCTATCCTAGAGAGATCAACAACTCTCTGATTGAAGACAGCCATGGGATTTTATTAGACTTATCAGCCTGGTCTCTTCTAGAGCAGCTGCATAATGCACCAGCTCCGGGGTAACCCAGATTCGCCACCAACATAGTTAACAGGTAACTTAAATAAGGGTGGTTCCAGCGTAAACAGCTTTTGTAGGAGAACATCTGGTTGCTAGAAGGACAACAACTACTTCAGGAGAAATTCTGAAAGCGATCAACAGTCACAGGTCAATCTCCACACATGGAGGTGTAGATTACGCAGACCCGATTGTATTAGCCTGCCCTGCTGCTTTGACAGAAGATCAGTAGCCTGTCGAAGGTCAGATGCTCATGCCCAGAAGTTTCAGATACCACACTCTCCTGGCCCAGTCTGGAGACACTAGGATAACTTGGGACCAGTTAGTCCTGATCTTCAGAACTTGCGGCAGAAGAGGTAGTGGTAGGAAGGCATAGAAAAGCCATGTGCTCCACTCTAGGTGGAATGCATCTCTGAGGAAGAGCCTTCTTGGAAGCTCCAGCATGCAGAAGTGCTGGCACTGCACGTTTTCAGCAGTGGTGTATGGGTGGAGCGAGGGTTTTCCCAACAGCTGTAAGATACCCACCTCCACCTCCGGTTGCAGCTACTATTCATGATCTGCTAGGTGTCACCACTTGAGTTTGTCAGCCCTGGCATTCGAAGATCCTACCATGTGGTGCATGACCATGGAAATGCCCTGACGATTGAGCCAGTTCAAAATGCGCAGGGCCTCCTGGCACAGGACCAGGACCCTATTCTACTCTGTGTTTTATAATAGACCAAGGCGGTGGTGGTGTTCACGATGACCTGAAAAAAGCTTTGCATGAATTAACACCAAGCGAATGGCTATAAATCCAACAGGTTGATGTGGAGACGGTTCTCCACCGGAACCAGAGTTCTTTGATCTCCACCTCTCCCAGATGACCACCCCAACCAAGCAGATGTAGGCAAACCTCTAGAGATGCCTCAAACGAACAAAATTGTTGTGGATACTGCTTTGCGGGTGTGAAGACTGAGGGAGCATGTAGTGGACTTAATCTCTTTAAGGCACTCAAGGGCGGATTCATCCTTCTTGCCAAAAAGGCGAGACCCATCAAAAGGCATATACATGAGCGTTGCTTGGACATCACCTGAAAAGCCAGTGGATCTCATCCACGTGAGCCCGTAGAGAACCATACTAATTCCAACAGTCCTACCTAAACAGTCGATCATCTCCAGGCCTGACCATACAACATGCTCGGCCGCATCCTGGCCATCCTGAAATTCCACTGGGCTGCTGGTAAGGACTCTGCAACCATATAGCAAAATGCATGGGATTACCTACCCACCAAACTGTGTTTTACCAAAACATAGAGTTGGAAATATCGTCTTACCAGAAAATCAGTCTCTGTATTGTGCTATCCAAATATCATTGTCTTGACCATCGAAGGTAAGAATATCGTTCTTTAGTGTTGTATTTAATGTTGCTTTTAAAAATATTGCAGTATATACTATAAATGTACGTAATATATATTTTGCATTATAATGTATGTTCTCTAAATATCTGCTAAAAGTTTTTTTAGAAATTATTTTTTAATATTTGTGAAGGAAACATTTTACAATTAAATTTTTGGGAAAAGTTAGTTACAAATATTTTAGAATTATATATTCCATATTTAGTTTTTGTCCATGAAATTTAGTTTTTATAATATTTTGAGTATTCTTTGCTTTTGATGTGTTTTTATTATAATGCTAAATGTAAAAAAAAATTGGTTGGGGTTTTAATTAATTTTTTAAGGAAATATTTACTTTTCATGTTGATTTTTTTTTTAAAGTTCATTTTTAGATAATTGTTTAAAAAGTTAGCATTTTACAGCTATATAATAAGATTTAGAAATAATTTTAAATATTTAAATAACATTGGCTATTTTGATTTAAATCGTATACTTTATTAAATTTTTAAACATTTATTAAATCTTATTTTTCTACATGTTTTATTTATTTTAAAATTTGAAAAACAAATGACATTTATTTTTGGTGCATTTTTAACGACATTTATACGGTTTTTAAAATATGGTTTTATTTAAGTGGAACAGTAATTATACTTCCTTTTAAAGTCAAACACTTTCCCCAATGTAATTTAATGTGGCGTGGAAAGAGCAAATCTAACACCTTCAATATCCAACGCATTTTCCTAAGTAGCTTCGACTGGAATAAGAATGCTAAATCTAATCCTTTAATGTCCAAACCCTTCCTCAATGTAGCTTTCACTGAAGTGGGAACAGAGAATCTACCACCAATAAAGTCCACCACTTTCTATAATGATGTTTAAATGGGAGTGTGAATAGTAAATTAACCGCCCTTATAGTGTAAAGGCTTTCCCAATGTAGGTTAGGATGCAGTGTTTATAATTATGACGCAGATTTTTCACATCACTTATTTTTACAGTAATGCAATTTTTTTACAGACTTATATTTCAAAAATTTATTTTACTTATTTTTATTCCTATTTCCATGTTTTATCAATCTTGCATGTCTTTTTTACTTTTTAAAGAAAAAGTACGTTTTACATTTTTACATATTGCAGTCTTTTTATAACTTTTTTTTTTTAAACAATTTCTTTTTCACAAAACATTTTCTTTTAAAAATTTTACAAACATGCTTTTATAGCACTGTAAATATAATGAAGTCAGTATGTTTTACAATATTTTCATTTTGTTTTACTTTAAAACATTTTCACAACATTTATAATATTTTTAAACATTTGGTTCAATACAGAAAAGTTATTATTAAAGATTACTATATATTTTCAATTATTTTTAAGGATGCCAAGTCTTTGTTTTGTTAATTTAGTGGCCATTTTTTTTAACCACTACCTTCATATTATAGTCTATCAACCTCACTTTGGGTTGTTCCACCTTACGTGTGATAGTGGTTCCCTGTTGCTGCCCTACGAATCCGGTCGGAGCAATTTTAAGTTACTTCTTGGGGATCTTGTAGTTTGGGGGATGTATTTAGGGCTAGTGTTGTTTAGTGCCTTGTAGTTTAATGGTCAGATGTTAGGCTGTAGTGTTGATCATGTACTGCAATAGGCCTTAATGTGTTAAGTAGGTTTTAATTTGGGGGGGGGGGTGGCCATGCAAGATGGCCGACAGGACGTGCCTTTGAGAGGCTCCCGGCCGATTCCGCTTAATCCTGCATAATCCTGATTCACTGAAACCCAATACTTGTCCCAGGAAGGCATTTCACCCAGCACTGCAGCGTACCTGGGTTGGAGACTGCGGGTGGGCATGGGAGATGTGGAACCGGGATGGCTCGTGGCGGACCTGGGGCCTGGCGAAACACGTGCTGCGGCCTGCTGGGTGTTGTGTGGCGGGGTCCCCCCACCTACGGCGTGACCGCTTCCCTGTTGAAGGACTATAGAATGACTGGAAAAAGCTGATCGCCCACCTGCAGCCCCAATGGGTGCTCCGAGGGTGCGGCGTGGTCCGTGGGGCCGCCCTGGGCCGACGGCATGAGCGAAGGGAGGTGAAGCGACGTAGGCCGTGCCTGCACAGCCTCGGAATCCTGCCATTGACGGGGTGGGGTGCTCCTGGCCCTGGTCGTGGCCCGGGTGCGGCCACCTAGCCTCCCTACTTCGGGACCGCTGATGGGAGCTGAAGGAGTGACGCAGCTAGGAAATACCGCCCGCTCGCGGCTGACTGCTTGCGGGAGCCATTTGGGCTGGCTGTGCTGTGCGGCCTTGCTCGTCAGTGAGGGCGGACAGAAGAGGAGTGACGAGGCAGTGGCCCGGAATCCTGCCATCAACCTAGGCGGCGTGCTACTGGCCCTGCTCGTGCGCCCGACTGCAGCCTGGCCTTCCTGCTCGGGGGCTGCGGAGAGGAGCTGCAGGTGAGGCACCATTGGGAGGCGCCGTCCGCCCTCCACTTTCTGTAAGGAATTGTGCGAGGTGCTCGGGCGGTGTACAGGGCCTTTGGATCCTGGCTTGAGGAGGGGCATGTGTGGGTCTGGGCCCCACGATGGTTCCCCGTGATCCTGTGTACATGGTCTAGACCTGCATTGGTGCTTTGTGGCCCCTGGAGGAGTACTTCAAGTCCTTTGAGAGCGCTAGACACCTCTGCATTGCTCTGTGAGCGGGGCCTGCCGTGGGGGGGTGTGCTGCTTTGCCCCCTCGTGGTGCGGGGGGGGGCACACTCTGGACTCGGCTGTTGTTCATTGCAGCCTGAGAGCGGGAGGTACCTTTGCTCTCTGGGTGTACATGGGACGGAATAGGCAGACGTGGGGCCCCCAGGGCAGCACCATGGACCACTATGCAACCCATGCCTTAACTTCACAGCGCTCCATGAGGGCAATGACAGAAAGCGTCGAGGGGGCTGCTTAACAGCCGGTGGGGGAGCCCACGAGGGCGGAACTGTTGGAGGCTATACAGGGTTCCCACCTAGCCCTTGAGAATAAAATTGAGACTGCTGCTCTGGAGGTCAATCTTCTTCGCACTGACCTACACAAGGTGTCTGATAAGGTATGGCTGGCGGAGGGCTCCATCGAGGAATTGCAGACAGAGGTGGCCTCCTTGAGGAAACAGGTAGCTGAGGTCACGTCGAGGTCTGGAGTCCTAGAGGCGAGGGTGGAAGACACGGAGGATCGCTCCCGTCGCAACAATGTGCGTCTCTTGTGACTCCGGAACCATTCAAGGGAGCGCATCTTGAGCAGTTCATCAAGACTTGGAGCAAAAGGGGGGGCGTGGCTTGGCTGAGGACGATGGCGGACGTGTGAGCAGAGAGATCCGCATCAGCCCATAATTTCTCCTCGGAAATTGCACAGCCGGGGCCGCTTAGAACATACTCAGCACCCACTGGGAGATCGGAGTCACGAGGAGTGTGCCCGGAAAGACTCTGCCGGCCGATAGAGATGAGAGCCGGGAGCTGCAGCTAGCGGCGAGAAACGGGTAGCGGAGGCCGTACAAAATGGCGGCAGAGGCGTCCTCTGAGAAACCTGTGTCCCGGCCCGATCATTACTGAGGACCCTCCATGACCAACTGAGGCTGCCCCTGGGAACCGGTAAATGCCGCGCCAGTGAGAAGAGCAGGGGGTGGCGAAAGCCTGCACGGCCGATGGCTGCAGCATTGCGGCTATGAGCGAAATCAAGCCCCGGGCGTGAGTGGAGCGTGCTGGGCGGGCCTACTCTCCCCTCGAGCGAGCGGCACCGAAGGAATTTGGAGCAGCGCATCTGAGAGGTACCAGGTCGAGCAGTAGAATAGAGGAGTTCGCCTGCGGCTGGGGGCCCCCTGGGGCGGAAAACAAAAAGCTGGTGACTGCTGCGTGGAGCGAACTGCCTGAGACCGAAGATTGCAGCAGAGGCAAGTGCGCAGTAGGGCCCTGCAGCGTGTGGTGTGCAGCCGGAGCGGACCTGAGTGCCCTGGAGGCAGTACCGAATAATCCTTGGCCCTTGATTAGAGTGGCAGCCTGCATGGGAGCGAACTGCGGCGGGAGCCTGAGAGCAGCCGCATGAGGCAGAAACGCGGTGATCGTGGGTGAGACCAAACCAGCGGGAGGTGATGTCCGTCCCAGGGGCCTGCAAGTGATAGCGGTTTTTGCTCTAGGGAAGGGCCTAGGACTTGAATTTGCGGTGAGTCCTGGTTACAAAGGCACAGCGGGCAGGCCCACGACTGTAGTGTGATTTGCATGGCCGGACCTGCACAACGAGGTGGCTGACCCACGTACCACGACTGGTACTCCCCTGGAGAGGGGAGTGGCAGTGCCCCCCCAGTGAGTCGAATTGGGACGCTGGCTGGCAGTACTTGACTGAGGGATTGTGGAGGAGCACACCTGCTGCAGAAGAACGTGCGGAGAGAGGTACTGGCATCCACCTGAAGTGGGGCACCTGTGCACTGCGGGTTACCATCTGAGAGGCACTGTGCTGTGAATTGCGAATTGACGGAGGCATAGTGGGGACAAGGCTGCTCTAGCCTGGTGTTATCGCACCGTCACGGGTAAACCCAGCGGCTGCCAGGCCGGGGCCCCCCAGGACCCAGAGGATAGCGCTCCAGAACAGCCGCAGACTACTCCGGAGGACCCAGTGCAGCAACAGCTCAATAAAATACTGGAGGCCATAGCGGACACGAAGGCTACCCTCCACCAGGACATTAGTACTGTAGCGGTTGGGCTAGGCCTGCTGCGGGAGGAGCATAAGAAACTCTCGGAGAGGGTTAAGAACACTGAGGCCAGCGTTGCAGAACTGACACCGGCGCAAAAGGCTATGGAGCAGCAGATGGGGGCCCTCACGGACAGGGTAAGCTTGTTGGAGCGCAGGGCTGAAGACGGGGAAGGGCGCAACTGAAGAAATAATGTCAGGGTCGTGGGCCTGCCGGAAGGAACGGAAGGGAGCAATATGGTGTCCTACTTGGAAAATTGGTTCAGGAGCGTAGTTGCTCCAGAGGGCCTGACTGCCTTCTATACTCTGGAGAGGGCCCATAGAGTCCCTGCCAAGTCGTCGGCCACGGGGAGGCCTCCGAGACCTGTGGTGGCCCGACTGCTTCACTTCCGTGATAGGGACTTACTCCTAAAAAGAGCGAGAGATGGGGGCCCCTTCACTGTGGGTAACAGCAGGGTTACCCTTTTTCCGGATTACACATTGGAGGTGCAGAGGAAGCGGGCCTCTTATGTGGAGGTCAAGAAAGCACTGAGAGACGAGGGTCTCCAATACTCTCTGATGTTTCCGGCCCGCTTGCGTATTATTCTGGAGGGGAACACTCACTACTTTGACTCTCCCAGAGAAGCCTGGGATTGTCTAGAGGTTTACAAGGGCAAGACGCTGCGAGATGGGAGACTTGGAGCCGCCGGGCGGAGAACCACCGACCCTGGGAAACGATTGAACCGACGACCCCGCAGGAGGACCCCGAAGAAACCGTCGTCATCTCAGACAGAAAAAGAACGGGCCGAAGCTTTGCAGGCAGTGGTGGCGCTGGCACGGGGTCGGAGCCCTACCCCAGAAGGTGAGGCCGGATCTTCCAGAGACTCGGCAGACAATGAAACGGACACGTCCCACAGTGATAGTGTGAAGATGCCAGTGGTGACACCTAATACTGCAGACATTATTTGAGCAGATGTGGTAAGCTAGAATGATTAGGATGCTTAGAGGGGAGCTGGACTCACAATGACCGTTATGGACCCCGGGCTAACTTTACTCATATGAGGCTGATGCGCCAAGATTAGTGTAAGCACCTCGAGTCAGCCGCGCTCCCTTGTACCTCTGTAACTACCAGAGGATTTTGTGTATCATAAAATAGTTTGGATGGGTGCTAGTTTGAGAGTAACTGTCCTGGGGAGGGGGAGTTGGGGGTTTTGGTTACTTAAGGGGTTCGTTAGGGCCAGGCATGTCACTGGGAAAGGTCTTCCTGGGGAGCCGGTAGAATTATCCCAATGGGTACCACCAATGACTTAAAATGTATTTCATGGAATGTGCGGGGAATGCACTCAATGTGGAGGCGTCATAAAATACATGCATACTTAGTCCGCAGAGGGGTTCAGATTGCACTACTTCAGGAGACCCATTTGCAAGCGCAAGAAGGAGCAGCTCTGCAACGCCGGTGGCGTGGCCAAGTTTTTTATACTACTTACTCAGCGTTTGCTAGGGGAGTACTAATTTGGGTATGGGCGGGCGTGCCCTTTCAATGCACGAACAAAAAACCGACTCAGAAGGTCGATACGAAGTGGTTACTGGGAAACTAGATGGTCGAGACATAGTCGTGGGGAACATATACGCTCCCAACACGGAACAGCCTGCTTTTTTCTCACAGATATCAGGGAGGTTGGCGCCTTTTCTTGCAGGAGCAGTACTGATTGGTGGGGATTTTAATTGCATCTCTGATGTGGTTCTAGATCATTCGCACCCCCCGCTTCCTAACGCGCCCATTCATAAAATAGCGGAGTCAAGGCGCAATTGGCAGGAGCGATGGGGGCTGGTGGACACTTGGAGGGCTCAACACCCAGGGGCCCGAGACTATTCCTTTTTCTCTGCTTTGCATGATCTCCACGTTCGTCTAGATGCGTTTTTATGCTCCCCGGATGTGCATGCCGGACTGCAGAGTAGTGAGTACCTCACTAGAACATTACCAGATCATAACCCCATCTTAATTCGAATGCAGTGGTCTCGCACACGGGCTAAGATACCTACATGGCGCCTGCGTCCCGAAGCTTTAGAAGACCAAGTCTTTCATGAAACAGTGAGCACCGACATCACTAAATACTTCCAAGACAATGCTGGCACAGCGACATCTTCATTAGTGGAGTGGGACGCTTTTAAAACAGTCGTTAGGGGTCGCTGCATCTCAGAGGTAGTGGGGGTGCGTAAAGTGCTTTTGAGGGAGGTACGGGAAGCAGACTAGCACCTACGAGAGGTAGAGCGCGATCGTCCTGAGAGACCAGATAAGCAAGGGGAGCTCCTAGAAGCGAAGGAGGCGGTAGCGGCGCAAGTAGAGCGCCTTCGCTGTTTCGACTATAAAGCATATACTACGCATGCCCATGCAGAAAGCGACAAATCAGGAGCTCTCCTGGCGTGGCTAGCTAACCCGACTCGACGAAGCTCAATGGTACTGGAGCTCAGAGATCACCATGGGGAGGTTTGTTGCACTCAACAAGGTATAAATGAGGTATTCTTTGAGTATTATGCAGAATTGTATAGCACTAAATCGGCCCTGACAGAGAACGACTTGAATACGTTTACACATGCAGTACGACTGCCGTGTTTGGATAGAGAGCAGGCGGATGCGCTGGGGCGCGATATTGAGATCGGAGAGGTGAGGGGCGCTATTAAGCATATGGCGCGGAACAAGACACCAGGGACAGATTGGCTCCCGATAGAATTTTACCTAAACTACACTGAACAGCTGGCGCCTAGATTAGTAACGCTATATAACGATGCGAAGCGGACAGGCCAACTCCCTGCAACGACACGAGAGGCCGTTATCATCCCGCTCCTTAAACCTGGGAAACCACCTTGGGACAGATCTGCGTATCGCCCGCTATCCATGCTTAATACGGATTATAAGATCTTGAGCCGTATTTTCGCCACTCGACTTCTCCCTTATATGTCGGCCTTGGTGCATAAGGACCAATCTGGGTTCATCCCGACCAGAAACACGGCTATTAATGTTCGGCACTTATTGCAGATTTTGGAAGCTGATTCCTACTCGAAGGACAAGGCCACAGTTTTTGCAGTTGACATCAAAAAAGCATTCGATAGCCTTGAGTGGCCTTACTTGTTCCACGTAATGAATAAATTTGGGCTTGGGGATAAGTTTATAAAGTGGACGGCCTTATTATATAAGCACTCCACGGCAAGGGTTAAAACGGGTGGATTGATATCTGACAAATGTGACGTAACACGGGGTACGAGACAGGGTTGTCCGCTGTCCCCCCTCTTGTTTGCTTTGGCGGTGGAACCACTAGCGGCCAAGGCCAGGACGGGACAGCATTACCAAGGCCTCTACGTGCACGGGTAAATTCACCATATTGCCCTGTATGCAGACGATCTGCTAATGTTTCTGGGGAATTCAAGAGAAGCACTTCGAGGGGCGAAGGAATTGCTTCATGACCTTGGCACGGTGGCAGGGCTTCGAGTAAATAGGGAGAAGTCTTGCTTATTTCCGACCATTGGGGATAAAGACGGCCCGCAAGATACAGCCGGGGTGAAATAGGAGTATAGATGCCTGACATATTTAGGTACGAGGATATTTCATGCACAGGGAGATCTGTTGGAGGGCAATATCGGTAGAGCAATCAGTGGACTGAAGGGTAGTTTTGATTTCTGGAGGACGCTCCCGCTATCAGTGGCTGGACGGGTGGCCTTACTTAAAATGGTGGCCCTCCCGAGACTATTGTACTATTTCGGGACCTTGCCAATTTGGATCCCGGCGCGATTTTTTAAACAACTTAAGACCATGGTTACGGGTTTCCTATGGGGAGCCGGTAGACGGCGGGTAGCGTTGGCTGTTTTGATGCGTTCACGGTCAGAGGGGGGATGGGCAGTACCTGATTTTGAGGCTTATTACCTAGAATCCCAATTACAATGGCTCACACAAAACAGCGGCTAGGATGGGAGGGACAGAAGAGCTGAGGGATAGAGCCCCAGAGTTGAGAGTACTCTCCCATATTGTGCTGAACCTCCCTGTCCGCACCAACGACCTCCCAGGGGACCTCAAAACAGCAAGGCAGTGTTGGAAAAGGAGTTTGAAAAGGGCGAGGATTGACATTCCATATTCGCCTGACATCCCACTAACCATGTGCGAGGTGTTACCTCATGGAGGTACCTGGAGGGGACTGGCAAGTTGGGAAGAGAAAGACCTGACTACTATCGGGGATTTATATGACGATGGCACTATGCTTCCCCTTTAACGATTTGCAGGAGCGCTATGACTTGAGGGGGGGGTGACTTTTTATTACATGCTGCACTTACTGCGGCCATCCGCAAGCATTGGGGGGAGGGCCTCATTGAGCCGAAAATGTCACTGGGGTGTCAATACATAGTGACAGCGGCAGGAACCTTTAAGGCGGTTACGTGCCTGTATAGACGTATGATGCAGGAGATGCTGTTGCCCCTGACTGCACTACGACACAAGTGGGAGGAGGATGTGGGGGCGGAGATCCCAGAAAGAGCCTGGGCTGATATTGTGGAAAGGGCGTGGAAGGGCACCAGAAACGCCCGTTTTCAATTAGTGCACTTTTACATATTACACAGAGCCTACCTCACCCCAGCGAAACTTAATAAATACTTTGACACTAGCTCAGATGCGTGTCCGCGCTGCCGCAGGGAGGGAGCAGACTTCCGTCACATGTTCTGGGGATGCCCGCAATTAGTGCGCCCATACCGCCGGGTTGATTTACCACACCTTTGGTCCTGACGAATGCCTGACGAACGGTCACTTAAAGGCAGAAACATGTTGACCTACACTTTGGGGATAAAAATGGACTTTTAATTTGGTCCTTTATCTCACACTTGTTTTTAATCACGTCTAATTGGCAAATAAATAAAAGATTTTTTGTTACATTTTGGACTTTTTAAATTCACTTATTTCACTTCTCACCTATTTTTCAACCAGCTCCGCAGTAACACTGGCGTCGTAGCACACTAGGGTGGCATTCGGCCACTCCTGGTGGGGCCCGATGATGAAGCATGTCACCAACCAGGTTGGTGAGTGAGGGCTTTCAGAAAAACCTAAGGTGGTTTCATTCTGTTTAGTTAACACTATATTTAAGAAGGATATTTGTGTGCTCCTCTTGTATTAGTGTCACACTCCTTTGTTGTTTATTTGATGCCCGCAATTAGACAGTTATTGGTCCGAAGTAGTGACTTTGCTAAACGAAATCACTGACAGGGACTTGGAACCAGCTATAGGACCGTGTATGTTGCATTGGTTTCCCCATACAGCCAAAAATAAGATTACTAGCAAAAATTCCTAGACATGTGTCTCTTATTGGCAAAACGGGAAATTACTATGCATTGGAAAACGCAGAGGGGCCCCAATATAGCCAGATGGAAGAAGGAATTCATTAAATGGGCGGAGTGTGACGGGATAGTTCGGATGCAATTAGCGAAGAGGGCGGGAAGTGAGAGGGCACTAGAAGCAGCAAAGGCATGGGAAACATTAGTGGTGCTCCTAAAGATCCCAGACGGCGAAAGTGACAAAGATCCCGGGATTGCAGCTCCTGAAGTAGAGGGCTAGGTAGATTGCCCCTAAGTTCGGCCTGATATGGAGACCCTAGAAGTAATATGCAGCATGACTCTGCAACCGCTGTACATTCACCATTCCACTGACGCCCTTGACAGTACAACAGACCTACACTGAAGTCTATATGGAGAGTTGGGAGTGACATGCCTGGGGGGGAGGGATGGGTGGGGGGTGGGTCTGGAAGGTTAGAATAGAGTTAAGATTTGAAATAAGACTGGAATGAGAGCCGTGCGATTGCAACACAATGTGGGATTTGTTCATTTTCACCCTTTTCTTCTTGATTGAGAGGGCGGGAGGGAGGGTCAATATTATGCACAGAGTACTTAATATAACTGTATCTTACATGATTGTGTCATTGTTTTCCTTTTTGTATGTATTTTATTATGAAACTTTACACAGTGTGTGAATGAGCAGGCCTGTAAACCTCAAACTTTGTTTAAATTTTTTTTTTTTTTTTAAAAAGACACATTGAAGCCCAATGGATTGTCTCCCATGTTCATTATTGAAAGGGCGCATTGCGCAGTGGTGGCTCTGCCGCGGCCTGGGGCCCCACTTCAAGCTCTAATTGCACGCATATTGAACTACGAAGAACGAGACAGTATCCTGAGGGTAGCCAGAGTTACAGATGCTGCCAAGTTTGAAAACCACAAGATCTCTATCCGGACTTCACGAACAAAGTACAGGGAACCCGTAAAACATTCCTGGAAGTCAAAGCCAAATTACGTTCCATGGGACTTCGGTACATGTTATTATATCCAGGACACCTACGGGTTCTCTCTGGGGGCAAATCCTATTTTTTGACTCACCTGATGATGTTTGGCGCTGGCTGGAGGTGTGGGACAAGGAGCCCAGAGAACGTACTGGCTCCTGGAGATTGGGGGCGCGCCAGATGCCGCCGCCTAGGGGCTCCGGTGAGAAGGAGGGCGTAGCTCCGTCGCCCGACCCTCATCGGAGCCCGGAGAGAACAGTCACCGCCAGGGTGGACATACAGGAGGACGTCACCATGCCTCTGGCCCTACAGGAGAGCACTCGGGGTGGGAGGAGATGTGGCGCAGCGGCAGGAGGATGAGCACGGCACGGCCCTTAAAGAACTGAGCTGAAAATTCTACATACAGTTGTCTGTTTTCTATCTACAGGGGGTCTCCGCCACGGTGTGTTTTTTTTTTGTGATAGCTAGTTAACGACGTCTGAAGGAGAGGGGGGAGGAAAGGTGTCCACTGTTGCAGTGGGGTGGTTTTTCCTAAAAAAAAAAAAAAAAAATCAGAAAAGGGGTTAAGCATGTTGTTTTGGCCTCCTGCAAGAATTGTTTGGTCTAGCTTTTTGTACTGCGGGATCCGATTTGCTGGGTTGCCTCCCCGTAGTTGTGGTAGGTGAAACAGTGGGGGGAGGAGGGGGCGGTTTGGGTGTAGGTCCTGACTGCAAGACAATGCTTGGATTTGCAGTGGGAAGAAATGTTGTTACAATGTATGTCCGGGGAGGGGGGGGAAGTTATATGCATCCCCCAGTTGGGGATTCTTCATAATTTTTTATTGTTCTATTTTATGTTCTGCAGCAGTGCGAAATGTGACTGACTTTCCGGGCCTTCTGTTGACCCCACGGAGTGATGAGGGAGGGCGAGAGGGAACATTCATCCAAAGTATTGTTGACCGACTTAACATTATCACATGGAATGTCTGGGGGCTCAGACTACGCCAAGCGCTATAGGGTCCACTCCTTCCTTAGACGCCATAAGATCCACATTGCCTGTTTACAGAAGACACACCTTGGGAATGCCGAGGCACAAAAGTTGCAAAAAAAGTGGAGGGGTCAGGTGTTCTCAGCTTCTTACTCCGCCTATGCTAGGGGGGTGGCCATATGGGTGGCCGCGGGGATCCCCTTTCGGCTCACATATTGCGAGACGGATGTGGAGGGGAAATATTTACTAATCCCGGGTTCTCTGGAGGGGAGGGAGATCACATTGCTGAATTCATATGCCCCCAATCTAGAGGGCAGGTTCTTCTCTGAGGGGGTGCAGGATCTGCTGTCGGACAGTGTAGGATTCCCCCATCATTTGGGCGGGAGATTTTAATTGTGTCCCCCCACCCCCTGTCCCCGGGTTGGAACCAAACCTTTGATGATAAGCGCTCTGAAAAGGGCAATGCAGAATCTGGGGATGCAGGATGGGTGGAGTCTTTTGAACCCCGTGGGCCGCAAATATAAATGTCACACCCCAACGCATGATACTTATAGTCGGCTTTTTGGTAGGTAGCCTGGATCACTTTAAGATTTCTGCTGTGACGCATATGGCCCGGTTTCTGTCTCATAATGCTCCGGCCCTACTGGCGTTGGACTGGAATGGGGGGTTGGATGGTTGCAAATAGTGGCGTATGCCCTCGGACTTGCTGGAGGACCCCGTGTGTAGGGACTAACTGTGAACTGCTCTGAACACATACCTTGACAATAATTGGGGGACAATGAACACCAGGGCCGTTGAATGGGAGTCCTTAAAGGCTGTTTTGCGGGGCGCATGTATTAGTACTGTTTGTGGGGTGCATAGGAGACTTACAGCGAACTTAAAAAGTCAGGAGGACCGATTGGCCACTCTTCAGAAACAGGCGGCTCGTGTGGCTGGGGACTGTGCAGCGCTACTAGCGGCTCATAGAGAGGAACGCTCTCTCTGGGACACCTTGGACAAAACAGGTCTTAAATCCTATCGCCAATTGCTGCGTAGGAAGAGGGACAAATAGGGTAAACTGTTGGCATGGATTCTAAAAAGGGAGGTGGAGATGCACCTCATTAGCTCAATAAGGGACCCAACAGGGTAATCTGCCCTTTTGGCACCACGAATTCCTAACATCGCTCTTTGACCGCTTTAAGGTAGTATATAAGGCAGGACCCCTGGATGTCGAGGGCAGGACGGAGGGCTTTCTGGCTCAGGTGGGGATCCCGCAGTGGCAGAGGACAGCCATGTTAGAATTAGAAAAGGACCTCTCATTGGAGGAGGTGGGCGAGGCCATTAAGGCTTTATGCAAATCCAAAGCCCCCAGCAGGGATGGGTTCCCAGCGGAATTTTATTGGGCTTATTCTCCAACTCTTAGAGAAAAACTGGCTGAGGTTTATCGGCAAGCTAAGGTTAAAAGGCATTTACTGCATACTATGAGAGAGGGAGTGGTTTGCTTAATGTTAAAACCTGGAGGGGATCCTGTGGACCCATCCACCTATAGGCCCCTAACTATGCTTAATACCGATCTAAAAATGTTGTGCAAGATTCTGCAGACAAGACTGGGGGAGGTTATTCGGGATCTAGTCCACGAGGACCAATGTGGTCTCATTCAAGCACGAAGTACTGCGCATAATATTCGTAGACTGACACATGTGCTCCATGCTGCCCTGGATAGAGAGGAGGAGATGGCACTGATCTCATTGGATTTAGAGAAGGCATTTGATACAGTGGAATGGGCCTTTCTCATGGCGGTACTGAGGGGTATGGGGTTCGTCCCAATTTTTATGCCTGGATTCAGCTTCTATACACTGAGCCCTCAATATGTATCAAGGTGGGAGTTCTGGCCGGTGGGGAGAGGCACCCGTCAGGGCTGTCCCCTCTCGCCTTTGTTGTTCGCGTTGGCGATTGAGCCACTGGCGCTATTGAAGCGAGCAGAGATGGCCCTCTGGGGCATTCGGATAGGGAATAGTAATCATGTAGTCTCGCTCTACGCAGACGATGCGCTGGTGTACATTCGTGAGCCGGGAGAGTCCATCCTGTTGTTGATGAGACATTTGGGTGAGTTTGGTGTTGTCTCTGGACTGAAACAAAACATAAGTAAGTCCTTGGTGTTCCCGCTGGGGGGACTGATTGGGAAACGGCCACATCACTTACCAGCTGTGGCCTTCAGACGGGAATTTTAACAGGTTTCGATACTTGGGAATCTGAGTTACCCATACGGAGGCCCAGCACCAACGTCAGAATATCGACAGGGTGTTGTCCGGTCTGGAAACTTCTGTATCCTTCTGGAATTGGCTCGCCCTCTCTCTAATGGGCAGGGTGGGGATAGCAAATATGGTCTTTCTCCCGAGATGTCAGTATCTTGTGCAGAACTCTTTGTTTACACTAAAGGATCACTTTTTCCGACAATTGGATAGCCTATTAGTGACATTTCTATGGGTGGGTAAGCGTAGTAGAGTGACGCTTGCTACATTGAAATGGGACATGGAGGATGGGAGGTTGGCGGTCCCGGACTTACAATTTTATTATTACACTGCTCAACTACAGCACGCAGCCCGATGGCTAGTGGAGTCCGACAACTGGGAGAAGCGGCTTCTGGGAGCCGACTTGGGGGGGAGGGGGGGGAAGGGGGAGCACCCTGCTTCAGTTGCTGATTAGGAAGGGGGGAAATCAGGAGATCAGAGGTCCAGTTGCCATATTTCATTACTCACACTGCAGGGATTTGGGAAAGGGTGGTTCAGAGGGTTCTCTATAGGGCTCCCTTCAGTAGGGAACTGAAACTGTGGGATTTGGCGCCCTTCAGAAACATTGACTCCACTGTGTCTATGGAGCTGTGGTGGGAAGGGGGTTGTCTGGAGGCGGGTGACCTCTACCCTAGGGATACCTTCATATCGATCCAGGATGCGGAGGACACCTCTGGGGTGGGACCGGCTCATTTTCTTCATTATGCTAAGGTGGAGAGCATGGCCAAAGATCTCTGGGTGGAATTCTGGGCGGCCCCACGTTCATTGGGGGTCCTCGAAGGGCTCATAGGATGGGGGGAGTGGTGCCACTTCATCACTCATTTCTACAAAGCCCTTAGGAACGACATGCAGCCGTGACAGTTTCCTGCACGAACGGCATGGGAGGGTGACATGGAGGTGCTGATCTCCGATGCGGACTGGAAAATCGCGTTGAACCTTGTTCGCACTGTATCCTGCAATAATTGGTTCAAACTATTACATTTCGCACACCGCACATACGTCACCCCACACAGCATTAACAGGATAGACCCCACGAGGAATGCTGTCTGTTCGCGATGCGGGAAGATTGGTGCCACCTTTCTGTACTTAGCTTGGGAATGTCCTTTTGTTCAGTCCTACTGGGCACTGGTGGTACCTCGCATAGAGGCGTATCCCATTGACTCCGCTTGCCTGTTTATTGGGAGTGGTGATGCCCTCCAGAGGTCATAGGATCCCTCATAGATTGGCTCAACTGCCCCTACTCCTGGTGAAGAGGCGGGTGGCTATTGGGTGGATGGGGGCATGGGCTCGTTACTGACCTGGTGGTTGATGGATTTGATGGAGTGGTGGGTTGCGGAGGAACAACACATGCGCCTCTCACGTACTGATGACGGGGCATCCAAGGCTATATTACAGTGGGTACAACTGCTGGATATGTTCCAAGAAGATAGGGGCCGCCCCATGGAGGATGTCTCGGGAGGGGAGGATTGAAGGGTACCAGAAATGTCTATCTCTCTGTAGATTTCATGACTACAGAGTGAGCATTAATATGTCGCTGTATGTTTTGGAGCTCGATTCCTTGGTTCTATTTTATGCTGTCTTGGGACACCCTTGGATATGTGTATATTCAATACCTGTAATTTAGATCTTCTTGGACTGCATACGCTTTTAATTTCTGTCTGCTAAAGATTCTCTTCCGGATTTGTCAACATGCACTGTATGTTTGTTGTTAGTGAAAAAAAAAAATACACTTTAAAAATAAAAATGTATGTTTTAATTTTATGTTTTCCCAAAGTGTATCAGATGTATGTTATTTAACATTATTTTACCATTAAAGGTATTTTACGTGTTATATTTAAGGAGTTATTGTGTTGAGTGCGTGGGTATAGTTTTTTTCTTCTTCTGGTTTTTCATCGGATTCTAGGATTTTCCCCAGTATCTGAATGTGTTTTTTGTTATTATAAAGGAAATAAGAATGGTTATATGCAATTCTTAATCTTCTTTATGTTATGTCTTTCCTGTAGTGATTTCTATACTTTATTTTTCAGGTTTAGGATGGTTTACAAAGATTATGATTTTTCTCTGTTTTATACTGTGAATTATTCCGTTTTTTCAGCTCTTTATTTTAACTATTTTTGAGGATTGTTTTTGGTGAATTACTTAAAAATCATGAACATCAGCAACTAAACTGTAAGTTACATTTTATTTTTTAATGGGTGGAAAATGTTTAGTTCTTTTAAAGTTGTTTCTCTTATTATAATAGTTTGCTATGTATTTCTTGTTAATTTTAGGTAATTCATCATGCACCTTGGATCGCTGGAGGAATAGGAGGCACATAAGCAGAATCTCTCCATTCTCATACCAAGAGACTCTCTCAGTGTTAAACCATGGTCCATAGAGTATTGGAAATTTATAACATACGAATTCCTAAGTTCTGTAAATAATTCTGTTTTCTTAGGATATTGATAAACCTACTAGGGTGCCACCATTAGAGAGGGTTGATCCTGAAGAAATCCCACACCATCAATTTAAGGGCAATAAATAGGGATGCAACATGCCAACTCACCTTGTAAGAGTCACATTATTCCCCTGATTATTTCACTACTATCCAATGGAGATATTATTAAAATGTATGTGTGCACCAATAGGTAGTTTCAACAGTTCCCTTTGCTACTACATTCAGATGCCACACCTACACCAGTTCATAGAATCCCGCTCATTCACAGGTGTTGGTCTCTGGCTTTCCATTCTCAAGAGCGCCCCAGTTCTCCTAGTGTAGAAGCCCACATTGGTGGATTCCCACCAATGTGAGGAGGGGTCCTATGATGAAGCATAACACCTCTGGGTGGGTAAGGGCTCTCTTCCTTTAAGTATTGACTTTCCTCGTAATGAGTCTACCAGAGGTCCAGCTAATATTCTCTACCGAGTAAATTATTTTTCTCTATAATTTAAGCGTTATAGGAGAGTATACCTTGACAGCATCTCCCACCTCCCTTAACTTATTAGGTAAGTTCTCGATATTGTGTCAGCAACCAGCTGGCTTCGACTGCCCTAAGGGTGAGGCTAGTTGATGAGAACATCTTTCCCAATGCATCAATTCTTTTCAACTTTCTGTCTTGGGGGTTTTAAGGGAGAGTACTGGGATTAACCCTGGTAGAAGAAGCCTGAACTACCAGACTCTCAGAAGTAAGGTGCTGCATCAGGAAGGCAGCGTCACCCAGAGAGGATCTGTGGCGTTGTTCCACCTCTCTGCTCACTGGTGGTCCGAAAGAGGGTTTCGGCCAAGTACCCATGAGGTGTCAGTCAGGACTTCGGTGAAAGGCAGAAAAGTTTCGGACGAGGTCTGTCTGGGTTGTAAAACATCAGGGAGCACTGTTGGTTTTCATTTCAACAGATGGTAATTGCAAGTCCAGAATATCAGCAGCTCGTCTGATTTCTACTGCACATGAGGCAGACTATTCCATTGAAGCGACGTGGGGAGAACCCAGCCCCATCTAAGAGGAAGTGTCAAATCCTCTGACCTCTTGTAGATTCAAATAAACATTGTCATTATATTCCACATTGTTTGGGGGACATGGCGGCCGGCTAGCGCACGGTCGCAGATATTAGCCCAAGCAGGGAAAGAAACATTTAGGATAGGAGTTATCCCTCCACCCCATGGTTGACAGAAAGGCCGTACCCTGGACTGCCTGAGCCCCCACAGCATACTTTTATATGCTGAATGCAGACAGTGGACTGAGGCCTGCTAATGTGCTGGGTCGGAGCCGCCTACTCGCTAAGCAGTGGCAGGAAAGGTCTGGCCCAGATCTCCCTCCTGAGCTGCATAGGCAGAACCAGCACAGGTACGAATTCCACCACGAATGTGGGGCTACAGTGCTCCCTTACCCTTGCGGAGTGTTATGCATTAGAGGTTTGGCCCTAGGTGGGAGCATAGAAAAGTGGTCACAAAACAGGAGTTTGGGCCCAAGGATGGAGTGAGGCCCCTGACTGCAGCAAGTGTCTTGGGATATTGGAAGAACTTGAGGTGTACGAGGAAGAGGCAGGATAAAGTAGGCAGCTGTAGGTAGGGGTTCCCAATTCAACTTGTGTGGTGCAAGGAAATGGCTCACAGTGTGCGGGCTACCTAAGCCATGCAAGCTTTCAGGGTGGCCATAGTAGATATTCACCACACTCCTTGTGGGGAAGGGATGGGTCTTTTACAAACTGGGGGTGGAGATCTAACCCCCACTGTTGCAGGGGGTAGCCGCACCCCTAGTGTTGGAGACTCGAAGGGCGCTTTGCCTGTGAGAAGTGTAAGCCCACTAAATCACCAACCAGGAAGCCAGGCACTGCACATACCAATAGGAAAGGCAAGTGTAAAGTTTAACGGGACACAGCCAACAGCTCTAGGATTACACTATTCCTTTTTGTTAGAACTATGGCACACAATGGCCGAGGTCCACCCAACCAGGAAGAGCATAATATGGGTATGACCTAGGCTACAAAGACAGAAAACAGCTATGATAGCTGTCGAGGGGACCTCCTGTGAGGCGGAGCCATCGGGGCCCCGACTCTTACCTGTTCATCCAGACCACTGTGCTCGAGCCGACTCTCAACCGGAGAAAGGGACCCTGATGTACAGCACCAACAGTACGCCAGCCGAGAGGATAACCCCACCCACCTGTCGTCATGTGTTCACACAGGAGAAACGGCAGCGATGTGACGCAGCGGAAGTAGGAGGAGCTGACCCCGGAAGGATCGACCAGTGGAGAGAGAAAAGGGACTGGTTAGAAGAGGAAAAGGAGGCGGGACGAGTGGAGGCGATCGCGTGGAGGACCCAGGAGGCGGTAGTGGAGAAGAGGACGGAGTCGCAACCGAAGAAGAAGACGAGCGGTGGAGCGAGGAGTGGTGGTGCCCACTGGAGGATGCTGCAGAGCGGCCGCAACTCAGTAGAGTTGCGGCGGAGCCGGTGAGTGTCCACGGGAAAGGGGAAAGAAGGGAAGGGACTGTGGGTGACGGGAGGGCATCTGGCACAGTGGGAGGGGCAACGGAGCAGTGAGCGCATAGTATGCACGAAACGCTGGCAAATCTCCCCCCTTACCTTTCTTCCTTGATACCCTGAAACACAAAACCTCGAAAATCCTTTTTCGAGAGACACACACCTCCCCCCCTTGAAACTTACTCTTGATTATAACGGAGAAGTGCATAGTCAGGGATTAGAAGGATGCAAAAACTCAGGAGCAAACAGCCCTGAGGACAAGCACTCCAGGAGTGCTTGTCGTTACTTTAGTTTCTTTCTATCGTTTATATTTTACTATTCTTTCCTGTAGAACACCCCACGTTTCCTTTTCTCTGATTTACGACACCGGTCGGGTGTGGTGACGGGTACACAACTCTCAAACCTTATGACCAATCAGTGACTGACCGCTCCTTTCTCTCTCCATTTATGAGCCTCCGGGGAAGACCACTGGACTTAGAAGGCAGAAGACGAGCCTGTGAATACCAGCCTTTGTACCCTGAAGGAAGAAGATCCGAAGGACGGAGGACACTTTATACCACCTAAACCCAAGAACCTGAATATCTTTAAATAAACCCTCACCATTAAGAAATATATATAGCCTCCGCGTCTGTTTATCCGGCCCGGGCTCCCACACCTCCACAAACCAAGGAAAAACATTGGGTAGGTTGGATCCCAGAATGTAGGAAGGTAGAATTCTCCTAGCAAGGTAATCCCACTTTTTGCCTGGTGTGTTTTTGACTAGTCTGACTAGGATCCTGCTAATCAGGACCCCACTCTCTGTGCTTCTTCCCTAAATTGGACATGGTGAGTGCTTAGGTACACTCTACATTGGCTACTGATGTGCCCTTATAAGTCCCAAGTATATGGTACTAAGGTACCCAGAGCATAGGTACACCAGGGGTCCCCTATCGGCTGAAGCATGTATTATGCCACCCATGGGAGACCACTTCAATTGTGACTACGGGCCTGCCATTGCAGCCTGTGTAAGCTGGTGCTAGCACTACTTATGACAGATATACATTACTGAGGTCACTGCACTTAAAACTTATAAGTCACCCCTAAGGCAGGCCTTTCAATCCTGAAGGTAGGGTGCTCGGTTCTACGTGTGAGGGTGCCCCTGCATGAGCAGGACACCCCTGCAACTCTCAGAGTCCATTCTCCCGGGTGTAAGTGCATCAGCCATCATGATACTTAGAGTGGACATGCGTCATTACGCAATGAGCATCTCTAAACTGGCTGTAACAAACCCTGTCGTGTTTGGTATCAAACAAGTTGGAATCATACCCTCACACCGTAAACGGTGTGGGAGGTATGATTCCATGCACTGTAAAGCTCCTCCAGGAGGCCCTCAGTGCTCCCGGTACCAGTCTTCCAGAACCGGACTGCAAGCTAGGGCTGCTGCCGACCTGAGACATGTTTCTGCCCTTCTGCTGCTGAGTCAAGGTCGAGCAGGATAAGGCAGAACAATAGATATCCTGTCACAGGGAGGTGTGACAACCTCCCAGACAGGATTTAGTGTATTGGGACAGGGTGGGGGTGCTTGCCAGCGACACAGACTGCTTGAAGGGCACACTTGGCGCCCTCCTTTCATACTGCAGTTCAAACCAGTTCAGGGAGCCGTTGGCTCCCGCTCTGGCGCAAAACTGGACAAAGGACATAGGAGTATCCTCCCCACTGTCCAGCCCCTCCTCTGAGAGGGACACCTGAATCGTTCCAACCCTTTGCTTAGGGTACTTAAGGGCTTACCTGTGGGTAGGTTCCTAGATTCGCCGTGGGACAAGATTCAGATCCAAAACCACTTCAACTTTGACCGTCTGGGCACTCTGGACTTCGCTTTGGGAACCGAGACTACAACTGGGAAGACTCCTGCTGCTCCTGGTCTCGTCGTCCTGCCAGTCTTCTGCAACATCTGTGCTCGTGCTCCATACAGGTTCTTCACAATGCCTGTGGACATCCAAGACACCCGAAGGAATCTCCCTTAGAGTGAAGCAGTCACTCCCCTGCATATACAGGAACCGCAACGAAGCTGACGGGTCTGCTCTTTCTGGGCTCCTACAGACTCTGAAAGGTTCAGCAACACGGTGGTGGTTCTGCAACTCCTTCGAGGCCTGCACTGTCTTCCTAGCAAGTTGGAGGCCAGTATCCCTCGTCGGAACCGCTGGAGCAGTACCCCTGTGCATGGCGTTGACTTGCCGTTGTCAAGGCTTGTTGTCTCTCTCCTCCAGAGATCTTTGGGCTCCAAGAAGCTCCAGCCTCAAGCATCTCCTGCAGCCAAGATATTCGCCTGTACCGAATGTGTTGCACCGTGGGCCTTCATTCTTTGGTGAGCTGCTCGAGGTCCTTTTGCGACTCCTGTGCCTTTTGTCTGTGGGTCCTTCTTGAGGTTCTTCTTCGACTCCTATGGGCTCCCATGCTTTCTTGGGGTCTGCTCTGACTTACCTGCTCGTGGTGTGTCACTTGGACCTTGCTGGTACCGACACTGCACCTTTTTCGTCCACTACGTTGTTTGCCGCTGCCAAGGCTTGTCGGTGCCCATGCCTGACACTGACCCCTTGGCTCTCGATATCCGACGTGGGACAGCTCGTGACTGGCTCCTGGTCTTCTACAGCGTTGCCTGGTCCGCACAGCTGCAACTTCAAGGGCATCGTCAAACTCTCCTGCATCTCCGACATGGGTGGGCATTCGTCTCATCGTGCCTCCTGGTCACTCCTGAGTGGCAAAAACTGTCCCATCTGCTTGCAGGTACCTCTCATCTTGAATCCACCTTTGGGTTCCACTGGACACTTTCACCTTATTCGCCAGGGGCATCTTTCCTGAAGACCTCCATTGTGGTCTACGGCGGTTTCCAACGTCACTTCGCACCTATGCACCTGGCTTCCCTGGTGTAGGTATCCTGGTTCCTAGGGTGTCCACGGGTGGGGTGTGCCTCTTCAACCTTCCATCTTCCACGGGGTTTCTTCAGGGTCCACTGGGAAGGGTCCTTCTTTAAAATTGCAACGTGACTTACCCATAGACCATTGAGTAAGCGGTCTTATTCCCACTCTGCTCCCAGCCTCAGTGGGGTTCCTAGATACTTACCTTGGGTGGATTCTTGGGTCCCAGACTCTTCTATGTTTATTGGGTCCTGTTGGAAATGGGGGTCTTTAGTTGGCAATGGCTGGCGCCACTGTCCAAATAGGGACCCTTCTCCCCAAGTCAGGGCAAGTGGGCTACCCCCCTTTGATAACCCCTGCTCAACCCTGTGGTAACGTAGCACGAGCAGCTAGGCCTATCTCAGAGGCAGTGTGTGAAGCATTTATGACCATGCACAATAAGGCAGTAACGACACCACAAAAGGACACAACTCAAGTAGGTATAGAAAAAAAGTATCTTTATCTAAGGTTTGGTACGAGACTCTCAGAAGCGTTTTAACCAGTAATCAGGCATGTAAATCATTAGGGACTTAAAAGGCAATACGTGTTCACCAGAACGTGGCACTGACTGAGTTCAAGGCCTGGGTCTACGCGACCCGTTGCGCACCAGATACCTGCCGTTGGACGGGGACCCAGCACGTAGCTTCTCGAAGAAGCGGAGACGGTGACAGGCGGACTCCCAGCGACCACAGTTTTCGATGGCAGTGGTCCGCTAAGTGCACTCGCAGCGATTCAGGCACTCCGGGACAGGCGGGCCCTCAGCGGCAGCAGCACGCGGCTGCAGCGGCCCGGGCCGGTGGTGGCGATGAGACTCGTCGTGCAGCTCCGTGATGGGCTCGCGGCGGCAGCAGCGCTCTCCTAGCTGCGGCGGCCCACAGGACGATTCACGATGGTGCAAGGTTGACAAAGACGTGGGCACTCAGCGGCAGCAGCTCTCTCTTGGCTGCGTCGGCCCACAGGACAAATCCCAATGATGCAAAGTTAGCAAGGGTGCGAGCACTTCGCGGCGGCATCTCTCTCTTAGCTGCGGCGGCTCACAGGACAAATCATGAGGATGCAAAGTTAGCCAGGGTGCGAGCACTCAGCGGCGGCAGCTCTCTCTTAGCTGCGGCTGCTCACAGGCCAAATCACGATGATGCACAGTTAGCAAGGGTGCGAGCACTCAGCGGCGGCAGCTCTCTCTTAGCTGCGGCGGCTCACAGGTCAAATCACGATGATGCACAGTTAGCAAGGGTGCGAGCACTCCGCGGCAGCAACTCTCTTAGCTGCGGCGGCTCAAAGGACAATCCACGATGTGGCACAATTAACACGAGTGCGGGCATCCAGCAGCGGCAGCTCTCTTAGCTGCGGCGGCCCACACAGTTGCAGCGCATGTTCTGCAGGTTCAAATTTAAGGCGGGCACTCAGCGGCGGCAGCTCTCTCTTAGCTGCGGCGGCCCACACAGTTTCAGCGCAGGTTCTGCAGATTCAAATTAAGGCGGGCACTCAGCGGTGGCAGCTCTCTCTTAGCTGCGGCGGCCCACACAGTTTCAGCGAAGGTTCTGAAGATTCAAATTAAGGCGGGCACTCAGCTTCGGCAGCTCTCTCTTAGCTGCGGCGGCCCACACAGTTTCAGCGAAGGTTCTAAAGATTCAAATTAAGGCGGGCACTCAGCGGCGGCAGCTCTCTCTTAGCTGCGGCGGCCCACACACAGAGTTCACAAAGGTTACCAGTCCGCGTTCCTCACAGTAGAACTAGAGGTTCCGGATTAGTCGACGGAGGCCTCACCTGCAAGTAGAATTCCTAGCGAAGGAATTCGGGCGGCTGATGGGGTGAAGTCTAATGTCCCTGAGACTTCAGCAGGAGGCGCTTTCAATTCAGGACCTTGGGTAGTTTCTTCAGCAAGCTTGGTGAAAGTTTCAAAGTCCTTTCCTCTGTCCGCTCGGACAGAGTTTCGTCTTGACATCCAGAAGGAACACCCCTGAAACAGGATTCCGCGCAGCGCTTTATACCTAGAAAGTCTTTGTTCTCTGCAGTCACAAATCACTGCATCCAGTCAGAACCAGTTCGGTGGGGTCGGGGAGCACTTGGTTTACGAGGCGACATCCTGCCCTTTGGGAATCTGGGGGTCTGCTATCAGACGCCCAGTGGGAGATGGAGCCATCATTCACCTTGCCAGGCACGGCCCTGCTCGGATCAAAGAGTCACCCCTCCCCATACTCTAAATGCCGATCTCTCTCTCCAGCCAGGTCTGACCCAGCTGGCCCTGCTGCTCCAAAACAAGACGGCCAATACACACGCTAGCAAAAGCCTACAGGAAAGTTTCAGACCAGAAAATACCTCGTTTCTAGTAGAGGCATTTTCGAACACGGGCTACGCTAATAATCCTTACTAAAAGATGCATCTCCATGTTCTGAGCTTACACATATCAAATTCGACGTTCCTATCAGGTTCCTGGGGGCAGGGAGGATTAAGGCATGCAATACTCAGCCTGCACATTCTGGCCTATGAGAACGGGTGGCCTCGCAATAGTGAACAGGGAAATGGAGGGTAACTCGCTATTAGAACATGCTACACAGGCATACTTTCAAAGCTGCTTCGGTGGGTAGTGCAAATCAGCGCTGCCGGCCCACCAGCAGTATTTGGTCTATCAGCCCTGAGCACACGCAGTGCACTGATACTAGGGACTGACAGGTAAACCAAACGAGCCAATTATGATTATTCCAATTCATACAGTTATCTTTACACAGGGAGCATTCGCGCTGTGTCACTGATTGGCAGTGGCACAGCGCCCAGAGCATCTAAATCCAGCCAACATAAAAGGTCAGAAGAGAAAGGAGGAAGGGAGACCTGCGCCAATGATGCCAGGTCTAACAGATCCATTCCTGACGCACAAGTTACTTACCTTCGGTAACGATATATCTGTAAGAAACATTAGTTAGTGATAGATTCCTTACCTTAGAATTACCCCCAGGCGTCAGACTGGATCCGGAAAGTTTTCGTTAGCAGTACATCTGCGTGTCGGAAGGTGCCGTCGGTAGGCTCTGCGTCCGTCGTCGGCGTCGCCGGGATGACGTTGCGGCAGCTACTTAGACGCCGCCCTCGCGCGCTGACGTCAGTTCTGTACACGACTTTCCGCACCAGAAACGCAGAGCCATGCAAGATACTGACCACTGGTGCACAAAACTAGGGCCCTGAAGGGATGTCCTTAACCCTAGAAATCAGTTCGCAGAACGGGGAGGATGGGTGGGGCGGTAAGGAATCTATCACTAACTAATGTTTCTTACAGATATATCGTTACCGAAGGTAAGTAACTTGTGCATCTGAAAAAAACACATTAGTGATGGATTCCTTACCTTAGAATAGATACCCCAGCAATACCAACCCCGGTGGTGAGTCTGCAAACCAAGATCACACCAGAAAGTCCTGGAGAACAGAACGGCCAAAGAAGCCATCTCTCCGGACTTGGCTGTCCAGGCAGTAGTGCTTGGTGTACGTGTGCAGCGATGCCTACGTAGTTGCCTGACAGATGTCGCTTAGGGGAACTCCCCGTCCCAAAGCAGTGGTTGCTGCCGTTGCCCTGGTGGAATGGGCGCGCAGCCCAACTGGAGGCTCTTTTATAGCCAAAGAGTAACAGGCCTTGATACACAAGACGACCCACCTGGAGATGGTCCGCTTGTGTACAGCCCGACCTTTCTTGGCGCCCACGTAGCCAACAAAGAGTTGGTCATCCACCCGGAACGGTTTTGTGCGGTCTAGGTAGAAGGAGAGCGCACGTTTTGGGTCCAGACGGTGGAGCCTCTCTTCCTCTCTCGAAGGATGCGGAGGCGGAAAGAAGGTGGGCAAAGTGATGGTTTGGCCAATATGAAAAGATGTAACCACCTTTGGAAGAAAGGATGGATGAGTGCGTAGGACCACTTTGTCCGGATGCATAGCCAGAAATGGAGGCTTAGAAGAAAGAGCCAGGAGCTCACTCACTCTCCTAGCAGAAGTGAGGGCCACCAGGAAAGCAGTCTTAAGCGTCAAGAGACGAAGAGGACAGTTGTGAAGTGGCTCAAAGGGAGCACACATTAAAAAGGTTAAGACCAGGTTCAAGTCCCACTGAGGCATAACGAAAGGAACCGGAGGAAAGAGATGCGTTATGCCTTTCAGAAAACGATTAACAACAGGGGACTTGAAAAAAGAAGGCTGATCAGGAAGCCTGAGAAAGGCAGAAATGGCCGAAAGGTAGCCCTTTAGAGTGCCCAGAGCAGAGCACTGCTGGGCCAAAGAAAGAAGGAACAAGAGAACCTCAGAAAGAGGGGCAGAAAGGGGATCCACAGCCTTTGCTGTGCACCATGCCACAAATTTGTTCCATCTACAGGCGTATACAGTCTTAGTGGAGGGACGCCTGGCTGCCAAGATGACATCACGGACTTCGGGAGGCAGGTCAAACAACGTCAGTTGCCGCCGCTCAATCTCCACGCAAGGAGGTGGAGACTGGACAGGTTCGGGTGGAGGACCGTCCCCTGCTGCTGCGACAAAAGATCCTCCCGAAGAGGCAGACGTATCGGAGGATCGATGGCCATACCGAGTAGCTCGGGATACCATACTCTTCGTGCCCAATCCGGAGCCACAAGAATGACTTGGGCCTGGTCGCGCCTGATCTTCTTCAGCACTCTGGGCAGAAATGGTATAGGCGTTAAGGCGTACAGAAGACCGCAACTCCACTCGCGACGAAAAGCGTCGCCTAGCGAGTGCCGCCTTGGAAATTCCAACGCGCAGAATTGCTGACATTGTGCGTTCTCTTCGGTGGCGAACAGATCTAACCAAGGCTCTCCCCACTGTTGAAAAAGTTCTTGCACCACCTCCGAGTGAAGACGCCATTCGTGATCCATCATGCACCTGCGGCTGAGCTCGTCCGCCCAGGCGTTCAGGGAACCTGCCAGGTGTTGAACCACCAGAGATATGCCCTGATGTTCCAGCCAGGTCCAGAGACGCAGAGCCTCTTGACATAGGGTCCACGACCCCACCTCGCCCTGTTTGTTGCAGTACCACATGGCGGTGGTGTTGTCCGTGAACACCTGCACTACTCTTCCCCGGACAGAGGGAAGGAATGCCTTTAGTGCAAGACGGATAGCCCGAAGCTCCAGGAGGTTGATGAGGGGCCCGGACTCCGCCGGAGTGCAGAGGCCTCTGATCTCCGCCTCTCCCATGTGGCCACCACATCCCAGAAGGGATGCATCTGTCACCACAGTGTGTTCTGTTTGGGGAAGGGAGAGGGATCTGCCTTTGACCCAATCCTGGTTCGTGAGCCACCACTGCAATTGTCGTGCAGTGCCGTCCGAGATCTGGATGCAATCGGACAGGTTCCCTTGATGCTGCGCCCACTGGAACTTCAAGTCCCACTGCAGAGTCCGCATATGCCACCTGGCATGATCGACCAGAAGGATGCAGGAGGCATTGAGTCCCAACAGCCTCAAGGTCTTCCTGACTGACACCCGGCATAGAGGCTGAAAGATCGGAATCATAGCCCGAATATCCCAGACTCGCTGTTCGGGAGGATAAACCCGAAACTGCGTTGTATCCAGAACCGCTCCAATGAAGAGGAGCTTCTGAGAGGGAATCAGGTGCGACTTCGGCGCATTGATGGAGAACCCCAGCAAGTGCAGGAGGTCGGCCGAGTCTGGAGGTGGGAGACGACAGCCTGGGGCGAGCCCGCCTTCAACAGCCAGTCGTCGAGATAGGGGAGGACTGGAACCCCTGATCTGCGCAGATGAGCTGCAACCACCGCCATCACTTTCGTGAACACCCGAGGGGCGTTGGTAAGGCCAAAGAGGAGCACGGTGAACTGAAAATGCTCGTGGCCTACCGCAGGTAACGCCGGCAGGACGGGGATGTGAAAATAAGCGTCCTGCAGGTCCAACGCTACCATCCAGTCTCCAGGGTCGAGGGCAGACAAGACCCGAGCCAGGGTCAACATCTTGAACGTCTCCTTCCGGAGGAAGCGGTTGACGTTCCTGAGATCCAAGATAGGACGCAGGCCTTTGTCCTTCTTGGGTACCAGAAAGTAGTGGGAATAACAACCACGACCTACTTCTGGGACAGGAACGCGCTCGATGGCTCCCTTGGCCAAGAGAGCCGCAACTTCCTGCTGGAGAAGGGACAGGTGATCCTCCGATATGCGATGGTACTTGGGTGGCATGGAGGGAGGGAGGGGTAGCCTCGAAGGGGAGGGAGTAGCCCATTCGGACTATTTGCAAAACCCACCTGTCCGACGTGATGGTGCACCAGTGGGGGAGGTGATGGCGAATCCTGCCGCCCACTGGTATTTGGTGGCCCTGAAATGTCAGACTAGGAGGGCTTGGAGGTTGCGGCGGAGGGTTTGGAGGTGGACTGGCCCGCCTGCTGGCCCCCAGAACCACGGCGTTGGTTCCCACGTACCTGGCCGCGCTGGGATGAAAAGTTCTGCGCAGGCCTGTGGCTCTGAAGGGAACGCGGTGGGGCACCCCTTCCGTGGACACGAAAGGGGCGAAAAGCCAACTGTGCAGGACGCAGGGTGGAAAGACCCAAGGACTTGGCCGTAGCCCGCGAGTCCTTGAAACGCGTCAATGCACTGTCCGCCTTGTCGCCGAACAGGCGACGGCCATCAAAAGGCATGTCCATCAGAGTGTTCTGGACATCCCCCGAAAAGCCAGTCGTCCTCAACCAGGCGTGGCGTCTGATCGCCACCAACGTGGAAATCGTTCTGCCCAGTGAGTCGGCGGTATCCAGCCCACACCGAATGGCGAACTTAGCTGCGTCCCTCCCTTCAGCAACAGCATGGGAGAGCACGGTCCGGGCCTCCTCCGGACACTGAGGCAGCACTTGCGCCACCGAGTCCCACACAGAGTGGGAATAACGGCCCAAGAGGCATGCGGTGTTCACCGACCGCAGCCCTAAGCTGGAGGAAGAAAACAACTTCTTCCCAAGGTGATCCAGCTTCTTGGATTCCCTATCCGGGGGTGCGGTAGGGAAGGCGCTCTGGGACGTCGAGGCTTGGACCACCAAGCTCTCAGGGGAAGGGTGTTGAGAAAGGAACAAGGGGTCACCCGGAGACGGGCGGTGGCGTCAGGCAATCATCCTATCCACAGGAGCCCCTGTGGTGGGCTTGGACCAAGTGCCCAAAAGGATATCTGAGATGGCTTCATTAAAAGGCAGCAGGGGCTCCGAAGAGCTCGCTGCCGGTTGAAGTACCTCTGTCAGGTGGTTAGTCCTGACTGCCACCGTAGGAAGCTCGAGGTTAAGAGCCTCGGCCGCCCTACGCAACACCACTGCGTAAGATGCTCCCTCCTCCATAGCCACAGTAGGAGGAGACAGCATGCCAAGGTCTGGCGAGGTGTCCAAACCACTGACATCCCCCAGGTCCTCTCTCCAGTCCTGTTCCAGCTGTTCCGTTAAAGGGTCACCTGACCCCTCCCAATCCTCCTCCTCCTCGTCCTCTGGGTGCCAATCTGGCCTAAAAGGGACTCCAGGAGTGAACAGGGGCACAAAAACCCTGCTTGGTGCCGTCGGAAGCGGCGCTGTTGGAGGTATGATAAGGTCAACTGGCACCGATCTGGATCCAGGCCTGGATCCATGGGGGGCCTGCGGCGCCGGGGCCGGAGTTGCCGGCAATGAAGGTCCCAGCCGAGTCCGCGGGGACCGAAGGCGCGCAGGCAGGTTCGGGCCGCCCAAAGATGGCATGCATCGCCTCATAGAACGTACGAAGCTGGGCGGGAGTCGCCCCGGGTCCCGGAAAGGGAGGGAAACCCGGAGTCGACTCTTCAGGCTCCGCACGCGGAGCCGCGGGCCTCGCCGGCCAACCGACGAGGAGAAGTCGAAGAGCGACAACGCTTCTTCGACTTCTTTTTGTGCTTCGACTTACCCGACCCCGAGTGCGAAGACTTCGATCCTGACTGATGGTGGCTCCGTGACCGGTCCCTCGACCTCCCGCTCGACCGGGACCTCGAACGGCGCGGAGCCGACTGTCGGCGTTCAAGCAGCTTTCGGGACCGCTCCCGCAAAGCCTTCGGCGTCAACAACTGGCAGTCGGAGCACGACTTTGGGTCGTGGTCGTGCTCCAGGCAGAAAAGGCACACGCGGTGTGGATCCGTCACCGACATCAGTCGGCTACAGGAGCCGCAGGCCTTGAATCCTGGCATCCCTTGTGCACCTTACGGAGTCAGAGACTCGAAAAAGAGGTTGACAAAAGTCGAGAAAAAAAGTTAGTCAAAAAATGACTGAGCTACCGCTCTTCCCGGATCTGGGCTGGTTGGCGCGGAAAACGAAAGAACTGACGTCAGCGCGCGAGGGCGGCGTCTAAGTAGCTGCCGCGACGTCATCCCGGCGACCACGACTGACGCGGAGCTGACCGACGCCACCTTCCGACGCGCAGAGGTACTGCTAACGAAAACTTTCCGGATCCAGTCTTACGCCTGGGGGTAATTCTAAGGTAAGGAATCTATAACTAACGTGTTTCTTTCAGATGAGTTGTTTAAGTCCGATGCTGGCGAGGTTGTCACGAAGGATAGTGGAGTTGGGGTCGCTGGGGTTGTCGAGGTGGAAGTTCAGGTCTCCAATGAGTATGTAGTTTGTTGAGGCGATGGCGTGGGGTGCGATGAAGTCGGTGCTGGTGGTGGCGAAGGGTGTTCGGGGGCCAGGAGGTCTGTAGATGAGGGTTCCTCGGAGTGTGGCTTTGGGGGTGGTCTGGATCTGGAAGTGCATGTGTTTGGCGGAGGGGAAGGTTTCGCTGGAGCTACCAGCATTCTTCAATCCACCTCATCCATCCAAGGAGAAAGAGAGACTAAATTGCCTAGATCTGAAGAGAGCCCTAAGCTTTTACATCAATCGTACCAAAGACAATCCGTGAATGATCCGCTCTCTGTGGGTTTCTCTGGGATAAAGCTGTGCATAAGTGGACCATCTATAGATGGATTGTTCTTTGTAAGACCAGCTATGGACTGCCTAAGAAACAGCCTCCAGAAGGCCTGAGGGCTCATTCCACCAGAGCCAAAGCTGCTACCACCGTATTGACACACAGAGTGCCTGTTCTGGATATCTGCTAGACTGCAATATGGGCTTCAGTCCAAAATCCATATGGGAAGCTCTCTGTGAAACAGGGCATGGCGCAGCACCGTTTCCATGTACTGGTGCCATATGTTCGCGATTTGGTGCACTATGTATGGAAGATCCCCCCCCCCCGGTCACCCTCCCTCGCATCAGCGCTACTGGGAGTACTTCCGGGTCTGCTCGGCCGGTTTGGAGTCGTTTTTCCTAATTTTCCCTTTCCTCCTGCCAGCGAGACGCATGGTGTAGCTGGGCGGAAGAGTAGTACAAGTCAAAAAGTGGGGCCTCCAGTCCACCCTCTTCATATCTGCGTGTCAAGGTATTGAAGGCCACTCTGCTACGCCGTCCCGCCTACCATAGGGAGATGAGGATAGTGTTCAACTGCTTGAAAATTCGTGTCGGGATCGGGCAGAGTTTATTCTGAAGCGCGGAGAGGCATCTAGGTAGCATCACCATTTTGGACACCACTAGTCTACCCATTAAGGAAAGCGGTGAAGTGTTCCAGAAGGTCACAGAACCTCTAAGGGCTTCTAGGACCCTGTCTAGGTTTAAGGATATTAACTGGGCGTTGTCTAGCGCAATCTGGACACCAAGGTACCGGAAATGTGCTCGCTCCCATATAAGTTCTAGGTTTGGGAGACACTCCAACGGCAAAGTGGCCATGAAAGCCAGGGGGAAAATCAGGGATTTATTACGGTTGAGGTGCAGTCCACAGACTTCACCAAATCGTTCCAAGAGCTGCAGGAGCCTGGGTATGGCCTCCCTACATGATGCCACATAGAAAAGGGCCTCGTCCGCGTAGAGGGAGATCACAAGAGTCACATCTCCCACCCGGATACCCCACCGCTCAATCTCCGCCCGCATCCGCACTGCTAAGGGCTCAATGGCCAGGGAAAAGCGGAGGGGTGAGAGCGGGCACCCCTGACTCGTGTCTTGCCCCAAGACCCATTCCTCGGACCGAGCTCTGCACAACCTCACCTGTGGGCTTGGCTCAATGTACAATAAATAACCCAGCAGCGGAAGCATAAAATTATCCTTATCTGCCTTTACCACTACCAGCACCAAAACCTATTTTTTTTTTTTTAATTAAAAAATAATCCTGCAATTTAAAAAAAAATACATACCTGCGTACTAAATGTACAAATACTTACCTGTGTGGTAAAGGTATTGTGCAGTAAAGACTACATTGTAAAGGCTGTTTCTCCCAAGAGCAAACAGCAGGCTGACCTGAATGAGCTGAGAGGACTCCTTTGAACATCACACAATATATAGGGTGGGGGCTGTGTCAAATCCCACTGGAGTGTCAAATCCTGCTCGACAGAGCTGCTAGGATTACAAGGAACACAGAGTATGCACCTGAAAGGACAGGAACAGGATGCCAAGACAGGTCCACTCTTTAGTTGCTGGAAAAAAGTGCTTTTGTTCTACCAGACTTCTGTCTCTGGGAATATTGGAGGTACAGTGGCTACTTCGAACTGGATTTTGGCATTAAATGTGAGAGGACACTGGGATTACTACTACAGTACACTCTTCACACTCCCAACACACGCACCTAGTCATCAGAGCCCAAGCTTAGTAAGGCCGAAGACTTTCGCCATCTAGAAAATGCACAATGTGGGTAGGGTCGGACCCAGGAACTTTTACCTTATTGGTTATAGTGTGCCCAGGAGTAATTCCCACACACTAGCTGGATCCAGGCATAAATGCGGTATCTATAGACACACTGTAGAAGCTACCCTTAAGTAATGGTCACTTACGTTATGTAACCGTATCCCTACAATGTGACTCTGGGCAATAGCTCGCTTAATCTTCCCGAGGGCCCCCAGCGCCGGGACACCTCTCCGGAGGTAGCTGTGCGCTTTACAAATGCTGGTATTTCATTTTCATTTCATACAAGCACTGTATAGATAGAGTGCTAGGCATCTCAAAAAATGTTAAGGACTGTCTTCACACACCACCAGGTGTCATGCTTCATCATAGGCAGTCCTCGCTCTCTATTTGATAGAGAGCGTGCCTACACCTGAAGGCAGGGAGGCACTTCTAATCATTTAAGTGGGGGTCCATGCAAAAAGTGAGTTAAAAACCAATACATTACCCTAAAGCAAGTGTGACTACAGGGGTTCCTGAACCCTAATATAGTGGCAATATCTGAGACCAAATTGGCAAGATAGGAGCCGTTTTTCATCCTGATGAATGCCGCAGACTCATTAGAGCCAATGGCAGAAACATGTTGACGACAATAGTGGTGATGGGGTAATAATTCCCCTAATCCCCACACTCCAGCTTTTAATACCAAGCAATACCCTATGATTAAATGTGATTTGTAAAACCCTTCCAAAGTCTAGAAAGGAGCGGCAATGCCAGGGGAAAGTTCGGTGAGGGCGGTGTTAGGCCAAGAGAGCGCGCTGTTGTCTACCTTTCCTTGAAACACGTTAATGCCAAGTCTGCCTTGTCTTCAGAGACAGGTGTAATCAAAGGGAATGTCCATCATCCTAGACTCCTCCCTCACCATGACCCGCCAGATCAACGCTGTCGCCTCCACCTGCTTCAACTCCCTCCGCAAGACCTTCAAGTGGATCCCCCCCGAATGCAGAAAGACCGTCACCCACGCACTCATAACCAGCAGACTGGACTACGGCAACGCCCTCTACGCCGGAATCAACAGAACCCTGCTACACAAGCTCCAAACCATCCAGAACACCGCAGCCAGACTCGTCCTCGGAACCCCACGACACGAGCACATGACCCAGCACCTACGAGACCTCCACTGGCTCCCAGTCGAGAAGAGTAACCTTCAAGCTACTCACCCATGCCTACAAATCCCTCCACAACATCGGACCCAAATACCTCAACGAGAGAGTCTCCTTCCACGTACCCAAAAGGAACCTCCGCTCCGCCGACCTCGCCCTGGCAGAGACCCCACCCATCCACAGAACTAGAGCAGGCGGAAGAGCCTTCTCCTACGTCGCAGCAAAGACCTGGACCGAGCTCCCAGTCAACATCAGACGCTCCCCTACTCTGCACGCCTTCAGGAAGAGCCTCAAGACCTGGCTCTTCAAATGATCCGGAGCTGCCCCCTCCACCCAGCGACTTGAGACCCTCACGGGTGGGTAGCGCGCTTTATAAAACCCTGCTTGATTGGTGAATCGTTGTTTGACATCAACATCAGAAAACCTGTAGATCATATCCTGAAGTGGCATCGAAGAAACACACTGGTGCCAACTGCCCCAGAGCTGGTCTGTCTCTCCTAGCAAGTTGGCGGTCGACAGGCAGGCAAGATCCTGGTTTCTCCCAGGTGCCTAAAAGTGTGTCCATTAATGCCACATTAAAAGGAAATAGTGGTACTGAGAAGGACTTCCCTGGGTGCGGCATCTCTGCGAATACATTTGTTTTTACCTCCACAGAGGGGAGCTGGAGGTCAATCACTTCAGCATCAAGCATTTCTGCTGCCGTTCTTAACATCACTGCAAACTAGACAGACTCGCTCTACATATGGGACAGGTGGAGAGTTGAAGTAAGTGTTAGTCAAGGTATCCATTCCACTGGCCTCTTGGAGGTGTAAACATAAAGGTTTTATTGTCATTGAGTTGTGATGTGTCATCTTCTTTTGGCTTCCGTGTCTAGGAGGACTATGGGGTCTACCTATGGCGTCGCTGCGCAAGGTCCCCCTGCTGGGGTCAGCCCTGTATTGGGAGTTGGAGCGGGAATTGGCCCCAGACTCGGAGGGGATCCCAGAAGCAGATCAAGAGGCGCAGTAGGTGTCCGAGATTGATTTGCTGGCTGTAACCCGAATGCAGGACTTCTCAGATCTATGGAGCCAAAGGGGAGCTAGAATGATCCAAAATGGTACCAAAGATCCCCAACACAGCCTCCTTGAAGGCTTGAATCTGTTGTGGTGTCGCCGATGTCCTCAGGTACTTGGAGGTACCCAGACGTCTGCAATTCTCCTGATGAGTGGCGGACAGAGTGGGAGCCATGTTTCACCTTCCTGTGCTTCTTTTTTGACTTGCCTGAAGACCTCTCTCAGTAATGGCCTCAGACCAAGAACGCGTCTGCTTCCTAGAGCGAGACCGAGCCTTCCGGCAGTGCTTGGCAATGTAGAGTTGGACCTTGCGTTACTAGATGGCCTTCGGGTTCATCCAAGCACATATGTCACATGATGTTGTGTCATGCGAGGAGCCCAGACACCAGAGAAAGACCTTGCGAGGCTCCATCATTGGCATTTGTTTGTGGCAATCCTTGCAGGGTTTAAAACGTGCGGTTTTAGGGGAGACATTTCCCTTGCACATTGGAAAAAAATTGGAAAATAATTCGGTCAGGTGACAAAACTCGAGGGCACAAACTCTGGATCCACACCAGAAGGTGCGAAAAGAAAGGAACACACATTTATGCACAAGGTATCAGTTCTATTGTGGCCCCAACATCACTTCCAGGGTGCGACAGACATGACGCAGAGCCGGATGACGCCACTAACTGACATGTACGGAAATTGCTGAGAAAAATATCTAGATCCAGTCTGGTGCTGAAGGAAAATTCACAAGATGAGTAATCTGTGTTTAGAAGTATCCACCAGAAACACAATTATCACATTGGTATCCACCTGAATATCTATTTTCTGCTCCACCCACATTGAAAACAGATCAGTTAGAAAAACTATGTACTGGTTGGCCCAACACTCTAGAATATTCATCCCATTGTAACTAATGCTGCACATTCCCAATGCATGGAGGAACTTTTCAGGAGACAAAGAGGTGTTTTTTAGTTTCTCTGTGTTTTGTCATCTTTCTCTATACAATCTACATACTTTTTAACAAATCTTTACTTATATATGTCAATTTCCAGCCACCAATACAAATCTTTGACTCTTCTCTTCTGGATATTGCCATGTGTATCTCATGACACAAATTGATGTACATCCTCACTGAGATTAGCACGCATCTCCCATAAATTTGTCAAGTCCTTGACAACAGCTCCTTTACTCTGTCATTCATTTCTAATATATAACCAGGCCTTTGCGGGGGGGGTCAGGGCAAGGCCAACACCCAAACATGGCGGACACATAGTTGCTGGTCTCCCGGACCTGGTCCCCGAGATCCACTAGCTTTACCTATCTGGCGGTGGGATCGAACACTGAACCCTGAGTATCCAGCTGAGGCGATTCTCCTGACTGAGGTGGTGCCCCTGTAGAGCCGCTGGGAGTAAGCAGCTTCTTCGGCCGAACTGATTGAGGCCGCACCACGCTGCCAAGATAGAGGCGGAAGACAATCGGCCCCAGAGTTGAATATTGGTGGTCAGCCCTCAAAATCATCTGTGGCTGGGCTTGCCCTCCCAACCTCCTCCTTAATCCTACAACTTGCTTTGGGGGGGGAGAGGGGGAGGGGGGGGGGGGGTTTGATTCAATCTGGTGGTGAAGACCCCCTGGGGCTGGCAGGGCCTGGTGTGCTGTGTCAGGGGGATAGCTTGCAGTGCAGGCTTATCTGAAGGAAGAGCGGCCTGGGCAGGCTGCGGCCAGCGGTGTTCCCTGCACGGGGTGCCACAGGGGGCATAGAGTCGGCAGAAGGACCTGCAGGTGGCATTGGGGCAGACCGCCTGTGACCCTACAATAGTGCTTGAGGTCGGGACCCTGTGGCCTGCCCTTGGCCAGCCCTGTAGTTGGAACCTGCAATTCATAGGGCGAGTCCCACAGTAGAACGGTGGAATGCGATCCTAAGGCTACCACAAGCTTGTCGTACACTGCATTGCTGCGTGGGCCTACATCCGGGGGGGGGGACGAGGAGGGCACTAGTGACAGCGGCCTGAACGAGGAGAGTGACAGAGGCATGTGATGTTGCGGCTACTGATTAACTCCCTGCTTGACTTGGAGGGCCTCAGAGCGCCTAGAAGCCCTCTCGCCTCCTTCCCAATGCTTGTGGAGTGACCGCTCCCCCGCTGCTTCAGCCACTGCATCGGGCGGGCCTCATTTTGAGGCCAGTGGAATTCACTCCCCTGCAGAGTTGGTGCCGCAAGGACGGAGGCATATCAGACTCTCCCCTTGCCCATAGGTGCTGAACATAGTTGCAGGTATCCATGGGGCGCACCAGGACCAAAAGTGATAGACTGGCGCACCACTCGCGCTACCGCTCCACTCCACCAGAATGCTCTCCTGACAAGACACCTAGTGAGGGAATATACTCTTTCATAGAGACACTCCCGATGGATAACCTAGACCTCATCCTGCAGGAAATTCAAGAATCTAGAGCTGTCATTGAACAACAGTTGTGGGACATCACCACAGACATTAACCTATCGAAAGACGACCATCGCAAACTGTCAGACAGGGTCAAGGCGAATGAGGTGGCCCCCTCAGCACTGTCCCCGGGACACAAAGACCACACCGCGCAAATGGCTCAGCTGCGACGACAGGTGGATCTCCTCCAGGACAGGGCTGACGATGCGGAAGGGAAAGGCAGACAGAACAATGTGTGGAAAATTGGCCTCCCTAAAGGGGTGGAAGGCCTGTGTGTTACTAAATATGTGGAAGAATGGTTCCGGACAGTAGTGGCCCCCACAAGCTATATGACCTGTTTGTGATCAAGAAGCTCATAGGGTCCCCACTAGAAACTTATCTCTGGAGCACCTCCAAGACCGATAGTGGCCAGGATCCTTACCTATAAAGACATGGATATGTTATTGCAAGCAGCCAGGGAACGAACACCCATCCTTGTGGAAAATGTGAGGGTCTCCCTTTTCCCAGATTATACAGTTGCAGAGCAGAGTAAGCAGGCCTCCTTTCAGGATGTTAAAAGGCAGTTGCGAGCAGAGGGCCTCCCCTACGCTCATCTCTTCCTGGCCAACCTTTAAGTGCTGCACAAACATACAGCCCATTTCTCTGAGACCCCGGAACTGGCCTGGAATGGCTAGAGCAACATTTTCCTGATTCCCGGAGGCAAGATCACGCTGGGCCTCCACTACCCAAGGCGAGGCATGCCTCACGACGGCAGTGATGTAGGCCAGCTCTCTGGAACAGCAGTGGAGGGACCCCATCCCAGCAACAGGTACTGGAGGGACAACTGGCGGCAATCCGGTCGGAAAACACACTGCGGACTGCTCAACCGCCCATTAGCTCCAGTACATCACAAGACAGTGCCTCAGACTCTGACACTAATTAAAGTATAGCGGTGTTCCCGACTGTCACTCCACAGACAGCAGATGAGCTGTTGGGGTAACAGATAGGAGCCTTGCGTCAGTTCATGCATGAATCCAGCTCGGGGGTGGGGGGGTGAGCTGAACTTTCCTTATACTACTTTCTATCGATCTTGAACTTTTTGTTTTTCACCTCCTCGCACCCGAGTAGGGGGTGCCCCCATACCGAAGTTAATGCTGAATCACTGATAGTTAAAGGTGATCCAATTGCGATATGCCACAGGCAACTTGTTGCAGCCAGAACCCATTACTTGCTTGATGTCCACAATGTTTCAGGGTTTGGGGGGTTCTTTAGTATGTCCAAAGTCCATGCTGCGTTGCAGTGACACCCCTTGTGGGTTTGTGAACTCACACCCCTATAGCGAGTGCACTTGGTTTACAATGTTTGTATGGTTATTGATTGTTTTTCAGGTTTGGTCGAACGACGAAGAACTGCTGGACCGAGTATTGGGGAAATGCTCTAATATGTTTGATAATGTCGCCTGCAATAATGCTAGGGTTTTTTTTGTACAATGTGATCCAGTCCGAGCAGAGTAGGCAGTTGGAATGGTGTCTGTAATAAATGCTTATAATATAATAACCTAGAATGTGCAGAGCATGGGATCTATACTCAAGAGACATAGAATACTGGCCCTATTGCATAGACGCCATGCACAAATCACTTTCCTACACGGAACGCATCTGGTGGCCTCTGAGGCTACCAAACTGCGTAAATGATGGAGGGGGCAATTGTTTAACACATCCTTCTCGGCCTAATCGAGGGGGGGGGCAGCCATTTGGTTCCGGGCGGGGGTACCATTTTAGATCCTAGACCCCAGGATAGACACAACGCCAATATGAACTACTAAGCGGGACACTGGGGGGAGAGGTGATAGTATTCGGGTGTATATTCGCGCCCAATACTCACCAGGATGCCTTTTAGGCACACTTGTCAGTCTTATTGGACTGGTCCCCATATCCATGGGTACTGGGTGAGGATTTTAAAGCTGTACTAGATGTCACACTAGACAGATCCCACCCTCTGCTGCCAGGAGCCGCGCCGGTGCAACAAGCCTGAGTGTTGAAACAGTGGGTAGACAGCCAAAGGCTGTTAAATGTATGGTGCGGCCATAATGAGGGTATGAGGAAGTACTCAGATTATGCGCACCCACACGATCTACACTCACGACCTGAGCGATTCCTGCGTCCTGCACATCACCAGGCTTGCATTACACATGCCACGTACTTGGGTAAAACCATATCAGATCACAGCCCCCTGAAGATCACGCTATCATGAGGTCATGCGCCAGCCCCGATCCCCACGTGGAGGCTCCAGCCACACCTTTTAGAAGATGTAGTGTTTAAGAAAACCCTGGCTACCACCATTGACACAGACTTCCCGGAAAATGCTGGCACTGCTTTCTCTCCAATAGTGGAGTGGAAGGCATTCAAGGTGGTGGTCCAGGGCACTGCAATTAACACAATGGTGGGGGCTAGGAAGGTAGTTCTTCGAGAACTTAACAGAGTGGTGGATTCCCTGGGTCCCTCCAAGAGGGCTGCGGTCGAAAATGTAGATATTACCCCCCAATAGCAGGAAGCCAGTGATACATATGCAGAGTTGCTGGAGCATCTCTGAGTGTTGGACCACAGGATGTACATGCAGAGTGTGCACGCTGAGGCGGATAAGGGAGGTACACTATTAGCGCAACTAATACGCCAGGACCTCCTTCTCAATGCAGATCCTCACAAATAACACGCAATCCTTGGGTACAGAAGTGACTCAACTTGGGATTAACATGGCATTCCGAGACTTTTACTCGGACTTCAGCCCAACCTCCTCCCGACACAACAGTAACATTCATTGTACCTGGTAAATATTTCATGTCATACAAAAAGTCCTGTATCTCATTGATAAATGCACAATCCTGGCAAAGTCTCTTAATAAACCTTCAGTTGTCAATTGCTTAGTAAGGGCTTCCTAGTCACAACCCAATAAAAAATTCTTACCCCACATAAACTTGCAGAAATGTTCAAGGGCCCACACACAACCCAACATTTATCTTTCAATCACTGAGCAACTTTCTTCAATGGGAGATACTGCCTTGAAGCAAATGCAAATTACAACTTCCCTTCCAGATTTCTCTACTTGTGCAAGTACCACACCTAAATCTTTACTAATTGCATCAGTGGCAACAATCATATGTAAGTTAGTTTCATATCTTTGCAAATACAGTCCTTCACTAATCACCTGCTTGATTTCCATGAAGACAGTTAGATAAGCACTTGACGATTCAAACTGACTGGTTTTTCAATAATTCAAGTAGTACAAAAGTCCTGTCCAAGAATGTTGAGAACAAATCTGAAATATAATTTGGCCAAACTAGGATACAATTCTAAATGAATTCATGTTTCAAATATGTGACTTCATGTTCTGTAAATTTACTTTTAATAATTTCTGCAGTCAGGCCTAGACTTTCCAAAATGTGTATTCCTGCCTTCAAACACCTATTAAGTTCTTTCCCTTCTGTGTTCATCACCAGCACAACATCCTGAAAGCAGGTGACAACTTGTAAAATATGAAACACCTTAGCAATAAGTCTCTGAAAAACCGCCAGAGTGGATGCCAAACAAAATGGCATGCAATAGAACTGTAAGCAACAATAAGGTGCTAAGTGCTCTACTATCAGGATGCAAATTCACCTGTTGATAGGCAGAGAAGTCCGATGTGGAAAACCACTTCACTCTTTTCATTAATGCCCGCATTTCATCAATTCAGAGGAACTTGATCAACCAGGCTGTAACTACTGAGATTTCTCAGTTCAGCACACAATCTTAACTCCCCATTCACCCCTTGAGCTACTAAAAGGGGTGAAATCCATTCTGAAGACTCGGCAGTCTCAATAACCTTAGCGGTTAGCAACTTCTCTAGTTCAGACATAACCTCAACAATTACAATCAAAGGGACTTTTTTTATTTTATATATGTTTGGAGCAGCATTGGATTTTAATTTGATCTAATGCACAAATCATTTCAATCTGATAACTTTTTTACAGAATACTCTTGAAAAATGTTAAAATACCCATTTCCTCATATCTTAATTTTTCCTTACCACTGGAACTTGATCTAGGCTGTTGGAATCAACGATGATGTGTAATGATGTCTTGTCCTTTCCACCCTAGAAAAGCTAGACCTTCTTAAGCTACATACAGTGTACACACAAATGTTCTAATCTTGAATTTAAATGGCAACATTCTATAGCTCAAATTCTCTATACTATTCCCAGTATGGCTGTCACACTAAGGCTTGGTAGTTCCAATTAATCATCAATTTTCTGCACATATGTGTTTCTCCAAACATCTTATGAAATGATTATGTAAGGTGGCCAAAAATCAGCCACAATGTGCAACAGATCCAATCCTGGGGTCATACGGAAAACTGGTTTACTACCATCCAAACTATTCGCTCTTGATATTTAACACTTCTTTTTGTGATTTAGCACAACCTACCTGGAACTATCTTTGCAAGATAAAATATTGTTAAATGAACATTTCAATGTTTTCTCACATTCCTTAGGCATATAGTTGCAAAATGCCCAGTAAGAACACAGTCAGCAAGGGACATTTTACAAATTTGGCATAATGATTTGAACTTTCACAATGGTAACAATTACCACCATCTCTAAAGTTTCTGTATTTCTGATTTTTGCTCTTTTGTTATTTATAACCACTCTGTTTCCGAAATTTTGGTAAGTTCAAGTTTACTTTTCTTGACAGGGCAACTTTGGCACATCTTCCTGATAACTCTGCTTCCTTTATAACAGCAAAAATAGGAGATTCACCACTGGCCCATAACCTGTTTGTATTCCAGGGTTGTTATTTATCACAATTTTGGCAAGTGTACATTCAACATGCAATGTGCCCAATTTACGATTAATAGCTAATATTTTTTTTGTTAACTTCCACTTTACACTTGCATGCAGTGAAAATAAATTGCGCCAATTGATGGCTAAACAAACTGTGGTAGAACAATTCTCATCTGAATTAGCTAGGGCATTATTAAAACCCATTGTCCTCACCTGCTGCACGTTCCTTATTTTCAATTTGACTGTATATAATCATTCTGGACCTAAGGAATGTAGCAAGGAGCAAGATTTCATTTTTTCTCTCCAGGGTAAAACTTTAACCTTCAACTGTTGAAGAACAATTTACTTATCGTTGGTAACAAAATATCTGGTAGACACTATCTAGTCGCAGAATCCTACCTTAGAATTATCCTCAGGCATCAAACTGGATCTAGAAATGTTTCGTGAGCAGTACCTCTGCACGCCGATAGGTGGCACTGTTAGGCTTTGTGTGGTGTCGTCCGCGTCGGAAGTGACATCTGCGATGCTTTTATAAGCGTCATTCCAGCGTGCTAAAGTCAGTTTCCTTTTGCAGTTTTCCACACCAGAAGCACAGAGCCACAAACAACACTGAACACTGGTGTTTGGAATTAGGGCCCCGAAAAGGTTATCAGCCCTAAACTCTAAAATATGTTTGCAGAGTGGGGAGGATGGGCGAGTCGGTAAGGGTTATGTGGCCATGTTCATTGCATGGAATCGCTACCACACAAGGCGTTATCGAAGTTATATAACTTGTTCATCTGATAGAGACCTCTGGTCATTGATACCTGATCATAGAATAGATACAAAGCAAGACCTTCCCGGAGGTGGGTCTGCAAACATGAATTAAAACAGAAAGTACTGCAGGACCAAACAGGCAAAGTGCCCATCCCGACGGACCTGACTATCCAGGCAGTAGTGTGTGGTGAAAGTGTTCAGCGAGACCCACCTTGCTGCATGGCAGATGTCCAGGACCGGAACTCCACGTGCTAATGCATCGGTCGCACCCTTTGCTTTGGTGGAATGAGCACGCAAACCCTTCAGGGGGTGCTTCTTGGCTAATGCGTAGCAGATCTTAATGCAGAGCATGATCCATCAGGAAATGGTTTGCTTCTGCACAGCCCTTCCATTTTTGGCCTCGACATATCCCACAAAGAATTAATTAGCCACCCCAACAGTTTTGTGCAGTCAAGGTAGAACGACAACACTCTTCTTGGGTCCAGCATGTGGCGTCTCTCCTCTTCTTAGAGAGATGTGGTGAAGCATAAAAAGTAGGCAGGGTGATATACTGGCCTATATGAAAAGGAGTAACCACTATTGTCAGAAAGCAAGCTCTAGTGTAAAGAACCTGCTTGTCTGGGTAGATGTTCAGGTATGGAGGCTTGGATGACAAAGCCTGAAGCTCATTGACCCTCTGGGCAGATGTTATTGCCACCAGGAAGGCAATCTTGATAGTACGGAGCTTTAGAGAACAGATGTGCATGGGTTCAAAAGGAGTGCACATCAAGAACGTCACCTCTAGATTAAGGTCCCACTGAGGCATGATGAAGGGGGAAGGAAGAAACATATGTTGTAAACCTTTCAAGAACCTATGTACAATAGGGGATTTGAAGAGAGATGGCTAGTCAAGCAACTGCAGAAAAGCGGAGATAGCATAAAGATATCTCTGTATTGTGCCCAGGGCAGAGCCCTGCTGGGCAAGAGAAAGGATAAAGAGAAGAACCTGAGAGACGGAAGCAGAAAGAGGGTCAACCTGTTTCTCTGCACACCATGCCACAAACTTGCCCCAGCGGCAGACGTATACAGTCTTTGTGGAGAGACGACTGCCTGCCAAGATAACATTGCAGACTTGGATGGTCAAAAGCGGTCAACTGTTGCCGCACAATCTCCACGCAAGGAGAGCCCTCCCCTGCTGTTGCAACAGAGGATCCTCCCAAAGGGGCAGCCTGATCGGAGGAAAGATGGCCATGCCCAACAGCTCAGGATACTAAAATCTCTGACCCAGTCAGGAGCCACGAGGTTGTCTTGGGCCTAGTCATTCCTGATCTTCTTGAGAACTCTGGGAAGGAGTGATAAAGGGCAGAAAGGTATACAGGAGGCCTCAGCTCCACTCGATCTGAAAAGCGTCTCCGAACAAGAGTCACTTGGGAAGCTCCAGCGCGCAGAACTTCTGACATTGCTCGTTCTTTGCAGTGACAAACAGATCTAACCAAGGCTCTCCCCACTGCAGAAAAAGACCTTGCACCACCTACGGATGGAGACGCCATTTGTGATCTGCTAGGCATCTTCGGCTGAGTTCATCGGCCTGGCATTCGGAGCCTGCCATATGTTGAACCATCAGGGAAATGCCCTGCTGTTCCAGCCATGTCCAGGGACACAGGGCCTCTTGACAAAGGGTCCACAACTCCACCCACCCTGTTTGTTGCAGTACCACATGGTGGTGGTGTTGTCCATGAACATTTGTACTAGCCTTCACTTGATGGAGGGTAGAAGGGCTTTTCAATCCAGCCGATCCCCCTCGCTACGGAACGTTGTTGTGGGGTCTGGATTCCGCTGGAGACCAGAGGCCTCTGATTTCCACCTCTCCGAAATGGCCGCCCAATCCCAGGAGTGATGCATCTGTCACCACTGTGAGATCTGGTTGGGGAAGGGAGAGGTGTCTGCCACTGACCCAATCGTATTTAGTTCACCACCACTGTAGATCTTTTGCAGTTCCCTCCGAGATCTGGAGCATGTTGGAGAGATTCCCTTGATGCTGAGCCCACTGGAGCTTCAGGTCCCATGCAGAGCCCCCATATGCCAGCGGGCATATGTCACAAGCAGGATGCACGAAGCCACAAGTCCCAGGAGCTTTAGAGTCAGTCTCACTGAAATCCAGGATAGAGACTGAAACATCTGTATCATAGCCTGAATATCCTGGACTCACCGTGAAGGAGGATAGGCCCGAAACGGCACAGTTACCAAAAGAGCTCTGATGAAAGGGAGCGTCTGAGAGGGAGTCAGGTAGGACTTTGGAGTGTTGATAGTGAACCTCCAAAGAATGCAAGAGGTCTGCCGTAGTCTGGAGGTGGGAGACAACAGTCTGGGGTGAGCCCGCCTTGAACAGCCAGTTGTCGAGATAGGGGGAGATTGCCACCCCTGATCTTCACAGATGAGCTGCAACCACCGCCATCACCTTGGTGAACACCCGAAAGGCGGTGGTAAGACCAAAGGGAAGCACGGCAAACAAAGTGCTCGTGGCCCACCGTGAACCACGGGTAACACCTGTGGGCAGGCAGGACGGGAATGTGGAAATTTGGTAATGCAAGTTCGACGCTACCATCCAGTCTCCCGGGTCCAGGGCAGACAGGACTTGAGTGAGCGTGAGCATTTTGAACTGCTGGAAGAAAACATCTTCTTGCCTAAGGTGTCCAGCCTCTTGGATTCCCTATCCAGTTGGGCGGTAGGGAATGCGCCAGGATTTACACAGGAACTGGAGGCTTGGACAAGCAAGCTCTCCGGGGTAGGGTGTTGTGTGAGGACATGGGGGTCCCCTGAGGTAGGGCAATTGTCCTGTTCACAGGAGCCCATCTGCTGGGCTTGGGCCTAGTCCCAAGCAGGACGTCTGTAAGGGCTTCATTAAATGGGAAAAGTGGTTCTGAGGGGTCACTCCCAGATGAAGCATCTCTGTCAAGACGTTTGTCTTGACTGGCACTTAGGGTAGGCTAAAGTCCAGGACCTTGGCTGCCCTTCTCACCACCATTGTGAATGACGCCCCCTCTTCCGTACCCACGGTAGGGAGAGAAAGCATGCCAGTATCTGGAAAAGTGTCCAGTCTACTAGCCTCTGCCAAGTCCTTACACTAGTCCACACTGGTATCCCAGGGCTGGTATTCTTCAGGGTCCAGCAATTTCCCCCTCCCAGTCCTCCCCAAGTCTAGCTCATAGGAATAGGGTTCAGGCTCCAGCCTGGAAACCATGGCTCCAGTCAGCATCAGACAGCGTCATTCCTGCTCCGTGTCAGAGTCGGGAGCGTCAGCATCAGGACTGGTGCCAGAGAAGGTCGAGATGGTACGACTGGCACGAGTCCAGATACATCCGTGGATCCTGACTGGAGCTGGGGATGGAACTTCCAACATGGAACCAGTAGGGGCCCCTCCCCAACCTGCAGGCCCGAAGGCACGCCGGCGGGAGTGGGACGCTCAAAAATGAGGTGCATGCCTCATACAAACTCTTGAAGTTAAGCAGGGGTCGCTCTGCCTCCCGGAAACTCGAGGAGGTGTGGAGTCAGCCCGGGCGCAGGCTCAGCCACGGAGCCTAGCCTCGAAGATCGATGCTCCCTAGTCCCGTCTGAAGACCACGATAGATAAGGCGAAGTCAAAGGCCTCTTTGACTTCTTGCTTTTCTTCTTTTTGTGGGACTTACCCAGGTGGGCCGTCGACCTTGAATGCAACGAGAATCTTGGACTCTGCAACCGATGCTGGGACCTTTTTCTCGACAAGGACCGAGACGGTCGCACATCGGCGGCAAGGAGCTTGAGAGACCGTTCCCTCAAGGCCTTTGTGTGTATGGTACAGCACTCGGTGGAGGTCTTCGGGTAGTGGTCGCACCCCAGGCACCAGAGGCAAACAAGGTGCGGGCCGGCACTAACGTCGGTCAATGAAAGGAGTCGCAGTGCCTGAAGTCAGCCTTCCTATGGGATATCCCTGCCAGACCAATTGAAGAACTCTCCAAAAACTTGACAAAACGTCAAAAAAGCACAGTTAAAAAGCGCTGGACAGGGTGGCTCTCTCTAGATCTGCGCTGACTGGTGCAGAAAGAATAGTATTGACGTCAGCACCTATATAGGCATGCGCATGTCACTTCTGGCGCGGATGATGCCACACAGAGCCAAACAACGCCACCTTTCGGCACACAGGATTACTGCTCCTGAGAAATTTCCAGATCCAGTCTGACACCTGGAGGATAATTCTAAGGTAACAAATCTTCATCTAGAAGTCTATATCAGATACCAGTGTTCCACATCCTGCCACACCTGGAGACAATGTCTCAAAGTCTTTGGAAAAAGGTCAAAAAAGGTCAGTCAAAATGTGACTGAGGGTCGTTCTTCTACAGATCTGCACTGACTGTAGCGAAAAGAAAATAACTGGCGTCAGCGCACTGGGGTGGCTACTATACAAGCACCGCGCACATCACTTTTGGCACGGACAATGCCACATGGAGCCAAGCGATGCCACCTACGGGCGAACATGGTTACTGCTCAAGAAAAATTTCCGAATCCAGTCTGCTGCCTGGGGATAATTCTAAGGCAAGGAATCTGTGGCTGGAAGTGTCTATCAGATATATCATTTAAGAAATATTCCTATGCCATCACCAGGAGAAGGAAAAAACCACAAGGACGGAGTTAGAGTATAAGATTGTGCAGTCGCCATATGTTCTAAGCAAGCTTTACACAAAAATAGAGTTTACATGTACTATCCCCTTCAAGTTGCCAATCTGACTCAGTCTCTAATGAGGAAAACTATTATGTGATGGAGCCACTGAAACAGCCACTACGTGGTTGTAACAGTCAGCATATACATTTCCTGTACTTAATAGTCACATTTCAAAGAAATCATCATAATTTCCATTTGCTTGATTGTAGATTGTGGTAAGATGAACACTGAAGTTCCTACAGATTTTTATCTGCACATTCTGTTACCAAACATGCAGAAACCAGCTCCGGTTTGAGTAGATTCAGAATAGAAAAAGATAAATGGCAGCTGGAAGGCAAAATAATATCTGTTGCATGCTGATGTGCATATGCGAGTAGGAAGTATGCTCAAGATGTTGGGGAGTAGTTTGTGCACTGGGTGATCGAGCCGAAATACTGAGCTTGTCAACTATTGTTGCTGCTCATGCCCCAATAGACTGAAATGCACAGTGAGACGTTCATTATTTACCACTAGAATTTTGGTGCTCCTATATCTAAACAGATATCTATTGCTTCTCAGCTGTTGTGTCCTAACTCGCGCAATTTTCATTTATGGGTATATCAGACTCCACAAATGTATTTGAACACCAATGAAACGACACTAGTGCGGGGCCATATCAGGTCGTCTCATAGCCAAATTGTAGCGTTGTGAAGTAACAAGGCTGACAACACTTTATGCTTGAGTAGGCTATGAGATAACACATTGCTGTGTCCACAGCACGACCGTCTGTTTTTACCTCCCTTTCAAACAGTTGTGCTCGCCCCACAAATTTCCCAACATTCCAAAAGCAAGCTTAACAAAAAGAAACAACAGGTTAGTTATCAGTGGTCCTACTGGCCTTTACAATTCAAGAAGGGATTGGTGCTCAAGGAATCTTGAATAACTGGAGACTGGATTATTAGTTATTTCAAGAGGGGAACAGTAGGTGGTTCTATATAAAAGGATCAGGTCAAATCACTAACCTATTATCAGGTTATGAGTTGGTGTCCAGATGGGGAAGCGTGCACACACACAAACCAATAACAGGCAGCCATGCCTTATGAACCTATAAAGGCTTCAAGTCATTCTAGTGGCATGATAATAGACCACAAAGCCAAAATCACTGGGGACTGTAAATGTAATCATAACCTCATAACACTGCTTCTAAACAATATTACACAGGCGGCTAGCAGTCAGATATTGTCCATGTTTACTTGAGTATGGTTGGCATTCAACATAATTGCGCTCTTTGAAAAAACTGATTGAGAAAAACCAAGCTCTATTTTAACATTTTGTCTACAACGGTGTGAGGTTTGTGCAGTTTCTCATGGCTAACCGTACAACAGAATTTGAAGTTTTACTTTGTGTTAATAAGAGAATGCTGAATGAACAACAGGCAATCGAGAAGGTATTGAGTTTGGTCCCATGCTTTGCTTAGTAGCAGGAACTGCCCAGCTTAATGACAAATTAGATGCTAACAAGAAAATATGATTGATAAATGATTTGTATAGGGCCTCCCACTATTTGAAATCCATACTAAGCATCTTTCCAGTTAACAGTGGGTTTTGACCAAGTCAATGAAAAGCTAAGATTAAATTTTTATGTTAGACAGAAGAAACTGTTTTGATCATAAACATTTAACACCACTTCTCAAAGTGATAAAAACAACTGACATTGCGTGAATTTTAGGTATTGCATCCATTAGATAATCACGATGCGAGGGCATGAGGGCATTATAATAAGTCAATGATTCATGAATGTGCCTGCATTGGTGAAGAAATAAAATTAGGAGACCCTATATGAACACTAACAAAAGATCATTTCCAAGCATCTTGTCAGTTTTTAACAGACATCCAAAAGAGGTTAAATGCCTTGCAACTGTGCATCAATAAAATCCTTAGAGCAGGGGTATATTACGAAAGCAAACAACTGAAAAAACATAACCTGATGGAAAAATGAATACACAGAAAAAAGTGAAAAAAAACTGCCAGCCGAGAAAAGACAACACCACAACGTATTCCAACCTCTTCAGGTCAGAACAAATAAAGGAGCCTGCAGGTGCCTTTATGGTAGGAGGCTGTGAACTTTCATGTTTTATGTTGAGTTTTAAAAAAAAATATGTATACAACAGTTATCATCACAATTCAGCACTTTAGCAGCCCATTAAGTATAAGAAATGATGAAACTCAAATGTTAAATAATCATTAATGCAGAAAGAGAAACCGAAAATAAGGCAAATAAAGAATAAGATTAATGCACAAGTTACTAACTTGTGTAACGATATAGCTGTAAGAGACAGTAGTTAGTGACAGAGTCCTTACCTTAGAATATCCCCAGGCGTCAGGCTGGATCCGGAAAGTTTTTGCGTAGCAGTACCCTTGCGCGTCGGTAGGCGGCGTCGTGTGGCTCCACGTCCGTCGTCGGCGTCGTGATCGCCGGGATGACGTCGCAGGCAGTACTTAGACGCCGCCCCTGCGCGCTGACGTCAGTTCTGTACACGACTTTCCGCGCCAGGAACGCAGAGCCATGCAAGAAGCTGACATAGGTGTCTGAAAAAATACTAGGGCCCGGAAAGGGATGTCCTTAACCCTATAAATCAGTTCGCAGAACGGGGAGGATGGGTGGGGCGGTAAGGAATCTGTCACTAACTACTGTCTCTTACAGATATATCGTTACACAAGTTAGTAACTTGTGCATCTGAAAGAGACACGTTAGTGACAGATTCCTTACCTTAGAATAGATACCCCAGCAATACCAACCCCGGTGGTGGGTCTGCGAACAAAGATCAGACAAGGAAGTCCCGGAGGACAGAACGGCCAAAGAAGCCGTCCCTCCGGACCTGGCTGTCAAGGCAGTAATGCTTGGTAAGCGTGTGCAGCGAGGCCCACGTAGCTGCCTGACATATATCCTGCAGCGGAACACCGCGGCCTAAGGCTGTGGTAGCAGCCGTTGCCCTGGTGGAATGGGCACGCAGCCCAACAGGTGGCTCCTTCTTAGCCAAAGAATAGCAGGCTTTGATACACAAGGTTACCCAGCGGGAGATGGTTCTCTTGTGCACCACCCGACCTTTTTTGGCGCCCACGTAGCCAACAAAGAGCTGGTCATCCACCCGGAAGTGTTGTGTGCGGTTGATATAAAAGGAAAGCGCACGTTTTGGGTCCAGACGGTGGAACCTCTCTTCCTCTCTGGAAGGATGCAGAGACGGAAAGAAGGTGGGCAAAGTGATGGTCTGCCCAATGTGGAAGGCAGTAACCACCATTGGCAAGAAGGACGGACGCGTCCTAAGAACAACCTTGTCTGGATGGACAGACAGAAAGGGAGGTTTGCATGATAGAGCCTGGAGCTCACTCACCCGCCGAGCGGAGGTGATGGCCACCAGAAAGGCTGTCTTCAGAGTCAGAAGACGAAGAGGACAGTTATGTAGAGGCTCAAAGGGAGCGCACATAAGCAAGGTAAGAACCAAGTTCAAGTCCCACTGAGGCATCACAAACGGAACAGGAGGGAAGAGGTGTGTAATGCCTTTTAGAAACCTGTTAACAACAGGGGACTTGAAAAGGGAGGGCTGATCAGGAAGCCTGAGGAAGGCCGAGATGGCTCAAAGATAGCCCTTGATGGTACCCAGGGCAGAACCCTGTTGGGCCAGTGAAAGAAGGAACAGAAGAACCTCAGAAAGAGGGGCAGAAAGGGGATTCACAGCCTTTGCTGTGCACCATGCCACAAACTTGTTCCACCTGCAGGCGTATACCACCTTAGTGGAGGGACGCCTGGCTGCCAGAATCACATCACAAACTTCGGGAGGCAAGTCGAAAGGAATCAACTGCCGCCGCTCAATCTCCACGCAAGCAGGTGGAGGCTGGACAGGTTCGGGTGGAGGACCGTCCCCTGCTGCTGCGACAGAAGATCCTCCCGAAGAGGCAGACGGATCGGGGATCGACGCTCATACTGAGTAGCTCGGGATACCAAACTCTTCGAGCCCAGTCCGGAGCCACAAGGATGACTTGGGCCCGGTCGCGCCGAATCTTCTTCAACACTCTGGGTAGAAGTGGTATAGGCGGAAAAGCGTACAACAGACCGCAACTCCACTCGCGACGAAAAGCGTCGCCGAGCGAGTGCTGCCTTGGAAATTCCAACGCGCAGAACTGATGACATTGCGCGTTCTCTTCGGTGGCAAATAGATCTAACCAAGGCTCTCCCCACTGTAGAAAGAGTCCTTGCGCCACTTCCGAGTGAAGACGCCATTCGTGATCCATCATGCACCTGCGGCTGAGTTCGTCCGCCCTGGCGTTCAGGGAACCTGCCAGGTGTTGAACCATCAAGAAAATGCCCTGATGTTCCAGCCATGTCCAGAGGCGCAGAGCCTCCTGACATAGGGTCCACGACCCCACCCCGCATTGCTTGTTGCAGTACCACATGGCGGTGGTGTTGTCTGTGAACACCTGCACTACCTTCCCTTTGACAGAGGGAAGGAATGCCTTGAGTGCAAGTCGGATCGCCCGGAGCTCCAGAAGGTTGATATGGAGCCGGGACTCCGCCGGAGACCAGAGGCCTCTGATCTCCGCCTCTCCCATGTGACTGCCCCATCCCAGAAGGGACGCGTCCGTCACAACTGTGTGCTCTGGCTGGGGAAGGGAGAGTGATCTGCCCATGACCCATTGCCGGTTCGAGAGCCACCACTGCAACTGTCTTGCAGTCCCCTCCGAGATCTGAACGTGATCGGACAGGTTGCCCTGGTGCTGCGCCCACTGGAACTTCAGGTCCCACTGCAGAGCCCGCATATGCCATCTGGCATGATCGACCAGCAGGATGCAGGAGGCCATGAGGCCCAGCAGCCTCAGGGTCATCCGTACCGAAACCCAGGATAAAGGCTGAAAGATCGGAATCATAGCCTGAATATCCCGGACTCGCCGTTCGGGAGGATAGGCCCGAAACTGCGTCGTGTCCAGAACTGCTCCGATGAAAAGGAGCTGTGGAGAAGGAATCAGATGCGACTTCGGCACATTGATGGAGAACCCCAGCGAGTGCAGGAGTTCGGCCGTAGTCTGGAGGTGGGAGACGACTGCCTGGGACGAGCCCGCCTTCAGCAGCCAGTCGTCGAGGTAGGGGAAGACTGGAACCCCTGCCCGGCGCAGATGAGCTGCGACCACCGCCATCACTTTCGTGAACACCCGAGGGGCACTTGTAAGGCCAAAGGGGAGCACGGTGAACTGAAAATGCTCGAGGCCTACCGTGAACCGAAGGTAACGCCGGTGGGCCGGCAGGACGGGGATGTGAAAATAAGCGTCCTGCAAGTCCAACGCTACCAACCAGTCTCCAGGGTCGAGGGCAGTCAAGACCTGAGCTAGGGTGAGCATCTTGAACTTCTCCTTCCGGAGGAAGCGATTGACGTTCCGGAGGTCCAAGATAGGACGCATGTCCTCCTTGTCCTTTTTGGGCACCAGAAAGTAGTGGGAGTAGCAACCACGTCCTACTTCTGGGGTCGGAACATGCTCGATGGCCCTCTTGGCCAAGAGGGCCGTGACTTCCTTCTGCAGAAGCACCAAGTGATCCCCTGACATGCGGTGGAATTGAGGTGGCATGGCTGGGGGGTGGTCTCGAAGGGGAGGGAGTAGCCCCTTCAGACAATGTCCAAGACCCACCTGTCCGAGGTGATGGGACGCCAGTGGTGAAGGTGATGGCGGACCCTGCCCTCTACTGGCGTGCTGTGCACCTGAAAGGAAGGACTAGGAGGGCTTGGAGGCCGCGGACGGGGCGGAGTTGGTGGCCTGACCCGCACGCTGGTTGCCCGAACCGCCACGGAGGTAGCCACGCCCTCGGCCACGCGAAGACGCTTGCTGCGCGGGCCGGTGGCTGGGCAGTGGACGTGATTGGGCGCCCCTTCCGTGGCCACGAAAGGGGCGAAAAGCAGAGGTTAGCGGAGGGCACACAACAGAAAGGCCCAGGGACTTGGCAGTAGCCCGTGAGTCCTTAAAACGCTCCAGCGCATGGTCTGCTTTGGAACCAAAAAGACCGACTCCATCAAAGGGCATGTCCATGAGTGTATTCTGGACATCACCCGAGACACCAGTTGTTCTCAGCCAGGCGTGGCGACGCAGCGCTACCGTCGTTGCAAGCGATCTGCCCAGCGACTCGGCGGTATCAAGGCCACAACGTATGGTGTATTTAGCCGCATCCCTACCTTCCGCAATGGTGCGGGTAAGCAGTGTCTGGACCTCCTCAGAACACTGGGGCAAAACAGTCGCCACCGAATCCCACAGGGAGTGGGTATATCGGCCCAAAAGGCAAGCGGTGTTGACGGACCGCAAGCCAGCACTGGAGGAAGAAAAAGCCTTCTTCCCAAACTGGTCCAGGCGTTTGGATTCCCTATCCGGAGGGGCGGTAGGGAAGGCGGTTTGGGAGGCAGAGGCTTGGATAACCAACCTCTCGGGGGTGGGATGTTGAGAGAGAAACAAGGGGTCGCCCGGAGCAGGGCGATGGCGTCGGGCCACGTTCCTATCCACAGGAGCCCCTGTGGTGGGCTTGGACCAGGTGCCCAAAAGAACGTCAGACAGTGCATCATTAAACGGCAGCACAGTCTCCGTGGAGGAAGCTGCCGGCTGAAGCACTTCCGTCAGGAGATTAGTCCTGACGGACACAGTAGGCAATTGGAGGTGCAAGGCTCCAGCTGCTCTACGCAACATCGTTGCGAAATTTGCTCCCTCCTCCGTAGCCACGGGAGGAGACAGCATGCCAATGTCAGGGGAAGTGTCTAGACCACTGGCATCCCCAAGTTCCTCTGCCCAGTCCTCATCATACTCACACTGCTGTGTGAGAGGGTTTTCCGACCCCTCCCAGCTCTCCTGGTCCTCCTCTGGTGTAAAATATGGAGGAGGAGGGACATCTGGGACCCAAGGTCTCAACGGCGCCGGAGCCGGCGTCGAGCGACGTCGGTCCGGCTCCATGTCCGGAACCGGAGAGAACCGGGGAACGACGCCGCCCGGAGCCCCGGGCGGCGTCGGGAACGGCACCGGGGACATCGGCGCCGGCGGAGGCGTGGTTAGGTCAACCGGCGTCGATCGGGGTTGCGGTACCACCGGAGCCGGGATCGAGGCCGGGGCCGGGATCAAGGCTGGCGGGACAGGCGACGCCGGGACCGGAGTCGTCGGCGACGCCGGAGCAACCCCATCAGGGCCCGCGGGGCCCGAAGGCGCACCGGAGGGACCTTGAGGCCCGAAGAGGCGGGCCATGGCCGACAGGAATTCCTGTATCTCGGCCGGAGTCGCCCCCGAACCCGGGAAGGACGGGTAATGCGGGGGCGGCGCCACAGGCACATCCGGAGCCGCGGGGACGGTGCCGACAGGGGCCTCAGCCGAGTCGCGAGACCAGCGAGGCGAAGTCTTAGAGCGATGGTGCTTCTTAGACTTCTTGTGCTTCGACTTACCCGAGGAGTGCGAAGACTTGGACTCCGACGACCGGCGGGGGCTCCGCGACCGGCCCCTCGACCTCTCACGGGACCGGGGCTTGGTGCGGCGCGGAGCCGACTGCCGGACCTCGAGGAGCTTTCGAGACCGCTCTCGCAAAGCCTTCGGGTGGAGTTTCCGGCAGTCAGGGCACGACTTCGTGTCGTGGTCTCGGCCGAGACAGTAGAGACACTAAGTGCGGGTCTGTGATCGACATCATTCGACCACAGACGTCGCATGGCTTGAAGCCGGGCATCCCTACCGACACCTAGGAGTCGAGAAGACTCGAAACGAAACAGTGAAAAAATCACCCAAAAATGTAGTCAAAAATTGACTAGGGCACTGCTCTTCCCGGATCTGCGCTTACTGGCGCGGAAAAAGAAGAACTGACGTCAGCGCGCAGGGCCGGCGCCTAAGTACTGCCCGCGACGTCATCCCGGCGATCACGACGCCGACGACGGACGCAGAGCCGCACGACGCCGCCTACCGACGCGCAAGGGTACTGCTACGCAAAAACTTTCCGGATCCAGCCTGACGCCTGGGGATATTCTAAGGTAAGGAATCTGTCACTAACGTGTCTCTTTCAGATACATCAACACACAATTCAAAATGTACACGTTACCTATCTTCAGTAACGGTCTTTCTGGTGGATACAGCAGATTCCTCACTTTCCGAATACTCGTAAGCGCCAGACTGGTTCTGGAGATTTATTCAGCAATGCCAGAAGGTGGCGCTGTATGGCTCTGGGGTGACTTCATATTACCCTGGAAGTGGCGAAGTGGAAATGCATATAAGCGCCACCTCTGCAAGCTGACATCAGTTTCTTAGCCTTTCTCCTACTGTGCCTTGAGAGGTGGGGCACTTCAAACAAATTGCAGGCAACAGTGTGCTAAAATCTAACTAGGAATCTTATTATGACGTTCAGGAGTCCACTCCACAGAATGAATAGGTAGAAGGGCAGCAAGGAATATGCAGTTGGATAGGGAATCCACCAGAAACAGTTACCGAAGACAGTTAACCTGTTCTTCTGATGAATACTTTAAAGCACAGAATCCTCACCTTTAGAACAGATATCACATCAGTACCTCTCAAACGTGAAGGTGTGAGAAGTGGACTCATTAGAAAGACTTACAGAACCAAGCAGGCAAAAAAGTCCTCCAATCAGACCTGACTGTTAAATCAGACGTGTTTTGTTAACATGTGAACTAATGCCCACATAAAAGCCTGGCAGGTGTCTAGAAACAGAGCCCTACTTGTACATGCCATTGCTGGAGCTGTGGACCTGGTGAAATGAGCCTGCAAGCCTTCTGGGGGTGTCAACAAATAGCAGATTGCCATGCCTTTCTTGATCCCAGGGAACTCAACAAAGAGCTGACCATTCATATAATGGTCTCTCATATGTTTAAAGTAGAAACACAAAGCTCTCTTAGGGTAAAGCCAATGGAGCCTCTCATCTTCTTTCAAGGGGTACTGCGATGCTAAAAAGGGTGGCAGGATTATTGATTAAGCAACATGGAAGGGTGGTACAGCACTGGAAGGAAGATAGCCGGAGTCCTCAGAACCAATTTGTCCTGGCAGAATATTGTGTAGGAGGATTGCACAGAGAGCAGTTGTAGTTCACTAACGCAGTAAGCAGAAGTAATGACAATAAGAAAGACTCACTTGATTTATTCATAGAGTTTTATATAGTGCAAACATGACCCAAAAGGGTATAGGAGCGCTTTACAAATGATCAGGGACAAATATGACCATGTAACACATGTGCATGAGGGATACAGGAAGCCGCAACGACAAGCTGGTGGAGGACCTGTCCAGCGCAGAGCAGAAAGTCTATATATAAGAACATGGATAATATAAACATGATTGGGGAATATAGCATTATAATCAGGAACGATGCAGGAAGTCGCAACAGCCAGCTGGGGAGGTAGTCCCAAAAAGGCAAGGCTGATGAGTCAATATGTAGGTGCATAGAAGTAAGTAAGAAGACAAGTGTGAAGAGGATTCATTAAAGCATAAGCCTGGGAGGAGTTCATAAATATCTAGTTCAGAAAGGTATTCATCAGTAGTAATTTCATTTCTTTTTTGAAGGACGCAGTTGAGGGATTCAGTCTTGTTTCCGGAGACAGGGAGTTCCAGTTTCTTAGGGCACTACCAGAGAAGGCACGGTTATAAGTTTTCTTTCTATGAAATATTTGAGGTTTCTGCAATAGGGTACTGGAACTCCAGGAGGATCTGCAACCACCAGATAATTCCAGTTTTTGCCCAAGGTATAAAGGGGTGTTGAAGTGTAGGGCTTTGTGGGGCATGGAGGCAATTTTTAACTGAATCCTGGCCTCATATGGATTCCATTTCACCAACTTCAAATCAGGAGAGAAGTGGTTGTTTTGTTTTGATCCTGTAATGAGCCTTGCAGCAAAGTTAAGAGAGACTCTTAGCAGCGCCAGCTTGCAGCTAGGTAGACCACAAAGGGTTGCACCACCATAATCCAACTTAGAGATTACTAAAGCTGGAACAGCTGGCTTGAAGTGACCAGGGGGGAGGAAGGGTTTTATTTTCCTCAGAATGCTCATTTGGAAGTTTGCTGCTTTGGTGGCAGAGCTGATGTTCTCCTACTTGTTTAAGTTCTTATCTAGTATTATTCCCAGTGATCTCAAGGCATCTATGATGTGTGGAATGCAGTTTAAAGCTGTTAGTTGTTTCATATATTCTTGAATAATATGAGCTTGCTTGGATGGGGAGATTAGGAGGAAGTCTGTTTTGAGGGAGTTTAGCTTGAGATGGTTGGAGGTAAGCCAGTTTTGGGTTTTGTGTAGAGCTGTGTTGAATGACCTGATATCATCAGGAGAGGAGATTTTCAGGTACAATTGTGTGTCATCAGCAAACATGTGATAGTGGATATTAGGTGCTTTGAGAATATGTAAGAAACCATAGCGAGCAACTGCATAGCCTCTCATGGCATACATCTAAGCAACATCAGAACTAGATTCATGTCCCAATGAAGCACAACGAATGGCTTTGCACTGAACATGTGCATCAGGCTTTTCACAGAAAACATATCACAACAGGTGATTTAAAAAGAGAGGGGTGATGAGGCAAACATAAAAAGTCTGAAAGCGCCAACTAGTGTGCCCAGCGCAAGGCTGCGCTGGACCAATGACAAAATAAACCATCCATCAGAATGTTTGGCCTCCAGAGTGTAAAGATGACAGAACTCACAAACTTTCCTACTGCACAGCGTAGACTGATTTCAGGGATGGGTGTCTGCCTGCAAGAATGACATCTACCACTAAAGAAGGCAATTCAATAGAAGACAATTGTTGCCGCTCAATCTCCACACATGAAAGGCGTAGGCTGAGGAGATTCAGGTGTAGGAACCTCTGGTTTTGCTGAGGCAGGAGTTCTTCCCAATTGAATAGATGATCAGAAGACAAATGCCCAGGCACTCTGCGTACCACATTCTCCTGGCTCATTCTGTGGCTATTAAGATGACTTGGGCCCGAGTCTGTTCTGATTTTCCTCAGGACTGGAAGCAGGAGAGGAAGTGGCAGAAATGCTTAAATGACCCCATGTTCCATCACAGAACGAATGCGCCTCCGAATAAACGTTTTAGAAGAAATTAGAAGCTTCAACACTGCACATTCTCAATGGTGGCAAAAGAACGATCCAAGGCATGCCACAGTCATCACCGAGGCCGTGTGCCACTTCATGTTAAAGAGGACTGTTGTGGACCACCAGCTGACATCCCAGTTCATCTGTTCTGGGGTTCGTGGAACCGGCTAGATGGATGGCTATCAAAGATCTTCTGCTAATCCAGCCTCCTCAAAAGGCGTAGAGCTCCTGGCACAGAATCCAGCACCACGCCCACCCTGCTTGTTGCAGTACCACATGGCAGTCAGGTTGTCCATTAGGACCTGTGACAACCTTGCCTTGATGGTCGGTATGAAAGCTTTTAAGGGTTAGGAGAATCAACCCAAGCTCCATAGGATTAGTATGGAGCGGTCTCTCTGATGGAGATCAGAGCCTCCTAAACTTCACTTCCCCTAGATGGCCTCCCAAACCCAGTAACAACCAATTTGTTAAAACAGGGACATCCAGATGGGAGAGTGTACTGCCAATTGTAAGAATGGCACACGTCTGACACCTAATGTCCAGGAAAGACCCTATACAGGGAACCCTCTGTGTATGGCTCAGGTGGGACTTCGAGTTGTTGAAGAAAAACCACAAAGAGATTACAAGTCTGCCCGCTTTCTAGAAGTGGTCTGTGACTGACTGTGGTAGGCCTGCCATGAGCAACCAGTCATCTAGGTACAGGAGTACATGTATGCCCCAACCTTCGTAGATGAGTCTCCACCATAACCATAATTTTTGTAAGCTACATAGGGGCCGAGGTGAGGCCGAAGAGAAGCATAGCAAATTGGTAGTGTTCTGAAATAACTGTGAACTGCAGATAGCATCTGTGGGTCTACAGTATGTGCATAGGAAAATACTTGTCCTGGGACACCATCCACTCGACCCAGAGCTAACAGAGCATTCTTAATTTGTCTTCCTTCAGAAAGGTATTCAATGGCCAGATGTAGAGCATAGGCTGGAGGCTTCCACCTTTCCTCATCATGAAAAGGTATCGCTGATAGCATCCCTTGCCGAATCTAGCATACGCTCAACATTTCCTCAGCCAGCAGGAGATTGACTTTTTGAATCAAGACAGAGGTGTGGTCCCCTGAAAAGTGTGTGTGTGTGTGTGTGTGTGTGTGTGTGTGTGTGTGTGTGTGTGTGTGTGTGTGTACGTGTGTGTACGTGTGTACGTGTGTGTGTGTGTACACACAGGAGGTGGAGACAATATGAAAGAGAGGGCATAGCCAATTTGTACAACCCGTCTGACGTGATGGATTCCCAGCTGGGGAGTAAATACCACATCCTGCACCCCATCATCTAATCGTGGGCTCAATGGGTAACCAAAGTGATCTAGGAACTGTCGCAGGGAAGCAAGGATTGGAAGATTGCTGTCCCTGCTGGAAAGAACGGCTACAACTGCCATTGCACCCTCTGCTCTGAAAGGGCTGCGTTTCCTGTTGCAATTGCTAAAAAGGCTAATGCTGCTGTTAAGCTAGGAATAGCCCCTAAACTTTCTATGCTGCAAGGATTGAACTGTGGTGTGACTATCCTTGAATCACTTAAGAACCAAGTCAGAATTCTCTCAGAAAAATCTTAATCCACTTAAGGGCATCTCCTTAAGGAACACTTGGACATCCCCTGAAATCCTTGCTGATTACACCTAGACGTGTCTTCTAAGCCCTACAGTGGAGCCAACAGAACAGCCTATGTCCAGGCATGAACACAACACATACTCTTTCATGCCATGCCCTACAAGGCAAAGGTACACAAGACAAGAAGGAAGACCTCATTCAAAAAGCAAAAAGCCTGGTTAGCAGACAAAAAGATTTGTTTTGCCAAAAGCACATATATATGTTTCAACTCAATATCTGTGGGATAGGGGGTGGTTGAAGGAAAATCATTTGGATTGACTTGTGGGTCCCTGCACCACAAGGCTTTCAGGCATTGGGTGTCTCATCAAAAAATCAGGGTCGACAGGAGCGGATGTATGCTGTATGGCCACAAGCCTGCTGGCTGGCAGGGATAAGCAAGGCTTAGAACAAGTACCCATGAAAGTGTCCAAAGAGCCTTTTTAAATGGCAACAGTGGCTCAGAATCACTTTGACCCGAGTGAAGAGTTTCAGTCAATACATTGGCTTTGTTTTCCAGAGTATGCAATTGCCAAGTCTAGTACTAGTGCTACTCTTCGTACTATTACAGTAAAAGAGGCCCTTTTTGCTGCTGATGGACCAGGTGGTGTGTCCAGCTCTGTCTCTGGTGAGATATCTAGCCCACTGGCATTTTGCAAGTCTAAGTAAAGCCCTTCACCAGTGTAATGAGAGCAGAACAGATGATATGCCTCCTATTCATCATCAGAGCCATGCAGAACATTAAAGATGCCCTGGAGTGCACTGGCGGCAGAGCCAAAGAGGGCCTTTATCTTCTGCTAGTGTTGGAGTCAAGAGAGATGCAGAGGCTGACGGTCTGGCTGTACAAACACAGACTGTACCTTAGTTATTTACTGACAGAGTAGGCATCAGCACTGAAGGAACTGACATGGACACTTGGGCAGGAGTAGAAGCTTGGTCAAGCTTCAGTATGGGCTCAAAAACATGGCCTGCGGGGACAGTCGAGGGAGAGCCCGATGGCAAAAAATCCAACTGGGGGCCCACTCTGGCTCAATGTGACCCAAAGCTACGCGAGGGGCGTCTTGAAAATGTGCAGAATGGCCATCTTAAAGGTTGCTACTTGCAGTGGTATTGACTATTGTCCAGGTAATTTGGGCGCTGTGGGACCAGCTCAGAGTCAGTAGACACCGGAGCCTTCGATAAACACCCTTCCGACTTCTCACCAGATTTCAAGTGGCAGGATGGGGGAAATCCTGCTTGGCTTTTTTTGCATTTATGGTGCATTTTTTACTGCACCTTACCAAGCGTCTTTGAGCCGGAATCGGACTGCGAGCGGAACCAACCTCGATACCAAGTACAGGGACATGACTTAGACTGGGAGCTATATTTCAAATGCAACCTCTACTTATGCTCAGTAACAAAGCTTCATATTCCGCTTCCTAATTGCTTCAGGGGCATGAGGGCACACACTGCATGACTGAGTTGGGACCGAGCACTAGCACATCATGTGAGTTTGTAACTGACTTCTATTTTCTGCACTCATGGCACTCCTTGAATACTACTGTTTTCGGATTGGAGGGGAGACATCTTTTGGACACTGTCTGGGATACATTTTGGAATTGCTGTAAAACAGAGAAAGTTGGGAGCAAAGCTCCAAATCATGAAAGGAACTGACATTAACAAGTAGATGTATCGCTACATCCAGCTCTGCTCAGTCACTTCCAGAGAGGTACACAGCCACTAGGGTGTAACAATGCAAATTACCGGTACAGAGAGTACAGTTTAAAAAAAACTATCTCCAGAGCCAGTCTGGCATTTGGAAATATTTTAAAGATGAGGAATCTGACGTTGGACGTATCCATCAGAAAAAACGAAAACGTATTAAGCAGTAAGCAACAATTAATAAGTAGTTAAATGTAAAAGGTTTTTCAAAACCAATTTTCACCTGCCATAACACTTTCATGTTAGATTTATCGAGTCCAGGTCCTGATACTACTAATGACTCTACGCAAGATGATGCCAACGATTTAATGTGATTCCCATGCTGGTCTGTAACCATTACATCTAATAAAAAAAGTAAAGAACACATTTCAGTCACTTGCAAAATTATGCAACTATTTCCAACAGACAACGTTTTACAAATCAAGTAGGAAGTAAAAAGTTTGAAAATTAAGGTCAATGCTGGCACAAAAAGTGTTCTCAACGAAGACATCAATGGAACAAGGGTATTACCAAGCGGGTGACATATTGACAACAGGCAACCAAGATATATGTTTAGAGTACTGATTACAAAAGCATAACCGTGCTAAGTCAGCAATGGTGCCAAAACAGGGGATTTATCTACCAGTAAGAATAATTGAACAAGGGATCCAAAGGGGAAGATGCAATGTTGTATAGAATAATGGTGAATGCAGCAACGCAGCACACCAAAGCAAGACTTGAGCATGGCTTGTCAACTCTAAAGGCCCAATTTAGGGGCAGCAGTGGCTAGGGATGTACAAAGTTTAATCAAAACAGGTTCCAAATGCATTAATTATCCTTTTCTTACCTGCTATTTTGAACACTGACTCTTAATGATATAATCCCATATCTCTTAGCAAGATAATTGAAGATGCTAAAAGGCTCCTTTAGACCCTCTCTATTGGTTGTGTTTGAAGTCCCTTCTTCTTATGACCAACATGACTGGAGCATTTCCCTGCCACCGAAGGATCGAGTCCAGAAGCACTGGAGAAGTAATTAAATTTGTTTTACACATATCTTCTCTGAGAAATTGGGTCGTTGGTTGAGAGGGAAATGAACCCTTCTCAAGAAACAGCCCCAGTGCTCGTCAGGGTGAACCACAAAAATCCCTAAAATAGCCTATTATTAACCCTCGGGTATCTTGGTACAAAAACAGTCCGGCTTAACTTAGAGGCAATGTGTAAAGTATTTATGCAGCACACAAACAGTAATAAAGAAAAAACACAACACAAGAAAAATCGCACATAAATTTTGAAAAATAGAGGACATTTTAATAAATGATTTGACAACCAAAATGCAATCAGTAGAACCAGAATTATGAATTTTAGAGGTTTATAGTGAAAAGTAGTACCTAAACGATCAAAGAAAGAGACAAACGTGGACATCTAGTAGTGCAAGACCGGGGCAAAGTTGAATATTATGGCCGACTGCGATGCAGCAAAGGAACAAAGTTTATTGGGCCCAGGGTCCACTTACCTTCAAACTTAGAAAGTTTTGAAGAAAAACTGCTGAGAAGGTAATGTTCGGCAGTGAACGAGGAGGAGGAGTCATCAGCAGGGAGCCACTAGACGAAGTTGCAGTGAAGATTTCTATGTTCAGACTTAGTCTCTTCAATGGAAGTCTAAAATCTCCAATGGAACAAAGCCACAGGCTGTATCCGATGAGAGCTCCACTAGGCCAGATACTCCTTCTGCCAGGAGCGGGTGAACAGAGCCTGCTGCCGCAGAGAAGAACATGGCAGGAGCTACCATGTAGTCAGGTCGACCAGCGATGCACCAAGGCACATCAGTGAGCAAGTAGATCCCGGTCTCCTCTCGGTTCTCAGGACACTTTTGGCTGGAAATTTTTTAAGTCCCAAGTTTTGGATGTGGGCTATCTGGGCGCCTTTAACACCACTACCAAGGGTCCCGGACTCGGGGGGGGAACTGCTTGGGAGAGTCAGGACTCTTCTGGCTGGGTTGAAGTGCGGGTTCAAGATGGTTAGAGCCTTTTCTCTCCCTGAAGCTCTGATCAGAAAGCCAGCAAACTAGTCCTTGGATTCACTCTGGAGGTCCTGTGTCAAGCACAAAAACAGGTCTCAAGCAGCAAGGCAGTCTTCTGAGGGCACAGGCAGACTTAAGGCAGCAGGGAAGTCCTCTGAGAGTCCTTCCGCTGTTCCAGAGGTAAACTGAAGAGTGGATCTTAGGGTTCTATGTTTATACCTGGTGACAGCTAGTGTGAAGTTCTTTGTGTGTATGCTGAGGCAATGTTTTTGAATTACAAGTGGGGCTGTGCCCAGCTCCGCCACCCATCCTGCTTGGATGAGCCGTCCTGCCAACACACAGTCCCTCTATTGTGTGGTTGTCTGGTAGGAATACACAAAGGCCAACTGCCAGCTACACCTAGCCATGTGATCCAGGAACAGGCTGCAGGCAACAAATGAGTAGGACAAGAAAATGCCAACTTTCTAAAAGTGGCATTTTCAGAATTGTGACGTAAAATTGAGTCCACCGTTATTAAGGATTTCAAATTACAATTCCGCAAACACCAAACATGACATTTCTACCTGCTAACAGACAAAATCTATCACTAAATAAATGTAATAAGGTTACCCAATGTTATCCTATTGGAGTGGCAGGACTCTCAGTAGTGAAAAACAAATGTGTGAGTTTTTCACTTCCAGGACATGTAGAATTTAAAAGTACATGTCCACATTTTAAATACACTGCACCTTGTCCTATGGGCTGTTTGGCACCTACCTTAGGGGCGACGAATATGTATTTAATAAAAAAAAGTTATAAGCCTGGCCAGGGGTTTATTTTGCCAAATCGAATTGCAAGTTTAAAACTGCATACAAGCTACAATGGCAGGCCTGAGACATTTTTGAAGGGGCTACTTAAGTGGGGGGCACAATAAGTGCTGCAGGTCCATTAGTAGCATTTAATTTCACAGCCCTGGGTGTATAGTATACTACTTTACTAGGGACTTTGAGCAAATTAAATTTGCCAATCAGGTGTAAGCCACTCTTCCCATGTTTTAGGGAGTGTATATTATGAAACAATGGGACCCCATAATTTTCGAGAATCTGGGGTAATAAATTGTTAGAAAAAACAGTGGTTCTCTAAGGCCAAACAAGCTCAAGAGTGTTAAAAACACCTGGGGTCTTAAAGAATTTTTGAAAACCCTACGAAACGTAATACACAAGAGGCAATTGAATAAAAACGGAGTCAAGTTGATCTGTGGTCGACGACGTTTTGATCTCATAAAATTGAAATCATCATTAGGACAAGGTGTGTGTGTGAGTACCTAGTATCTGCAAGATAAAAACAACAACAACGGGGTAAAGTTTTGAAGAACTCGGTGGAACCTGCAGAGTTATTGATTATTAATCATTAAACACTTGCCTAGTGGGTAAATTATGGTACTCATAATTACTCTGTATGTAGTAGTTAGAAGGGAGCAGAAAAAAAGAGAAGGAGAGACGAGGCTTAACCCTTCATGACAGAAGACAGAGAGGTGGGCGTCCTACCAGACAAAGCCAAGGGGCTTAGTTCCAACGAGTTGAAAGGTAAGGACTGAATTCCTATACCTAAGGGGGGATTCTATGAAAGGAACTGGGGGAGGTCCATTTGACTGCCAAGCCCTGTATTGTGCTGATAAAAGATGTTACATCCTACTACTAGTGAAGAGCGGGAAGCTCCGGGACAAACGGAAAAAAATCACTTTTTGGCGGGGGGCGCCAAATCTACCAAGGGAGCCCTATTCCTTGAACGATGCCACGAGGGCTAGCGGGCCAGAGACCTACGGTGAAAGGAGACATAAATAGACATAAATAAACCATTTGCTGAAAGGAACTCCTGGTCGTAGTATAACACCAGTTAGTGAGATTATGATTCACTTACTTCATGTGTGTATCGAGCGGCATCAGACTTGGAATGAGTGAAAACGGGATGCCAAGTGGGAGCTCTGGTGTCTCAGGACCATAAACGTAGGTTGTTACTTGTAGTAGTATAAATTATTAATGATAGTCCACATATGATGACGTGTAGGTGTTACTTGCAGTGGTATGAGTTAATCACAATAGTTCATATACAAGGTTGCTGCCGGCTGGGCTAGCGAGCCAGCGACCTATAATTAAAGGAACAATGAGACAGCTTCTACAATCAAAAGGAACTCCTGGTGTTGATTTTCCACCGGAGAGTGAGCTAGAAATCACTTACTTGATGGCCTCGGTGAGCAACAATAATTTCCACCCGAGTGAATCGGAACGCCGAGCGGGAGTTTTGGTGTCACAGCACAGTGTACGCTTGATAGCTTGTTATATGGGGTTATGTGGCCCTAAGACACATTGTCGACATTGCTAAGTTAGCATGAGTTTTGCTTGCCCTTTGCTGCGGCTTTTGCGCACGCCTCTGCTAAGCATTTGTTTTCGCGACACTTTGCCTCTGCCCTGTACATAACAGATTGTTTTTCACGTTCTCAGCCTTCCCTTCAATTCTGTCTGAACATAATGTGCAAGGTCGGTCAACAATGTCTCGTGTTATTCTGTTCTGGTCATTCCCTATTACCTAGACAAAACATGTTACCAACAGCTGCAATGTGGAAGAATCGTGCATTGATATAACGTTGTTGCATGTTTTTGAGACACACTCGAAGAAAGCCTTTCCATGGAGCTGAGCTCTGCTGTTCCTGTGATGTAAACCTTTGCGTTTAAGCTTTGAGGTAGGGGTCTGCTAATAACGCCTAGAGATCTTCTGTTATATAAAATAACTTCTTACTGCCGTGGGGAGGGTGATTAGGCCCAGTTATTTTGCCTTTTTCACAGTCTTTATAAAATGAAGACTCCTTTTATATTCTATGGTATTGTAACAATGCTAATGGTTCTTGCCTTATGCATTTTGCTGCTAGTTGTGGTTCGCATACTGTTTTATGAATCACTATAGTCAAAATAAACATTTTGAACTTATTTAGTGACTCTGATTATTTTTATTGTGGACAAGTACATGAGAGCGAAAGAGTGTCTTGTTCCCGCGACTCTGAGGGGAGTCGGGAGTGCTCATGTTCTGGGTTATCTAAACATTCGTAGCTTCTTGATATTTGTAGGAGACCGAATGAGACACTATTGCTAGTCGGTTGGGATTTTGGGTACTAAGGTGATAGGAGGTACACCCCTATTTACTGAGGTCCTGTTTTCTTGTGCATAGTTCTGTGTATGAGCAGAAACCCCGCAACATGGCGCCACCAACGTTTGGTCTGGTTCTTATCTGCGAGATGCTGGAGTAGTGCTCGTGCTAGTCCACAATACCCTCACTTCTGTTTCCAGAAACAGCTGTGATGGAGTAACCTCCTATATTGATATTTTTATAAGTTTATTCAAGCTTGAAGTTTTAAAAGGTCTTTCATTTTCTTATAGCCCGTGTTTGCACTGCCACTCTTTAAGTTGTTCTACTGTCTTCACTGTAATGGCTGTTGATATTCCGGCTCATAGCAGAGCCGCGCTGAGGGCGCACTTGACTCGTTATGCAGTCCCTGATGCTGGGCCGCGCTTATTTTTGTGGTGGAAGCCGATCCGGCTCACCAGTTTGAAGTTTTTTACTCTTGGGTCACCTTACCGGCGGTGGATGGAAATGATGATATGTTTCACACATATACTGCCACTACCACTGCCGTTCCTCAGCAGTATCAGCCTGATAGAGCTCTTGAAATTCCGCTTACAGCTTGGCAACACCGTATTTGGTTTAATGGCGCCCTTCCTCACCCATTAACGGCAGTCCGTTTAGGCCCTTTATCTATAGATGGGGCCACATGGCCCGTTTTGGCTGGGTTTACCCCACACCCACGTGCTTTTACAACTGCTACACTGGCAGAGCTCCGCGTCTTACATACATCGTTAGTACGCGTATATAGAGCTGTGATACAGTACGTGACCCGCACCATCCAGGTGGGTCCACCTGGTGCTGCAGTACAACCTGCGGCAGAATATGTGTGAAACATATCATCAGAATAAAGATTAATTTCCTTATTGGCTTGCCGAAAAATTTGGACAGATAGAAGCTGTCTTTCCTAATACCACTCCTGTGGATAAACACAGGATTTTAACTATTAGTTTACCCAAAGACTTAATTCCCGAATTAGCTGATTGTAACACCTGGGGCAGGGTGTTTGCAGCGGTATATTCTATGTGTTTCGGCACCCCCTCCATGACCGTACTCCCCTCTGTGATTAAACGCGTTCAAGATGAACACGGAGCAGAAGCAGCTGTTGAGCTGGGGATGAGGCTGGTGGGAGTGTTCGACGTGGTTGCTGATATGATCCTTGCGAATGTCAAGGGTGATGCGGTTAGCTTTCAAGTAGCAAACCGCTTAGAAGAGGTCGCGGAGGCTGACAGACCACGAGAATTACCGAAGGCTTATAAAACCATAAGCCGCAATAGTCTGGGAAATAAGCCTACGATTCAAACACCAACACAGTCTCAAATTCAACAGAAAGCCCGGCCTGACAAGGATGGGCGCCCTTTCTTTCCTAAAAAGAATTGGCAAAGAAATAAAAAACAGTGTTCCCAACAGCAGAAACAGGGTTCGCGTGCCAGTTCACCGACCCCTAAGCTTCTGAACGTACTTATGACTTGCGCGATCGCGCTAAAATTAAGTCTCCTGATCGATTTCAGGTTCCTGACCAGAGTTCTCCTCGTTCTTTACAGGAAACATCGGGCTCACAAGCCGGTGGAGGTGATCGCCAGGATCGGGGTAGAAGTCAACCTGCGTCACAACCTTGTGAACAGCCTCAACAGTTTGAAGTCAAGGACAAGCAGGGTGATTTCCCAAGAACCCGACCTCCTTTTCAAAAGAAAAAGGTAGCCGCTTTAACGGTGAGGTATGCCACAGACGGTGAAGACGCGACTCCTGGATTGGACTTGGGCAGTGACTCTGCTCAACAGCGCTGCGGAGGTTACCATAGTCAGGGAGGCTCTACGTCCCCGTCTGGATGTGACAGCAACTGACACATTTGTCACCACTGAGACTGCAGATACCCGGGTTGCCCCCCCCCCGCCCCCCCGATAGACTATACGAAGTCCTTTTCCAAATTGAAGGTGATATACTGCGACCCATTAAGGTTGTTTTCTGGGAGAATCTAACCGCTACATATGACATTTTATTGGCGGAGAAACATTGGCCGCCACCCTTTGTGTTAGCCTCTTCTAGAGGGGAAGATGTGATACATCAGAGTTTTTCACGTTGTGTCCCTGAGGAACGAGCGCAGGCTCTCGCGGAAGAATGGGCTTTGGCCTTGGCCCCAGCGGTGTATCGCAATCAGGTGGGTTGGGACGTTGATTCGCCAGTTCATGAAATACCATTGCGCTCTACGCCACAACCTCAACCTAATATCCCATCAAACGAGAAGCGAAGGCTTCGGTTTGTGACATTCTAAGACAATTGGAGTATCAGGGGGTCATTGAGTCATGTGTATCACCTATGAATAATCCTCTCTTTACTGTCCCTAAACCTGATGGTTCTTTTCGGATTGTATTGGATTATAGAAATTTGAACAGCCATTGCCGCACCTTTGCGGTACAAAACACACAGTTCAGCGCTGGTAAATAATATTGTTTGTAAAAAATACAAAACGACACTGGACATTTCCAATGGTTTCTACAGTCACAATCTCGACTGTGCGAGTGGTGACCTGACAGCATTCAGTGCCGTCGGAAATCAGAAAAAATGTACAAGATTGCCTATGGGGTACAAGAACAGCCCCGGGGCATTTGCGGCACGCATTGTGTCTTTGTTGCATGACATTGACCCTGAGGCCTTGTCGTATGTTGATGACATTTATTTGACTGACGACGACGACCTCGCGCTGCATCTTGACCGAGTCGACCACATAATATTGTCTTTTGCCGACTACGGTTATAAATGTAATTTTGCAAAGTCACACATTGCCCATCTGGCAATGCTCTTTTGGGGCTACAAGCTCAATAATGAGGGAAAAGGTCTAGCACCTCACTTCCTAAAAAAATGTGCACATTTGCAACCACCTTCTTCTTTGAAAAAGTTACAATCCCTGCTGGGTTTTTTAAACTTCGGGAGGACTTACATTCCCAATTATGCCCAGCGTATCAAACCGCTTTATGCGTTGATACAACCTAATTGATACAACCTAAGTTTTCTTCTGCCAGCTGGCTTCCGGAACATACTTCCGTTCTGCAGTCTTTGCAGGCGGATTAGCTTGCGACTAACTTCTTAATGACTCGTGATAACACCACCAACCTGGTAATACGTATCGTTTCTGGGACAGTGGGTTTCACGTATTTAACATTCAATGAAGGTGACACAATACCTATTGCATACAAATCACACTTGTACACTGCGGCTGAAATGCGTTTTTCCTCGGTTGAGAAAATCTTGACTGCAGTACAGATGGCGATTCTAAAGGAACGCTCACTGGCGCAGGGCAAACGCATTCTTATGGTCACTCCCTTCCCTGCTTTGAAAGCGGTGACTAAAGCTAGTGTGCCTAACTCTAAGGCACTGCACCCACATTGGATTCAGTGGGCTACTTCTTTGACGTCTTCGGATGTCACATTTGTCTTTGATCCATCGCTACAGACTCAGGAGTTTTTACAGTATGAATTCGTTCATCCGACTCCATTGTCGCTTCTTCCTCTGAGTGAATACAAATGCATCATTTATACAGATGGCTCGGCGCAACTGGCCACGGGTTCCAAACATGCTTATTCAGCAGCTTGCTCTATTGTAGCTGGCTCCATTGTAGATGGAGAGTTTAAGTCATCCATTGTGCACACACAGGCACTAGGAGACTGCATGGCGCAATTGGCCGAGCTGCGTGCTCTTGTTCTAGCTCTAGAGTTTGCTGATCCTCTTGTGAATACTCTTATTGTGTGCGATTCTTACTATTGTGTCCAGTCGTTCAATGACCACTTATTCTTTTGGTCTCAAAATGATTACCGCGATCCTAAAGGCAGCGCAATTAAGCATAAAACGCTTTGGGTTCGAGTCGCAGATCTTAAACATCTGCCTCTCACACATGTTATTCACACTCTTGGCCACCAACGTGTCGGAACGCACGCTGTTGGTAATTCTCTGGCTGATGAAGCAGCCAGGTCTGCAGTAGCCACGTGTTCCGTAGCAGCAGTTACAAGATCAAAGTCTAAGGTTGATAATGATATTCTGGCAGCGGTCGCTGCTACTAGGGAGGGATGTAATTATCCTGCGGGTTTCCCTTCTAAATACTCTTATCATGTAACTCCCAAACAGGTTCCTTATGCTACCATTCCTTCGGTTGGGGATCGGCTGATTCCCAACTCTGACCGCAGACAAGCTTTGATCAAGGCCGCACACGAAGGCATTGCTTCGGCACATGCTGGTGTGTCGGCGACAGTCTCTATTCTTCAGCAACGTTACTGGTGGCGTGGTTTATATAAACAGACTCGTAATTATGTTCTTTGCTGTGATGTTTGTCAACAAATCAAGCCTTCTACAGTCCCACGTCCGCCACAAACACAGCTATGTATTTCTAATAGACCCTTTGGCTCTGTCTATCTTGATCACTGCGGTCCTCTTTCTTCTGATACTGCATACAAGTATATCTTGGTTGCAGTTGATTCGTGCACTCGATTCCTGTGGGTATGGCCACAACGTAGTGCTGACGCTCGAAATGTCATCAGGGATTTGCGTGCCTTTATCGGGATGTTTGCCTGTGGTACCTTCCATTCTGACCAAGGTCCAGCGTTTGCCTCCAAGGCTTACAAGGATGCGATTAAGTCGTTGGGGGTACAGGTGCAGTTTTCGTCTCCATACAGGCCTGAGGGCAATTCAGTTGTGGAGCGAATGAACCGTGACTTAAAGCAATCCTGGACAGCTAGAGTCTTAGGTACTGGCAGGGACTGGCTGTCCCACTTGTATGGGGTCCAACATGCGCTAAATAATCTCCCTAGAAGATCTCTGGGTGGGCGGACCCCTTACGAAATGCTCTTTGGCTTTCACATGTTTGTTCCTGACCTTGATGGTCTGGACATTGTGGCGGCTGCCTCTAAGTTTGACGTAGATAATCATTCTGCTATGTTACAGGATCTACAAAAGTCACGTGATACTCTGGCAACTGAGAATTTACCATCTTCGCCTGCTGATGCACAACTGATTCCTGTTACCGGTTGGCTTCCAAAAGTTGGAGATCTGGTGCGGGAGAAGATTGAAAACAAAAAAGAATTTGGTCCCTCTTACCGTGCTCCGGTTTCCGTACTTGGACTGAAGGGTACTCGTACTGTCATTCTACCACCATTGCCAGGTCGCAAAGACAACAGGTACATCTCAGTGGACAATGTCAAGTTACACCGTATGGCCAATTCTGAATAGTGTGACACCTGCAGTTTCGTGCAACGCAATATCCCTAGCACCGTTAACTTTGTCACCTCCTACCGCAAGAATGTCTGCTCATTTGATGGACACTGTAATTGATCTTCAGCCTTTGCGACAATCCTCTTCTGCAATGGATATTGTGTACCCTTTTCCGGGAATTGATTCCGTGAGTGAGATGTCATCTAGCCCACGAGTACAGATGGACGATTCGACACTTTCACCTTTGCTTGCGAATCCAGTGAGTGCCTGTGATGGGGAACCGGCACACCTTTCTTCTGCCTCGTCCTCCTCATCGTCAAGTTTGTCTGGTGCACCCAAGTCTAAGTTGCATGTTTTTTACTCCTGGTTCAAAAAGACATACTTCGTTCCCCCATGGACCTACATTTGGTTGGTGCTTATCCTGTTATTTCTTTTCATGTCAATTGGATTTGTGACAGTGTTCTTTTTACTTATAAATGGCCATTATCTCCCTGAACGCTCTGCAGTAAAAATGGTCGATGGAACTTTGGCTCCTCACATATCGTCCCATATCATGAAACGTGACAAGTCTTTTGTGAATATTTCAGCTTTTCCTGTTCATGATGGCATAGAGTTTGGGACAAAATAGCTTACGAAATCCATGGCCCGACCGAGGTTCTTAGAGTTCCGTACGTATTTCGTGTCTCATTAGGAGATGTGGTGACACGGGACATACATTCGGATGATTGGGATGTACAGGCAGTTCATGCATTATTTTCAGATTTAAAATATTATGCTACCTTTGATGCTGAAGATTTGTATTTAAATTCTGCTAATTATGGTGATCTCTTTTGCTATCAACATTATGGGCATCATTTTTTACACAAAACAAACACGATGAGACCTGTTTTTAATTTCACCCAATGGGAACATTGTCCCACTCCCTTAGAAGGGAGTTCTAAAACTCTTAGAAATAAGTTCACCTATTTCTCAGATTATGATTTGACCAATCCTGAATCCTATTTTTTTCGGCTTCAGAAATCCCCTACATCTAAATACCTGTTATTCCACACTAAACTAATTTACGCCAACTCGTTTAGAACACAGCTGGCCACACATGGTTATGACTATTGGAAACAGACTATAGATTTAAAATCAATCTGGGGCACAAAGCCATGGCAGGTTCAGGGCACTGAGGCATTACATCGTGCCTGCCTGATCCAGACTCAATTGCTGTTTTTAAATAGAACCATTTACCAAACATCCTGTTATGGCCTTGCGACAGTCAAAAACCTCAATACCCCCTCCATTCCATCATTAGCTGAATATGACAATTGGCAGTTACAGAATACCTACACCATTGAGACTTTGCAGGCTCTCCTTCAAAATGCCTCCTTTAATGTTTCTGGGGTTAATTCATTGGGATGGTTGTTGTGGCAAACTAATGCAAATGCATGCCAATTGCGTTTCTATAATGTTACACCTGGTTTCATTCAGACTAAGCCTGACCCTCGTTATCCACCTCATCATTCTGTGACTACATACTCGGTAGGTAAATTGTGCCAGCAGTGGCAAGAACACTCTACCCTTGCATCTGTCAAACAGCACCTTTCGGTCCTATCGAATGATATAGATTTGGCTGATTTTCTCCTAGGTCCACGTAATCTAAGGGCCAAGAGATTTCTTTATGCCTCTTATAATGAAATTTGGAAACTTTCACAGATGGAAGCCACCTTCCGTCTGCGTCAAATTGACCAGGCAAACTTGGAAAAAGTCCTTGCTGTGGTGGACAACAGCATCAACACGCTTTCTTCACGCATTTACACCTTAGACAATATTGTTTCTTCTGTAATAGATATTGTGCAAAGTGATGTTTCTGTGTTATATCATGGTCAGATTCAGTTAAGATAGGTCAAGCAATTTGCTTGGACGTTGCAGACACTGAAAATGGGTAAAGTGCCTTGGGATTATTTGAATGCCACTGCTTTATTTTTGCCTTTTAACCTGACTGATAAATAGAAGTTTATGTCCATGAAAGATGCTGTATACACGCCATTACATATTGAACAATTGGAGCCTTTGCCGTTCTCCGTAGCGGAAACGGACTCTGCTGTTTGATTAATTCATGGCGTTATCACTTTGCCCTTTTCGCTTTTTCAATTTAAATCATGTATTCAACACTTTCCTGTTGGCCGCTTTGAACCGCTTGGCACTGCTTTTCTGCATGAATTATGGGTCCTGCCCTTTGCTTATCGGTGTTTGAGGGAGGATTAAGAAGTTTTCCTCACAGGGGAGGAGTGTGATTCTGTAGTCACTCTCTTGTGTGCAAACACGTTAAGTTGCACGGCGAGTGTAATGTGTCAGCGCCCAATCTAGCTTGCTTTTTAAAAGGGACCCCAGTACCATCCATCACGCCAGTCTTTACATTGCTGACTAACGGCAGCTATCTCATTTTAAACAATCAAGACTGCTGTGGTTTGCGGGCGGGTGTCTCGTACTTGGTAACTGTTTCCCAGCGCGTAACTTGCTGTAGCAATGTCCTTTTCCCGCAAGGGAATTTAGATTCTTCGCTTTGGCCTTCCATTCCGACTTTGAAAACTGAGTTCAACAAGTTGAGCAGGCTCAAAGCCCTTTTATTTCAACAGGAGGTGGCCCTCACTTCCGCCCGTGAGACATTCAGATTGCAGGTGGCTCGGACCTCGAGTGAGATACAGTCGCTTCTCAACACTAACCTCCCACTTCATTTTGGGGAACTAATTCACCAAATATTTAATGCATCTGATATGACAGGCCTTGCCCATTTTTTTTTAAATGTGTGGGATCTGGCCTGGTCTCTTCCTTTCAAACTATATTCAGGGTAATACCGGCTTTTATTCATTCTATATTTTCCAGCGTCTTCGGAGGGTTCCCCTTAATATTGGCGGCTGGAGATCTGCTTCTTCTCCTTGTGCTTCGCAATGGCTGCTCACTTTGTGGCTCTGCACAGGCCGGACCAGCTTCAACTGTACCGTAATCGCCTGTATGAGGCTTTTGGATGCTTGCCTTTAGCAACGCTTGGCGTGAGTTACGACTTGACATTCCGCTTTGCCTATTTTACTTGCGTGCAGCCGGTGCTTCATTGCAAAAGATTTCATTTCTCCTGGGCGATGGAGCTTTGCTTATCGAACACGTGGTGTCCAATCCCTGATTTCAGCCGGTTGATGGGTCCCTTAGAGACACATGATGAGGCTTGTTCTGTGGATGGTCAAATGGCGCGTGCAAGCTTTACTTGGAATCTTGGATCAATGGGATATTTGTGTGGCTGCGCAGACCTTCCTACAACGTAGTTTCATTGAATATCACACGAGTTTGCCATTTCTACTTCTGGAAGCTCCTGCTTGTGTGGAACATGACTGTTCCTTCGACTTATTTAATTGGATGTCATCGCTTTTTTCTACCAATGACAAAGATGACCTATTGGAGGGAATTGCATACCTTTGCACCCAAACCTTCATGGATTGACTGCTTGGGTCGTCCCCGCTCTACTGTCTGAAATACAGACTCTATTTTCAAGCTCACAGTACTTTTAGCTTTTCTTCGAACTTTCCCTTTTTTCCACCGATTTGTTTTCAAAAAATTTTTTTTATTAGAAAGTCCCTCACCAATATTTTGAGCAATGCCTGACCTTTTGAACTCTGTATTCGTTCTTCTGTCTATGTCCTACTGACTTACCAGGGGGAGGGTGTTATATGGGGTTATGTGGCCCTAAGACACATTGTCGACATTGCTAAGTTAGCATGAGTTTTGCTTGCCCTTTGCTGCTGCTTTTGCGCACGCCTCTGCTAAGCGTTTGTTTTCGCGACACTTTGCCTCTGCCCTGTACATGATAACAGATTGTTTTTCACGTTTTCAGCCTTCCCTTCAATTCTGTCTGAACATAATGTGCAAGGTCGGTCAACAATGTCTCTTGTTATTCTGTTCTGGTCAGTCCCTATTACCTAGACAAAACATGTTACCAACAGCTGCAATGTGGAAGAATCGTGCTTTGATATAACGTTGTTGCATGTTTTTGAGACACACTCGAAGAAAGCCGTTACATGGAGCTGAGCTCTGCTGTTCCTATGATGTAAACCTTTGCGTTTAAGCTTTGAGGTAGGGGTCTGCTAATAACGCCTAGAGATCTTCGGTTATATAAAATAACTTCTTACTGCTGTGGGGAGGGTGATTAGGCCCAGTTATTTTGCCTTTTTCACAGTCTTTATAAAAGGACGACTCCTTTTATATTCTATGGTATTGTAACAATGATAATGGTTCTTGCCTTATGCATTTTGCTGCTAGTTGTGGTTCGCATACTGTTTTATGAATCACTATAGTCAAAATAAACATTTTGAACTTATTTAGTGACTCTGATTATTTTTATTGTGGACAAGTACATGAGAGCGAAAGAGTGTCTTGTTCCCGCGACTCTGAGGTGAGTCGGGAGTGCTCATGTTCTGGGTTGTCTAAACATTTGTAGCTTCTTGATATTGGTAGGAGACCGAATGAGACACTATTGCTAGTCGGTTGGGATTTTGGGTACTAAGGTGATAGGAGGTACACCCCTATTTACTGAGGTCCTGTTTTCTTGTGCATAGTTCTTTGTATGAGCAGAATCCCCGCAACAAGCTGAATGCGGAAGTGTGGAGATAAGGAAAGGTACTCCACCTGCGCATCATTGCTGAATCCCTGAGAACACTAGAGCGCGACCAGGAAGGATTAATATGCGCATGCGAACAAGGGTGATCGACAGCATGAACACAGACACGTGTACCCGAGGGGGTGGGGGGGGGGGCACTGCGATCCCACATAAGGATGCGAGGCTCCTTCAAAAATGGTTGAGCTTGGGGTGTGAGAGGGGAGAGCTAATTGGGGATGTCTTGGGTAAAATGAAGTTATCTAGGGCATTGCTTCAATTCAAGAAATGGCTATTATTGCTAAAAACATCCTTAGTAGCTTAATGAGGTGAACGGGTGGACCCTTTCATGCATAGGCAAACCACAGGGAGAAAACTTAGATGAGAGGAACGTAGGATTGTATCAATATTAGTAAGGCTAATTATTAAATACCATTGAGTCACCCTATACATATAAGTAAGCGGTCTAACATTTGGTCAGGGTTAAGATACAGATCCTTAAACAATGAACACAAAAATAACAAATTGACAAAATTACAGCGGAACACAACTTCCGCAGCACGATGTGGAGCTTGGACTGCGCTGAAGACCAGAGGCCTCTAATCTCCACCTTCCCCAGATGGCCGCTCCAACCTAGAAGCGATGCATCAGTCACTACTGTCAGCTCTGGGTGGGGAAAGGAGAGGGGTCTGCCGCTGGCCCAGCTGCCATCCAGCAACCATTACTGCAGATCTTTTGCAGTCTCCTCTGAAATCTGAACATGGTCGGAGAGGTCTCATTGATGTTGGGACCACTGGGACTTCAGCTCCCACTGAAGAACCCACATATGCCACCTGTAGCCAGACCATCAGAATTCAGGAGGCCATCAGTCCCAGGAGCCTCAGAATTGATCTCACTGAATCAAGGACCAAGGCTAAAACATCTGGCTCATAGCCTGAGTGTTCTGGACTTTATTTCCTGGGGGGAAGGCACAAAACCAAACCGTGTCCAGAATGGCTCAGATGAAGGGGAGCATCTGAGAAGGAGCCAGGTGTGACTTCACCACGTTGATAGTGAACCTCAATAACAGTAGGTTTGACTAAGTCTGAAGGTGGCTCATTACTGCCTGGGGCGAGCCCACCTTCAACAGCCCGTCGAATCAGGGGAGAACTGCCACCCCAGATCTCCAAAGATAAACTTTGCCATTGCCATCACTTTCGTGAACACCCAAGGGACACTAGTGAGACCAAACGGAAGCACAGTGAAGTGGAAGTGGTCATGTGGCACCACGAGCCGCAGGTAGTGGCGATTAGCCGGCAGGATGGGAATATTAAAATAGGCATTCTGCAGGTCCAAATCCACACAATCCAGTCTCCAGGGCAGAACAGACCTAGGCCCGGGTGAGCATCTTGAATTTCTCCTTTCAGAGAAAGGCGTTGAGTGGGCGCAGATCTAATATAGGCCGGAGGTCTTGGTCTTTCTTGGGCACCACACTGTAGCAGGAATAGCAACCATGCCCTACTTTTGGCACCAGCACCCTCTCGACAGTCCCTTTGGCCAGAAGGATTGTATTTTTGACTGCAGAATGAACCAATGGTCCTCAGTAAGCTGATAGGGAGACGTTGGAAGGTGTGGCAGTGAAGAAATGAATGAGTGCATACCCCCTGAAAACAGTAACTGCAGGACACACTTGTCTGACATGATCTTCAGCCAGGCAGGAAAGAATCGTTGGATTCTGCCTACCACCGGGATGCCATGCTCCGTCAAGGGCATGCTAAAGAGGTTTGGCAGGTGGGGCTGCGTTGGGAGTTGTGGACTGGATAGCATGCCGACTCTGGCCACATGGGTGGTGGGCACCTTGGCCGCAAAATTGCGGAGTACCCTGAGGAGGTTGGACAGGCTGGTGGTAAGGGGTACCTCGTCCAAAACCCTGAAAGAAGCACTGAAACTGGTGTGGTTTGTGAGGAGAGGTCAGAGAGGGCGCTATAGCCCTACTCTCTTAAACCACTCGAGTGGAATCAGCCTTGTCCCCGAAAAGGCGAGTTCTGTCAAAGGGCATGTACATCGGGGAGGACTGGACGTCGCCCGAGAACCTAGTGGATCTCAGCCATGCAAGGCAGTGAATGGCAACACTACTGCCAATAGCTTGCCCAATGGAATTGGTGGTGTCCAAGCCACAACGTGAACTTGGCTGCATCACCACGACCATCATGAGTTGCTTGAGCCAGGACAGGGCGAAGGTCGTCAGGGACACCCAGGAGGACTTGAGCCACTGAATCACAAAGGACATGTGATCAACAAGCACCCGGCACTGACACAGCGAAGGGCCAGGCTGGTGGAGAAAAAGGCCCTCTTTCCAAATTTTTTACACGTGTTGAGGGGGAGTGGTGGGAAACATGTTTGGAAGAGACCAAATTGTGGAGGCCTGAACAATAAGGTTATTTAGTTAAGGATGCTGTGAGAGGAAAGCAGGGTCACACAGAGCAGGACGATGGCGCCTGGCAATTTGTCGGCTGACAAGGGGTGGGGGGGGTGTCTGTCAAAGCCTCATAAAATGGGAGGAAAGGCAAAACAGTTTGTAGGACCTCAGTCAGCACATTTCCATGGTAAGGAGCTGGAGGTCAAGAACTTCGGCTGCCCTATGCATAACCATAGCGTAGTAGGCGAATTTCTTTGTGGCATATCCAGGAGGAAAAAAGGGGGCGGTTTAAAAAAAAAAAACATTGAGGCCCCTAGCCTCCTACAAGTCTTAGTACCAATTGTCATCGGTACACCCTTGACATAGTCAGAATCAGTGCCAAAGTGGAAGTGCATTTTGGACTGTCTCCCTTGAGGGATAAGAACGTCCAGTAGAGGAAGTGATACCTTGTGTGGATTTGGGTGCAATGTCAGTCGAGGTTGGACCGGCACTAACATGACGTCGAAGAGAATGATTGGTTCCTCCGACGTCAATGGAGTCGGCATGGGCGTCAAGGAACCTGGGGAAAATATCACTTCCAAGGAGGTTGGCCCCAGGAACCAAGTTATCTTGCAACACAGACTGCTTAAACAGGCATCCTTGCATATTACAGGGTCAAGACAGTATTGCATGGTAAAGGTGTGGATCAAAGCTCACTTCGCAGCCTGGAAGATATTCATAAAAGAACATCACTGGAAAAAGGCAAAAATTCAGCCTTCACCCAGGTGGAATTGACCCAGTGTCCAAAGGGGCCTCCTAAATATTAAGGGCGAAGAGAATGGTGAAGCATTAGACACTACAGTGGGAGCTTGTCCACTTCAGAATCGCCTTTTCCTTCTTTTAGCCAGCACAGTCAAGGAAGAGCTGATCATCGAGGCAGTGGTATTGAGTCCTGTCTATGCATAAAACTGAAACCTCTGCGAGGATCCAGACAGATGGTGCACTCTCTTTTTCTCCTTGGTAGGATGTGGAAGTGAATAGAAAGATGGTAAGGTGTTTGATAGGTCAACGTGGAATGGAGCAACCACCTTCAGACATAAGGAAACCCCTGACTGAAACGTCAGCCTGTCTGCAAAGAATGAAGTGAGGGGTGGATGGAAAGATATAGCCTGCAGCTTGCTAATATGACAAACTGAGGTGATAGCAAACAGAAAAATAGCCTTAAGCATGGAGGGGTCTTCAAGAGCAACTGTGCACAGGCTCAAATGGTAAATTCATCAGAAAAGTGAACACTAGATTCAGGTCGCACTGGGGAATAACAGGAGAAAGAAGGAACAAGCAGGACAGTCCCTTCAAGAAACACATCACAAGAGATGCTTTGAAGAAGGATGACTAAACAAACAACCAAAAAAGTAGATAGGGCCAGCAAATAACCTTTAACAGTGCTCTACAGGAAAGTGGGTTATTTGCAAAGGGTGGGAGCCCTTTACAAATAATATGCTTGCAATTGTCTATTTACTGGAAATTAACTATCTCGTTTTAACACTTGACTCGTATAGGGCAAGCAGAGCAGTCCCAAGCCTACTCAGGAGGGATGGTGGGCTAGTAACCTCAGCTCGATGGTACGTGACAACAACACTCAATAAATCACAGTCCAGTCAGTGTTTTATCTTTTAAAAAGGAAACATACTTACATTACACACACAATACTTAAAACTAAGCATTAAATTAAAAACATGTACAATCAGGTAGATAGAAATACCTTTGGTGAAACCCTCACATCATGTTACCCCCCAAAGTGAGTCCTGAACTTTATAACCACAATACCCCCCAACTAGACTAGATGCAACCTTACAATATAAGGGGGTGTCCTCATCAATAAGTCAGGCCTATTGGCTTTGTCTGGGTGGCACCACAGTGCTAAAAACCCACATTTTGTAATTCACCAATGTAACCCTCTTGAAGACAATGGGGACAGCAACAAGATGCAATACATATAATGACCCACCACTGAAGTCAATAGGAGTAGTACCAACAATAAACACCATTCATTATTGTAAGAAAAGGCCTCTTTTTGTATGGCCACCCCCAAGTTTCTGACTGATGCTGCTGGTTTTTCAACTCTGAGAGGGCACCGAGGCCTGCTAACCAGACCTCAGCAGCTGTGCCCTTACCCTTAAACTGGTATGTCGAATTTGCTTCTACCCAATTGGCTGAGCTAACTTATCTCTTAGTCCCTAGTAATTGGTACACAGGGCATGGAAGTTCGAGGGTCCCCCCAAGGGATTGCGGCACTGGTTGTGCCACCCTGGGTGGGACACAAATAGAACAAGACTCACAGTCAGCCACTTGCAGACTGGAAGAGCAGTTTCAACAGCTGGCCCGACTTTGCCATTTTAAGCAATGGCAACGCCAGACTTCCCCCGGTACATGTGTAAGTCACCCCTATGGCAGGCCTAATGAGTCCTATGACAGGGTGCAACATATCTCACGGTCGGAACGTGTATTCTATGTGTTCTGATATTAAAATCGGTAAACTGTTGGTTTTACTATGGGAAAGCTTTGTCGCCCAATTGGTGAGCGCCAAGTTACACGCTGGCCCCTCAGCTGTGTTAACTCTGGAATTGTGCAAGTAAAGTAGGTCATCCAAGGTATCAAACAATTCGTTACATTAATCCCGACTTGATTCTCAGGTCAAAATTAATATAACAAGCTGCAGTCTGCAACTTTAGCAAAGCAGCCACTTTGTTGCCTCCAGTCCCCTGTGCCCATACTGGCTGCACACTGGGTCCTGTGGCTGATACAGCTGTCTGTCCTCCTGGGGAGACATGCAAATGACTCCCAGGAAAGGATACAATAGGGGCCTGCTCTGGAAGGAGGTGTCACCTCCCTACTGCAGGAAGCCAGATTAGTGTTGCCCAAAAGCTAAGCTTCAGAGGAGAAGCCGCCTTTGAAGGTTCAAATTGGTTAACCCTTAAGCGAGGGGCTGCTCCACTGTTTAGGCAGACAGGCTGGCAGTTGGGCCAGGAGAGGGAAAAACAGTTGCCAAATCGGTTTTCCAGGGGCGCGTTGCTCCCTGGTAGCCACTCCTCTGGGTTGGGCTATGGAGCTCCACAAGCTGGGAGAGGGGTCCTGCCATGTTTGAAGTGGGCAGAATGGTGCATCCTGAGATGCCTGGATGCCACACTTTGCAGGAAGTGGTCATCAGGTGGGAGGGAACCTGGTAGCCAATTGGCTACCAACCGCATTCTGCCCTGAGTGCATTTTCTGAACATAAATAGGGCACCCCAAACTCAGATCTTGATTGAACTGGAAGAAGGACTGAAGGACTACCCTGCAGCACCATGGAAACCAGCAGAGAGCCTGCCTCGGTGTGAACTACACCTGGTGGCTAGCAAAGGAGAGGGATTGTGCCTGCTCGAGAAGAAGCATTCTCCAGAGCCCTTACAAAGCCAAGAGACTCCATTGGTCAGTACTAGGGCACAACAGCTGAGAAGTCTGATGGGGCAAGTTAGCAGCCCAAAATCTTCAACCCGCCACCAATCGCTGCTGTACAGCACCGGGGAACGCCAGCGGATGAGTTATCGACCCAGGAAGCCTTGGCCTGTGAGCACGTAACGGGGGCAAAGAACCAGTAGTCCAGTGGCAACTGGACTTGCTCCGAGAGGACTTGGAGGGACGTTGACCCAGTGACCAGGACCGTCTTATGCTCTTCGTGGACCTAGGAGAAGTCGCAGCAAGACCCCCATCGTCTGCATCGCATCCATAGCATCTTTTGGGCACCTTCAGCATTCTTTATCCAGTGCATCAGGACCACTTCTGTAGGAAAGGCGAGCAATGGATAAAAGTGCCTAGAACTAAATGAGGACTGCTTATCTACTGAGGTAACTGTCTGAGGACCTTGCTGGTCCCCCTTACTGGCTCCCTACAGGAGTTGGTCGCCTAAAGTGACCAAAAGTGATCGCATTCAAACTAACTAAACATTTTGGTGAGAAAGTTTCTAAGTGTCAAATTTGTTGGATTTACCAATGCTTATTTGCATTTGAGTAAAATGTTGTTTCAAAGTACTTTGCATCACTATGATGCACAAAAGAGGAAATGTGGGAAGGGGTTGCCACTGACTCCTGTAATGTGCAGTCTGAGGTAGGTTTATAGGACAGTCACATCAGTAACCTACGAATTATGGCTGGAGTCACCTGGCATCAAAGCTGTGGTAATAAATTTAATGAGTCACAGGCTGGCATTCGGAGTCTTCAAAGAGGAAGAAAACAGTAGTTAGATAAAATATTCTGGAATAACAACGTACATAAATAATGAATTCCGCCTCCTCAAAGACTAGATCAATGGGGACAGACACCAGAAATACCCAAACCATCATTAAACATATTAAAAATCTGCTCACTTTCTCTGCAAAAGTGAGATCACTTACCAATTTCACCTTGAAGATCTTGACCCATTTTAACTACATTCAAACCTTTTAGTTGACACTTAAGATGTTTTGGTTCATCAGGAAGAGGTCTAAAATAGAAGAAAATTTGTTTTGAAATACTGTGAATTAACCTGATCTGCGTGGGGCTGAAAACAGGTACAGCACACAAGCGGTCAACTACAATACAATACTATAAGAGAAGGTAATAATTATTAACATAAAAATAATGCAAACATCCTTCCTGGGGCCACTCCATTACCTGACTGAAGAATGCATGGATTCCTCATCAATGATGGTATGAATTATGTTGAAACTTTACATAGTGCATATCAGCACACTATGGCGCATACAGCAAATGATCTTCACTACTGAAAATAGTTTTACTGAACGCAATTTTCTCAGCTTCCCAAATAATTTGTCACAAACATCAGTAACAAATTTAAGTAAAGAAGTTCCATCATGTTGGAGATGGGATTAAGAAACACCTCCCATCTTTTAATACTTATTTGAAATTGTGTTCAAATAATCATGAAATCGCAGCTGATCTCATACCAAAGGTTCTATTTTTAAGATATACTGTGAATATATCCTTAACAGATGTATTCATTAAGCAACTTTAACAAATGTCCTCGCATTCAAAAAAAGGTGGAGAGCACGGAGACCTTGAGAAATTATATGTTTTCTCAATACCATGAAGAGTCCTGACCAACACTTTGGTGTATAGTGAAGCTGGTCAAATAAATGTTTTGGCAGCTCCAAGCAAAATGTATTCACACTGTGTAGCCTTGAAATCCTTACAGATCTCAGGTTAACTAAGTGGGTCAGACTGTTGGGCCTTGGAAGAACTCTGTCACAGCTGACAAGACCTCTCACACACAGACTACAAATATAATTTCCTCAGGACCACCTTGTCGTTACAGAATACCAGAAAGATTCCAATGTGCAAAAGACTAGCAACTTTGTAATGGTTTGGGTGATGTTATGACAATCAACAACAAAGACTTCCATGTAAGGGGTCCTAGGGCACATGAGGCCATCAATTTCAGCAGTCTTCCAAAGACCAAGCTAAGGTCACAAGGGAATGCAAAGCATGTTGTGGGAAAGAACAGAACAGATAGCAGTGAAACATAGGAGCTGACCCCTTTTTTTAAGGTCAATCTGGGTACTCTAAATCAATTTCTTGAAAACAAAGTCTCAAAATAATTATGAATCTGTAACATTATTTCAGTTTGTTGTTTGTGCCTGGTAAATAGCCACAGTTTATCAACAATTTTCGAATGTCTGACGATGAAAACAGTAAACAAGATCTAGCAATTGCAAACCTTTATTTTTAAATCTTGGATGAAATCTTTATTGAATTAAAAGGTGCATTTTCTATATATAGTTTTGAAAACTATATACAGTTTTGTGGCACCTCTGCTCTCTACTAAACATCCACATTCATTGCCATTGACACATTTGCAATTTGTTATGTAATTTCTTTAGGCATCGTTATAATGTCATTTTAAATACGTCATCAGGTGGGTTTAATACACAGGCTATTGCACTTCAATATTAAAGATGCAGCTAATGTATATTCACTCTATGCCCTGCTTCAGGACAGTAGAAGAGTTTATGGTCAACGTGAGTAGATACTGATTTAGCTATATACAAGCCCCATATCTTTAATTTGAGGTACAGCTATCAGTGGCTTAAGTTAATATTTTGCGTTCACTGTTATGAATGATGACTTATTCACTTAGGCGATAAGTACTTCTCCATGTATATCTTTTGTATTCAATATCATAAACAATTCCTTCTGTATACAGCAGGTCATTGTTTCACATTAGCAAATTTAGAACATAATTTCGAATTTCCTTCAAAATAAATAGCTTAAGTTCGCCATAGGATTATTGTATTCATATTTAGTCATTCTATATCTGAATATATGGCCCATTAATTAACAGATAATAGTGTTCTAAATGATACAATTAACACTAGTAGCTTGCAACAATATGAACATTTAAAGAAGAACAGATGTATCAGGGCCTTAGATTCTATTCTATACTATTCATGGTGTCTTATATAGCTAACAGCTACCCCGAAAGGCCTCCCGGCGCTGAGACAGACATACCTGCAAGAGCTAGGTGAATCAAACTGAGGTTTAGAATAGATGGATCTTTAGTAGTTTCCTAAAGGAAATTTCTGGCTGTGTCGGTCTTAGGGAGGACGTTCCACATCTTACCAGTTAGAAAGACAAAGGAGCAGCCTTCACATCTGCCTCTCTTGACTTTGGGGATGGTCATCAGATAAGAGCTCTTGGAGCGTAGTGATCTCCTTGGCGTAAGGGCAAAACAGTTTTTGGATCAGTAGGGGACCTTTTCCCTGCACTGCTCGGTGGGCCATGCATAGGACCTTGAAAAGAATCCTTTTATGAATTGGGGGCCAGTGAAGCGCCGCCAATGCTGGGGCTACGGAATGGTGTTTGGGGAACTTGAAGAGTGATTGTGCTGCTGCGTTTTGAATGACATTTAAGCGCTATAGGATGTATTGAGGGCTTGCCAGAAAAAAGGAGTTACCGACGTCAAGACAAGAGTTGATTAGTCCTTGAATGACTACCCTCTTGGATGAGGGAGGTAGCCACTGCATGACTTTCCTAAGTGTGCCTTGTAGTCCGAAGCAAGCTGCGGACAACTTTTTGGATGGAGTCTCCATAGAAGGTTTCCTATTCAACCAAAAGCCAGGGCTTTTTATTGTCGTAGAAGGCACTGGTTGCTCTCCCAGGCATTGAGGGCATAGCAGTTCTTTCCAGCAGTATGTGTTGTTGCCAACAACCAGCACTTCTGTCTTCCCACCATTGAGTTTGAGGTTGCTGGCTGACATCCATTCAGTTACTTCTTCGAGGCAGGCTTTTAGGTCACTGGATGCCTGCTGAGAATCTGGGATAAGTGCAAGAACCAGCTAAGTATGGTCAGCGTAGGAGATGAGATCTAAGCCACGTGCCTGCACAATTCTTGAAAGCAGGAGGACATATACATTAAAGAACGTTGGGCTTAAAGAAGAGCCCTGTGGGACTCTGCATTCGATCCAATATGTAGTTAAAAGAAATAGCTAATTTCAAACCTGAAGACTTCTATTGTTTAGAAAATCATTAATCTATTTCAGATCGGAGCCTGTAATGTCAGTGTTTTCCAGTCATTGGACCAAGATGCAGTGGGAAACAGTGTCAAAAGCGGCGCTAAGATCTAGCATGATCATGGCCGCTGAGCCACGCCTGTCAAGGATGACCCGGAGCTCTTCAGTGGCCACTAACAATGCGGTCTCAGTGCTGCTTCCAGGTCTAAAACTCATTTGGGTGTGATAAAGGATAGAATGAGCTTCTACAAAATTAGGGAGATGTGTATTATTATTTGATGCAGGCCAACAGACCTCCTGGGAAAAGAGGAGGAGGAGTAGCAGCAATCATCAAAAAAGATCTCTCGGCCACTTCTATTACCTCCCTTGAAGTGGCTTCAGTGGATAGCCTCACACTAAAACTAATTTTTCCTAAATCTACATTAGTGTGCATACTGATCTATAGACCTCCAACTGCAATAGGAGATTTTGTTACTGAATTAGCTAACTACCTGACCCCACTTACTATAGACTATGCAAAAATATTATTAATTGGAGACCTGAATTGTTGGTCTACAGAGGAAGGGGGGAGCCGGGGCTCTAAAGAGCTCACAGACTTATTAATTAACCTCAACTTAGAAGGACATATAATGGAACCCACCCACATTAAAGGGCATACATTAGACCAATTATGGACCTCTAACCTCTAACTTCTTGGTCTTCTTTGGTCTTCTTTGCTATATACGGCCTATCCTTAGTTAAATCGCTGGATGGCACGAAATTACTGACTAGAAATTGGAATCGTGTCTGACTACCAGAGTTCTTTAATACCTTGAATTCTGTACTCCCGCCTATAACGAATAATGTTAATGAGCTGGAAAGAGCCATCTCCAACTGGCAACTACGGGCATGTGAGATGCACGCCCCATCACAATGGAAAGAGAGGAGTTCGAGGCGGCATGAAACCTCTTATTGGTTTACTACAGAGTTAAAACTAGTAAAACTTAAAACCCGCCAAGCGGAACGAAAATGGAGGAGAAGCTACTCCCCAACGGAAAGGAAAAGGTATGTAAAAGCACTAACTGAGTATAAAGTTGCCATTATGGAGGCAAAAAAAGCCTCTTACACAAACAGGGTACTTAGCTCTGAAAACAAATCCAAAGATATTTTCAAAATAGTCCGTGAACTTTCTAGTCCTGACCGCGTCACATTGGCTATTACTCCCTCCCAAGCCTTATGTGATAACCTGAATACTTTCTTTGTTGACAAAATTAAGGTCATTCAGAACTCTATCTCCTCTAGCTCTCAAGATTGGAAATCACATAAGCAATTCACTAACCCCATAACTATGTCTAGTTTCCAAAAGATTACCTTAGATCGGCTTGCAGAGCTTAGAAATAAGATACAATCTGGTTCCCCCAATGACCCATGTCCCGCTAGGATACAAAAAGATCTCCTCATACAATTTCCGGATACCTTTCTCTCTCTTCTCAACCTCTCCTTAGAGCAAGGAGTGGTCCCACGTGCCTTCAAAAAGGCAGTGCTGGTCCCATTACAAAAGAAAGCTGGAGCAGATCCAAGCTTAATGAACAATTATAGACCAATATCGCTCCTCCCATATCCGGCAAAGATACTGGAGGCACCTGTAGCAAAGCTTCTTTGTGCTTTCATTGAAGAAACCAATTTCCTGGACTCCCATCAGGCAGGCTTCAGACCATCACACTCCACTGAATCAGTTATCTTGAGGGGAGTGGATGATCTGAAAGAGGGTGCAGATAGGGGGTGCACACAGGCCTTGGTTTTACTAGACCTGTCTGCTGCATTCGATACAGTGGATCATACCATATTAGCGGATAGAATGGCGGCGGCGGGCCTGAGGGGTACGGCACTGGACTGGATGCTCTCATTCTTAGGGGAACGTACCCAGTCTGTTAGGCTGGCACCCTTCAACTCAGCCTGGGTCAATACCACATGTGGTGTACCTCAAGGCTCATCTCTCTCCCCACATTTGTTTAACATCTATATCTGTCCCCTGATCCACGCTCTTCAAACCAGGGGAGTGAAGGTATATAATTATGCAGATGACATGCAGCTGATTTTCCCGATTGACGAGACGGAGGAATCCAAGGTTTTCTTCCAACATACTATGATTTTCATTAAAGATTGGATGAGTCATAACCATCTCAAATTAAACTCGGATAAAACTGAGATAATCATCTCCAATAACAGACTCAATCAGTGGACGCCAGCACATTGGCCAGCTGCATTGGGTACTCCACCTATCCCTAAAAATTTGGTTAGAAGTCTGGGGATTAAAATCGATGCCAAGCTATCCATGCATGAACAGATCAACCTTGTTACCTCCTCTTGCGTCTACCGCCTGAGGACCTTTAAGAAAGTCAGGAAATTCTTTACCAGGGAAGCAAGCATGGTAATTATGCTTGCCATGATCATGTCCAGACTGGATTATGCCAACGCCATCTATTTAGGGCTCCCTGCTAATCATACCCATAGGCTGCAGCTGATTCAAAATCAAGCGGCTAGGCTGGTCTTTCAGCAACCAAGACATTGTCACACCAAACCACTTCTGAAGCAGCTACACTGGCTTCCTGTGACTCAGCGGTCCATGTTTAAGACAGGTTGTATGGTCTTCAACGCACTCTACGAGAAGGGCCCCAAATTCATATCTGCAAAGATCTCAAGGTACTTACCCAAACGGAATCTTAGATCAGCCACAATGTTTATGCTGACTATTCCTAGATTTAAGCGTAAGTGAACGGGTGGCTCCCGCTTTTCTGTACTTGGCCCTACACTTTGGAATTCTTTGCCGATAGACATCAGACTGACATCTGAGTATACCAGCTTCAGAAAAAAACTGAAAACATGGTTGTTTACTCTAGCCTACTGTTAGTGATCCTTAGGAAGGTCCTCCCTCCCCTCATAGCGCCAAGAGACTTTTGGGTATACGTGCGCTTAACAAATTCCCTAAACATAAACATGCTGCTCTAAGATTTTACTAGCAACTTGAAGCAGAGAGATTGATCTGCAGTAATCGACCATCAAGGGGTCTGCATGTGGCTTCTTAAGCAGTGGTTTGATAATAGCATGCTACCATGCAGGGGAACAATACTGAATGCCAGGGACCGGTTTAGGATTTTCATTAGAGTAGGTAGAATAAACTCACCAGCTGTTAGTATGACATCAGGAGGAGCTGGGTCAAGTGGTGAGCCAGATTTTATAGACTAAGATGGTGCCAATGTCATCTGTATTTAGGGGCAAAAATGAAGACAGTTGAGCTGTCGTTATTAATTCTTCAGAGGGAGTTGGACCAGGTGATTTGCTCTTTGGGAGAGAGTCTAAGATATTTTTTACTTTATCTGTGAAAGCCATGGCAAACATGTCACATCGCACGGTGGGGCTGCTCTATGAGTGGGTGTTGTCATGAGGGTATTGACTACATGGTATAGCTCTCTTTGAGAATTGGTGGCACTCGCCAGGGTCGTACCCTTTCCTCCAGATGCTTTCCATTTTCTTGGACTTTTTCATGAGTTTGGACAGTTCCAGATTATACCATGGAGCCCAGCCGTGGCTTCACTTTGGAGTCAGGGGTTTATAAGAAAGGAGAGAGTAGAGTGACTGTTAGCCATTTCTCACATTTGGTGTACATTTTGGTCATATCATTCTCCTCAGTCGGAAGGTGACAAGATGTGTTTTGAAGGTCTTACTGGTGGCGGAGAAGCTCTCACTAGGCTTATTACACTATCCTCCCATGGCCGTGAGTATGCCTTTCAAGTATCTACCTCCATAAACATCTCAGTTAGGTGATGAAAAAAAGACACATCACCCACGGAATAGGATAGTGGGTTAATGTTCTTTGCTAATATCCAGTGGCAAGTATCAATCCATTTGTTCCTATAAATGTTCTCGTAGTGAATGCAGTGGTAGCTCCCGGGTCCTCCAGGTTCTCTGAGAAGAGGTGTAGACATGCAAATGATAGCTCCTCAAGAACCATGCGCTTACTTCTCTGAATAGGAGTTTCTTCTTCCAAGGCTGGCAGATAATGTTATTCCGTATATCAATTCTTTTTGTTGAACTGCAGCAAAATATGAACATAATATGTACCATACAGTTTAACTCTTCTCTTTCAGATACTGCATGTTATTAAATAAATGGCAGGAGTGTGGTCCTGCTCAAATCCGCAAGGCATTATGCACAATACAATAGGTACAGGAACACCATTTGGTTAGGGAAAGAGGGGTTTGTAAAAGGATACAACAGAACAAATTCCCAAAGAACAATGAACAGAGGCAACCCACTAGTAAACAGACAAGGCGTCAACTGTACCCACAACAGGCTACACACAGCGCTAGCTCACACCAGCTATCTCCCCTCCTGATAAAACATTTAGACGATCAAACTGCACAAATAAAGAAAAGGAAGAAAAAAAAACATGTAGACGCACCAGGTGGTCACTGTCCCCCATCCTATGTCTCGCATCTCAGCTCATGCTGGCTCTTCCACCAGTGTATTAAATATGAACAAGTTACTTACCTTTGGTAACACCTTATCTGGTAGAGACTTCAAGTCGCAGATTCCCTACCTTGGGCATCAGACTGGATCCAGAAATATTTGACAAGCACTAACCCTGCGTGCCAGTAGGTGGTGTAGTTCAGTTCTGTGTGGCGTTGTCGGCATCCACGCCAGAAGTGATGTGTGCGTTGCCTATATAGGCAGCACACCAATTCACTGACTTCAGTTTTTTTTTCACGACTTTACATGAGCAGAGCCACGAAGAACAGTGACTACTGGTGTGGAAACCTAGGGCCCTAAAAGGGGAAAGCCCTTTCCCAAGATATCCGTTCGCAGAGCAGGGAGGATGGGTTGGTCAGTAATAAATCTGTGGCTAGATAGTCTATACCAGAGAAGGTATTACCAAAGTGAAGTAACTTGTTCATCTGATAGAGACTTCCAGCTGAAGATTCCTTACCTTACAATAGATACTCAAGCAATGCCTCACCGGAGGTGTGTTTGCAAAACAATTTCATACCAAAATGTTCCACAGGACCAAACGGGCAAAGTGCATATCCCTACGGATCTGACAATCCAGGCAGTAGTGCTTGGTAAATGTGTGCAGAGAAGCCCAGGTTTCTGCCTGGCAGATGTCCAGGACCACAACTCTGCATTCCAACACAGTGGCCACAGCCTTGGCTCTGGTAGAATGAGCACGCAAACCCTCAGGGGGTTATTTTTTCGCCAGTTCATAGCAGTTCTTCATGCAGAGCACAATCCATCGGGAGATGGTCCGTTTCTGCACAGCCTTCCTTCATCGTGCCGACATACTCCATGAACAGTTGGTCGTCCACCCAGAAGCACAAGTTACTAACTTGTGTAACGATATATCTGTAAGAGACAGTAGTTAGTGACAGATTCCTTACCTTAGAATATCCCCAGGCGTCAGGCTGGATCCGGAAAGTTTTTGCGTAGCAGTACCCTTGCGCGTCGGTAGGCGGCGTCGTGCGGCTCCGCGTCCGTCGTCAGCGTCGTGATCGCCGGGATGACGTCGCGGGCAGTACTTAGACGCCGCCCCTGCGCGCTGACGTCAGTTCTGTACACGACTTTCCGCGCCAGGAACGCAGAGCCATGCAAGAAGCTGACATAGGTGTCTGAAAAATACTAGGGCCCTGAAAGGGATGTCCTTAACCCTAGAAATCAGTTCGCAGAACGGGGAGGATGGGTGGGGCGGTAAGGAATCTGTCACTAACTACTGTCTCTTACAGATATATCGTTACACAAGTTAGTAGCTTGTGCATCTGAAAGAGACACGTTAGTGACAGATTCCTTACCTTAGAATAGATACCCCAGCAATACCAACCCCGGTGGTGGGTCTGCGAACAAAGATCAGACAAGGAAGTCCTGGAGGACAGAACGGCCAAAGAAGCCGTCCCTCCGGACCTGACTGTCAAGGCAGTAATGCTTTGTAAACGTGTGCAGCGAGGCCCACGTAGCTGCCTGACAGATAACCGGCAGCGGAACACCGCGGCCCAAAGCCGTGGTAGCAGCCGTTGCCCTGGTGGAATGGGCACGCAGCCCAACAGGAGGCTCCTTCTTAGCCAAAGAATAGCAGGCCTTGATGCACAAGGTAACCCAGCGGGAGATGGTTCGTTTGTGCACCGCCCGACCTTTTTTGGCGCCCACGTAGCCAACAAAGAGCTGGTCATCCACCCGGAAGTGTTTCGTGCGGTCGATATAGAAGGAGAGCGCACATTTTGGGTCCAGACGGTGCAGCCTCTCTTCCTCTCTGGAAGGATGCGGAAGCGGAAAGAAGGTAGGCAAAGTGATGGTCTGCCCAATGTGGAAGGCAGTAACCACCTTTGGCAAGAAGGATGGACGCGTCCTAAGAACAACCTTGTCTGGATGGACAGACAGAAAGGGAGGTTTGCAGGATAGAGCCTGGAGCTCACTCACCCGCCGAACGGAGGTGATGGCCACCAGAAAGGCTGTCTTCAGAGTTAGAAGACGAAGAGGACAGTTATGTAGAGGCTCAAAGGGAGCGCACATTAAAAAGGTAAGAACCAAGTTCAAGTCCCACTGAGGCATCACAAACGGAACAGGAGGGAAGAGGTGTGTAATGCCTTTTAAGAACCTGTTAACAACAGGGGACTTGAAAAGGGAGGGCTGATCAGGGAGCCTGAGGAAGGCCGAGATAGCACAAAGATAACCCTTGATGGTACCCAGGGCAGAACCCTGTTGGGCCAGAGAAAGAAGGAACAGAAGGACCTCAGAAAGAGGGGCAGAAAGGGGATTCACAGCCTTTGCTGTGCACCATGCCACAAATTTGTTCCACCTGCAGGCGTATACCACCTTAGTGGAGGGACGCCTGGCTGCCAGAATCACATCACAAACTTCGGGAGGCAAGTCGAAAGGAATCAACTGCCGCCGCGCTCAATCTCCACGCAAGCAGGTGTAGACTGGACAGGTTCGGGTGGAGGACCGTCCCCTGCTGCTGCGACAGAAGATCCTCCCGAAGAGGCAGACGGATCGGGGGATCTACGCTCATACTGAGTAGCTCGGGATACCAAACTCTTCGAGCCCAGTCCGGAGCCACAAGAATGACTTGGGCCCGGTCGTGCCGAATCTTCTTCAACACTCTGGGTAGAAGTGGTATAGGCGGAAAGGCGTACAACAGACCGCAACTCCACTCGCGACGAAAAGCGTCGCCGAGCGAGTGCCACCTTGGAAATTCCAACGCGCAGAACTGATGACATTGCGCGTTCTCTTCGGTGGCGAATAGATCTAACCAAGGCTCTCCCCATTGTAGAAATAGTCCTTGCGCCACTTCCGAGAGAAGACGCCATTCGTGATCCATCATGCACCTGCGGCTGAGTTCGTCCGCCCTGGCGTTCAGGGAACCTGCCAGGTGTTGAACCACAAGGAACATGCCCTGATGTTCCAGCCATGTCCAGAGACGCAGAGCCTCCTGACAGAGGGTCCACGACCCCACCCCGCCCTGTTTGTTGCAGTACCACATGGCGGTGGTGTTGTCTGTGAACACCTGCACTACCTTCCCTTTGACAGAGGGAAGGAATGCCTTGAGTGCAAGTCGGATCGCCCGGAGCTCCAGAAGGTTGATATGGAGCCGGGACTCCGCCGGAGACCAGAGGCCTCTGATCTCCGCCTCTCCCATGTGACCGCCCCATCCCAGAAGGGACGCGTCCGTCACAACTGTGTGCTCTGGCTGGGGAAGGGAGAGGGATCTGCCCATGACCCATTGCCGGTTCGAGAGCCACCACTGCAACTGTTTTGCAGTCCCCTCCGAGATCTGGACGTGATCGGACAGGTTGCCCTGGTGCTGCGCCCACTGGAACTTCAGGTCCCACTGCAGAGCCCGCATATGCCATCTGGCATGATTGACCAGCAGTATGCAGGAGGCCATGAGGCCCAGCAGCCTCAGGGTCATCCGTACCGAAACCCAGGATAAAGGCTGAAAGATCGGAATCATAGCCTGAATATCCCGTAATCGCCGTTCGGGAGGATAGGCCCGAAACTGCGTCGTGTCCAGAACTGCTCCGATGAAAAGGAGCTGTGGAGAAGGAATCAGATGCGACTTCGGCACATTGATGGAGAACCCCAGCGAGTGCAGGAGTTCGGCCGTAGTCTGGAGGTGGGAGACGACTGCCTGGGACGAGCCCGCCTTCAGCAGCCAGTCGTCGAGGTAGGGGAAGACTGAAACCCCTGCCCGGCGCCGATGAGCTGCGTCCACCGCCATCACTTTCTTGAACACCCGAGGGGCACTGGTAAGGCCAAAGGGGAGCACGGTGAACTGAAAATGCTCGAGGCCTACCGTGAACAGAAGGTAACGCCGGTGGGCCGGCAGGACGGGGATGTGGAAATAGGCGTCCTGCAAGTCCAACGCTACCAACCAGTCTCCAGGGTCGAGGGCAGTCAAGACCTGAGCTAGGGTGAACATCTTGAACTTCTCCTTCCGGAGGAAGCGATTGACGTTCCGGAGGTCCAAGATAGGACGCATGTCCTCCTTGTCCTTTTTGGGCACCAGGAAGTAGTGGGAGTAGCAACCACGTCCTACTTCTGGGGTCGGAACATGCTCGATGGCCCTCTTGGCCAAGAGGGCTGTGACTTCCTTCTGCAGAAGTACCAAGTGATCCCCTGACATGCGGTGGAATTGAGGTGGCATGGCTGGGGGGTGGTCTCGAAGGGGAGGGGAGTAGCCCCTTCGGACAATGTCCAAGACCCACCTGTCCGAGGTGATGGGACGCCAGTGGTGAAGGTGATGGCGGACCCTGCCCCCTACTGGCGTGCTGTGCACCTGAAAGGAGGGACTAGGAGGGCTTGGAGGCCGCGGACGGGTTGGAGGTGGTGGCCTGACCCGCACGCTGGTTGCCCGAACCGCCACGGCGGTATCCACGTCCTCGGCCACGCGAAGACGCCTGCTGCGCGGGCCGGTGGCTGGGCTGCTGACGTGACTGGGCGCCCCTTCCGTGGCCACGATAGGGGCGAAAAGCAGAAGTTAGCGGAGGGTGTGTAGCAGAAAGGCCCAGGGACTTGGCAGTAGCCCGTGAGTCCTTAAACGCTCCAACGCATGGTCTGCTTTGGAACCAAAAAGACCGACTCCATCAAAGGGCATGTCCATGAGTGTATTCTGGACATCACCCGAAAAACCAGTGGTTCTCAGCCAGGCGTGGCGACGTAGCGCCACCGTCGTTGCAATAGATCTGCCCAGCGAGTCGGCGGTATCAAGGCCACAACGTATGGTGTATTTGGCCGCATCCCTACCTTCCGCAATGGCGCGGGTAAGCAGTGTCTGGACCTCCTCAGAACACTGGGGCAAAACAGTCGCCACCGAATCCCACAGGGAGTGGGTATATCGGCCCAAAAGACAAGCGGTGTTGATGGACCGCAAGCCAGCACTGGAGGAAGAAAAACCCTTCTTCCCAAATTGATCCAGGCGTTTGGATTCCCTATCCGGAGGGGCGGTAGGGAAGGCGGTTTGGGAAGCCGAGGCTTGGACAACCAAGCTCTCAGGAGTGGGGTGGACAGAGAGAAACAAGGGGTCGCCCGGAGCTGGGCGATGGCGTAGGGACACGTTCCTATCCACAGGAGCCCCTGTGTTGGGCTTGGACCAGGCGCCCAAAAGAACGTCAGTGAGTGCATCGTTGAACGGCAGCACAGTCTCCAAGGAGGAGGCTGCCGGCTGAAGCACTTCTGTCAAGAGATTAGTCTTGACCGCCACAGTAGGGAGTCGGAGATGTAAGGCTCCAGCTGCCCTACGCAACACCGTTGCAAAATTGGCTCCCTCCTCCGTAGCCACGGGAGGAGACAGCATGCCAGTGTCAGGGGAAGTATCTAGACCACTGGCATCCCCTAGTTCCTCTGCCCAGTCCTCATCATACTGACACTGTTGTGCCAGAGGGTCCTCAGACCCCTCCCAGTCCTCCTGGTCCTCCTCCGGTTCAAAATAAGGAGGAGGAGGGACATTTGGGAAACAAGGTCTCATCAGCGCCGGAACCGGCGTCGAGCGACGTCGGTCCGGCTCCATGTCCGGAGCCGGAGAGTACAGGGGACGACGCCGCCCGGAGCCCCGGGCGGCGTCAGGAACGGCACCGGAGACATCGGCGCCGGCGGAGGCGTGGTCGACCGGCGTCGATGGGGGTTGCGGTACCACCGGAGCCGGGATCGAGGCCGGGGCCGAAGCCGGAGCCGGGATCGAGGCTGGAGGCACGAGCGACGCCGGGACCGGGTCGTCGGCGACGCTCGGGGCAACCCCATCAGGGCCCGCGGGGCCCGAAGGCGCACCAGAGGGACCTTGAGGCCCGAAGAGGCGGGCCATGGCCGACAGGAATTCCTGTGATTTGGGCCGGATCCGCCCCCGAACCCGGGAAGGACGGGTATTGCGGGGGCGACTCCACAGGCATGTCCGGGGCCGCGGGGACGGTGCCGGGAGGGGCCTCAGCCGAGTCGCGAGACCGGGCGAGGCGAAGTCCGAGAGCGATGATGCTTCTTGGACTTCTTGTGTTTAGACTTACCGGAAGACGAAGACTTGGATCCCGACGACCGGCGAGGACTCCGCGACCGGCCCCTCGACCTCTCACGCGACCGGGGCTTGGTGTGGCGCAGAGCCGACTGCCGGGCCTCGAGGAGCTTTCGAGACCGCTCTCGCAAAGCTTTCGGGTTTAGGGACCGGCAGTCGGAACACGACTTCGTGTCGTGGTCTCGCCCGAGACACTCCAGATGCGGGTCTGTGATGGACATCATCCGAGCACAGGCGTCGCAACGTTTAAAGCCGGGCATCCCTAACGACACCTTGGAGTCGATACGAAAAGAAACAGTGAAAAAATTCACCAAAAAAGTTAGTCAAAAAATGACTAGGGCACTGCTCTTCCCGGATCTGCGCTTGCTGGCGCGGAAAAAGAAGAACTGACGTCAGCGCGCAGGGGCGGCGTCTAAGTACTGCCCGCGACGTCATCCCGGCGATCACGACGCCGACGACGGACGCGGAGCCGCACGACGCCGCCTACCGACGCGCAAGGGTACTGCTACGCAAAAACTTTCCGGATCCAGCCTGACGCCTGGGGATATTCTAAGGTAAGGAATCTGTCACTAACGTGTCTCTTTCAGATCTCTTTTGTGCGGTCAAGGTAGAATGACGACGCTCTTTTGGGGCCTGAACAGTGAAGTCGCTCCTCTTCTTTAGAGGGATATGACGGAGTGTAAAAAGTAGACAGAGTGATCGAATGGCCTACATGAAAGGGAATGACCACTTTTGGTAGAAACAAAGCTCTCCTACAAAGAAATATTTTATCTGGGAAAATGTTGAGGTTCAGAGGCTTTGATGAAAATGCCTGAAGCTCACTGACCCTCCAGGCAGATGTGATAGCCATGAGAAAGGCCGTCTTGATGATAAGGAGCCTGAGAGGACAATTGTGCAAAAGCTCAAAAGGAGCACACATAAGGTAGGAGGTGAGGACAAGACTGACTTTCCAATAATGAAAGGACAAGGTGGGAACAAATATTTGCAAACCTTTCAAAAATCTATGTACAATAGAGGATTTGAAGAGGGATGGTTAAAATAGCAGAAAGATGGTCCTTGATAGTACCCAGAGCACAGACCTGGTAGGCAAAGAAAGAATGAAGAGAAGAACCTGAGAAAAGTGGGCTGAAAAGGAATCGATCTGTCTTTCTGTACACCATGCCACAAGTTTTCCCCAAGGGCAATCAAATACTGTCTTGGTGGAGGGATGCCTGGCTGCCAAGATAATGTTGCAGACTCCGGGAGGAAGGTCGAAAGCTGTCAACTGCTGCCACTCAATCTCCATGCATGAAGGCAGAGAGTTGACAGGTTCGGGTAAAGAACCCTCCCCTGCTGTTGCGACAGAATCATCCAGAGGGGCAGCCTGATTAGAGGACCTATGGCCATGATCAACAGCTTGGGATACCAAACTCTCCGAGCTCAGTCCGGAGCCACGAGCATGGCTTGGGCCCAGCCATTCCTGATTTTCTTGAGAACTCTGGGCAGGAGTGGTATTGGCAGAAAGGCGTACAGAAGGACTGAGCTCCACTTGAGATGAAATGCGTCCATGAGCGAGGGCCGCCTTGGAAACTCCAGAGCGCAAAACAGCTGACATTGTGCACTCTCAGCGGTGGCGAGTAGATCTAACCAGGGCACTCCCCACTGATGAAGGAGACCTTGCACCACCACCAGATGGAGACACCACTCATGAACCGCTAGGTATATTCGACTGAGTTTGTCCACCCTGGCATTCAGAGAGCCCACCAGGTGCTGAACTACCAGAGATATGCCATGTTGTCCCACCCATGTCCAGGAACGCAAGGCCTCTAGAGAAAGGGTTCACAACCACACCCCGCCCTGTTTATTGCAGTACCACATGGCAATGGTGTTGTCTGTGGACACATGCACTAGATTTCCCTTAATTGAGGGCAGAAAGATTTTACGAGTAAGACCTCCGACCCTCGGTCTAGGTCCACTCTCTCCCCTCTGCTCCGCTGTGCCATCTCTTGCCTCCAGACCCCGACCTCCTCCTTGGGAGGTTCGAGGCTGCTGCCCGCTCCCGCACCTGCTGCCCGCTCCAACTGGGACCAGACTGCCTCCAACCACCGTAACCTTTCTCAGCCGCTTTTTTTCCTTAATTTTTTCCCTGTTGTGCCACTGTTATTGTGCCCATCTGTGTCTTGCTCTAATTCCACCACTGTTTTTATTTTCTCGTGCCTGCCTGTTCCTTTTGCCTTTTGCCGCTGCTGCCCCTGCAGCCCCTCCCCCCCCCCCCCGGAATTCACCACCGGAATTTCCCCTCCGGAATTTCCCCCCGGAATTCCCCCCTGGAATTCCCCTGCTCCCGCCTCCCAGCCTCTCCTCCCTCCCACCTCCCCTACTTAATGGCGGCCGCAGTGCGGTCGCGCCGCTGGCGCGCCGAAGGCAAGCCAGTCTGCGCCCGTCCGCGGCCAGCGCCAGGAACCCTGGACCTCCCACTACCCATCGCTACGACACCACCACCCTCCTCGCACTCAACCCTGGAAGACTTGGAGAATGCAGGCCTCGCCGAACACGACCCACGGCCAGTTCTCCTGCCTCCACTGCCGCCAGACCCTCACCGCCACCCCGGCCTCCAACACCGCCGACGCCAGCGACACCCTAAAATGCATCCTCCTCAACGTACGCTCCGTACACAAAAACGCCATGGAAATCTGGAACCTACTCGACTCTTTCGCCCGACATCGCCTTCCTCACAGAGACCTGGACCAACGCATCCTCCGCCCCCGACATCAGCACCGCCATCCCAGACGGATACAAGATCCAGAGGAAAGACCGCCCCAACCACCCAGGAGGGGGCCTCGCCATCGCATACAAGAGCACCCTCCGCCTCACCACCTCCAGCGAAACCTTCCCCTCCGCCGAACACCTGCACTTCAAGATCCAGACCACCCCCAAAGCCACACTCCGAGGAACCCTCGTCTACAGACCCCCCGGCCCCCGAACACCCTTCGCCGCCACCATCACCGACTTCATCGCACCCCACGCGATCGCCTCAACAAACTACATGCTCATTGGAGACCTGAACTTCCACCTCCACAACCCCAGCGACCCCAACTCCACTATCCTTCGTGACAACCTCGCCAGCATCGGACTTAAACAACTCGTCAACACAACGACCCACAGAGCAGGACACACCCTCGCCCCATCTTCACGGCAGGAAACAGCGTCCATTTCAGCCACACAACGCAGCCGCCATGGACCGACCACCACTGCGTACACTTCGCCATCAACAAACCCAAGGCACCCAAACCAGCCCCACGCCCACCACGAAGGAACTGGACCAAGGTTACCGACGAGCAACTTAACTCCACCCTCAACCGAGACAACCACACCTGGGCACCCGACGCAAACAGCGCAAACGACACAGCCAGAGAACTCCACACCTGGATCTCCAACTGCGCAGATGAGCTCGCCCCGCTACGCAACCCCAACAGACAACGCCCCAGGAAAGCCGCCTGGTTCACAACCGCTCTCCAAGAAGTCAAACGCACCTGCAGACGCCTGGAGAAGAACTGGAGAAACACCAAGACAACCGAAAACCACACCACCTACAAGGACGCCATGACGGACTACCACAACCAGATCAGAGCCACCAAAAGGAACTTCACCCACAACAAAATCCTGGCCAACTCCACCAACTCCAAGGAACTTTTCAGTGTCATTCAAGAATTCACCAACCCACGCAGCAAAGCCACAGACATCACCCCATCCCAAGACCTCTGCGACAAGCTTGGAACCTATTTCCACCTCAAGATCAAAAACCTCTACGACAACTTCATCGACCATCCACCAGGCGCCACAGACGGCCCCCCGCCCCCCAGAAACACCAGCCAGCCCACCATCTCCAACTGGACACCGATCACGGCCGACGACACCGCCTCGACCATGAAAAGCATCCACTCGGGGGCCCCCACCGACCCCTGCCCCCCTCACATCTACCACAGAGCCGTGGCCGCCATCGCACCCGAACTACAACGCACCATCAACACCACCTTCAAAACAGGCACCTTCCCAGACAACTGGAAGCGCGCAGAAGTCAGACCCCTGCTCAAGAAGCCCACAGCTGACCCCACCGACCTCAAGAACTATCGGCCCATCTCGCTCCTCCCCTTCGCAGCCAAGGTTGCAGAGAAAACAGTCAACAGGAAACTGACACGATTCATTGAAGAGAACGCCGTCCTTGACCCGTCCCAATCCGGATTCCGAAGCAACCACAGCACAGAGACCGCCCTACTCACCGCCACAGACTACATCCGCACCCTCCTGGACCAAGGCCACTCCGCAGCCCTCATCCTACTCGACCTATCAGCGGCCTTCGACACCGTCTCCCATCGCACACTAGTCGTCAGACTACACGACGCAGGCATACAAGGAACAGCCCTGGACTGGATCCGATCATTCCTCACCGGAAGAAGCCAAAGGATCAGACTCATACCCTTCCTCTCCGACCCCACGAAAATCACCTGCGGAGTCCCACAGGGTTCATCACTGAGCCCCACCCTCTTCAACATTTACATGGCCCCCCTCGCAGCCATCGTCCGACAACACGGCCTCAACATCGTATCCTACGCCGACGACACCCAGCTCATCCTCTCCCTCACCAAAGACCCCACCACTGCCAAACTCAACTTCCAGAAAGGAATGCAAGACGTCGCAGTCTGGATGACCAACAGCTGCCTGAAGCTCAACGCCGAGAAGACAGAAGTCCTCGTCCTCAGTACCACCCCTTCTGCATGGGACAGCACCTGGTGGCCGACCGCCCTCGGAAGCCCACCTACCCCCTCAGACCACTCCAAGAACCTCGGCATCGTACTCGACTCATCACTCTCCATGAACCGACAAGTCAACGCCGTCACCTCCAGCTGCTTCAACACCCTCCGCATCCTCTGCAAGACCTTCAAGTGGATCCCCCCTGAGTCAAGGAAGACAGTCACCCACGCACTCATCACCAGCAGACTGGACTATGGAAACACACTCTACGCCGGCATCAACAAGTCCCTACTCCGCAAACTCCAGACAGTACAGAACACCGGCGCCAGACTCGTCCTCGGCATCCCCCGATACGAACACATCAGCCAACACCTACGAAGTCTCCACTGGCTCCCCGTGGAGAAAAGAGTCACTTTCAAAATCCTCACTCACGCCTACAAAACAACGGACCCAAATACCTCAACGACAGAATCAACTTCCACGTACCCAAAAGAAACCTCCGATCTTCCAACCTCGCACTGGCCGAAACCCCACGCATCCACAGAGCCAGAACAGGCGGAAGATCCTTCTTTCACATTGCAGCAAAGTCCTGGAACGAGCTACCGGCAGACATCAGACGCACCCCCTCCCTGAACACCTTCAAGAAGACCCTCAAGACCTGGCTCTTCGGCTAAACAGATCTGCGGACCCCCCCCCCCTCAGCGCCTTGAGACCCTCACGGGTGAGTAGATCGCTTACATTTCCCTGATTGATTGATTGATTGATTGACTGCCAGCCGGATCGTCCAGAGCTCCAGTAGGTTGAGGTTGGGCCTGGATTCCGCCAGAGACTAGAGGCCTCTGATCTCCCCCTCACCCATATGGCCGCCCCATCCCAGGAGTGATGCATCTGTCACTACTGTCAGATCTGGCTGCACAAGAAGTTAAATCTCAACAGCTTTCTACACATCAAATGATTTTCAGTAGTTTCCAGGCCAACTTTCATTTTGCACGTTTTCACGGGTTAGCAACGGACTGTTCACATACTTTTCTTGGAATTAAACTACTGTTACAACAACTTCAGATGAAGAAGTTGTACACCTTAACCACACTGAGTGAACGGGTAAGATGCAAAGTAGCTGTTCTTTCCATTTTGTAAAGGCAAATCTTGCATCCTCAGTAACCCTAGCAGGAGCCTACTTTCCACAATCTTTGAGAAGGGTGTTTCCAAGAGGTTCCATGAAGATTCAGCTCCAATTTCTTTCGCAGGATGTAAGAGAGGAAAGTAAAGATGTGTCTAGATGCAATAGTTTGCAGCTGCCTGACACCCTACTCCAAAGCGTGCTCACTTTGAAGAATTCACACTCCTGCTCTGCCACATTATCACTTTTTAAAGGGGTGCTGTAGGAAGGAGGGGAGATTCACTTTACTTTCACTTTGAATCCTACTTTTTGACCTACTGAATTCATCACGCACACATCAAGAATTTAAAGCTTTATAACTAATTAGACATTTAATACTTTTCGCCAATTGTGGCCTATTCTCAAACTTTATGTCATGTTTTCAGAAGTAACAAACACCCTATGCGACACAGTTAACTCATTCTTAAAATGTTATTTCTACATCCTCAGATGTCCAACTTACATATCACAGTCATATTCAATTGACAAATATAGTGCAAAGTAACTTTTCTGCGTAGTTTCTAAAGGCAAATCTCACCCCTTTGGTAGGCACAGATTCTGTTTACTTTTTTAACAGTTTCGCAACTTTTTTTGCCAGTGGTGCCATGTCCGTTCACCTCCAATTTTTTTGTCACGACATACAGAGGAAAGTAAACGTCTACCAATGGAATATTTTGGAGCTACCCTACTCTCAACTCCAAAGCATACCCACTTTGTAAAATACATGCTTTTCCGCATTAAACCCTATAGTGCCCTGCTCTGTTTCATTATCAGTTATTAGAGTGATGTTGTAGGAAGGAAGTGTGACTTACTTCAATTTCACTCTGGATTTTAATTTCTGACCTACTTCAATAATCACACACATCACAACAAGTTAACACTATATACCTAATTTGACATTAAATAATTTCCTGTAATTTTATGGCCTAATGCAAAAGTTATAGTAGTTATTCGTTTTTTGGGGGTTGAGGTGCTGTTTCTCCTTCTTCAGATGCAGTGGTTGTATACCACACTCCTGATCAGTGGACCAGTTAAGTGCAAAGCAAGTTTTTTACTCCATTCTCTAAAGCGAAATCTCAGCACTTTTGTAGGTCTGGGAGTCTTACACTTTTCCTACCCTTTAAGAAGTGTACTTCCAAGGGCTTACATGTGCATTCAGCTGCAACGTCTTTGTCAGCATATAACAGAGCAAAGCAGAAACGTCTGCAGATTGAATATTTTGCAGCTGCCTCTCAGCCAAGTTCAAAGCATACTCACTTTGTAGAATAGGCAGTTTTCGACCTTAAACCCTAATCTGATCTGCTCTGTTTAATTATGGCCTTCCAAAGGGATGTTGTAGGAAGGAGGGGTGAGTTACTTCATGTAAGATATTGAAGTGTTAGTTGAGGGGGGGTGAGAACCCACCTCAAAAGCAATCACAATCCTCGCCAGGATGAATAACAAAAGCCACTAAATAAATCTGAGCTAAACTAAACCTCCTGGTAGCTATGAAACAGTGGAGCCACGCTTAACTTACAGAGGCAAATGTGTAAAGTATGTACGCAGTATTCAAATAGTATTCAAGTTAAAACACAACACAAGAAAAATCTCAAACCAATTTAGAAACAGAGAATATTTTAATAATTAAAATGACACCAAAATATCTAACATCCAAGTAGTAGAACGGGAGATATGAACTTTTGAAATTTTAAAAATAACACCACATAGCACAAAGATCCGACCGCGGATATCTGGTCACACTATACCAGGTCAAAGTCAAAAGTTAAAACTGACTGCGATAAATCAGTGGTCAGATACATGGACCAAGTTCATCCCGGTGGAGAGTTTACTTTCTGACTTAGAAACTTTTGTGGAAAACAAATGGTCATCAACAAGTCGTCAGCTGAGCAAGCTGGATCCGAAGCGGGGCTCAACGATGGTTGGCTGCTCAAGAGCAGTGTACCTGTGCAGTTGTTGACAAAGTCAGGAAAGCTCAGAGCGGGTGTAGTCCGTGCCCAGGAAGGCCTCAACATTGATCAGTTTTGGCTCGGTGTCAGATATCGTTCAGCGGTGCAAACCAGCAAATTGGATCCGTACAGTAATTCAGCATTGATGCCTCTGGCACCAGGGCAGTTCCTGTCTCCCATTGGTACTTTGGAGAAAAAGTTGGCAAAAAGTTCTAAATCCTAGCACTTGCAGTTTGGGCAGAAGGTGTACACTCTAACGGCAGTCAAGGGACCTGGCAGGCATCACTTGTGGGTTAGGATTCACTCCAACAAAGGCCAACAGCACAATCTAGGGCAGGTCCAGTTGGAACTGGTCAGCTGGGCTTTTGCAGAGATTGAAGCCTTTGGAAACTTGTTGTGTCCCTCTAGCTCAAACATGACCAACCGACCCTTGGAGTCACTTCTGGGGTCCTGAGTTCAAGGCAAGCAGGTCCACGCTCCCTTCAGTTTCTTCAGATAACAGGACAGTCCTTCTGATTCTTCACAGGTCCAGGAGTGCTCTGAGGAGAGGTCTGTGGGGTCCACTTTTATGCCCAGTGCTAGTCTGCATATATGGAGGGCAATTCTTTGTCCATACCCTAAACCACATTTGGTTTGTTCTTCCCCTCTCACTAGGTTTGGTGCCAGCCTAACTAGAAAGACAAAAGGGAGGCAGACCTAGGTGAGAGCTTCATCTGACAGTATTAGGGTAGGCATCCTTTGAAGCTCAGGAAGGGGTTGGGTAGAGCCCCCAGGCCATCCTGTTAAGGAAGGAGACCCCCCCCCCCACACCCAGGGCCCTTTGTCCACTGTCTGGGAGCAATACACATCACACCACCGGGGAGCCATCAGTGCTGGCAGGAAAGCATTCTGGCTTTAAGCAGGAAAATGGCAACTTTCTAGAAGTGTAATTTCAAAGTTAGTAATCTAAAATCAAACTTTACCACTAAGTTGGATTTTAAATTACCATTAAAATGAGTCCTTGAATCATTTCTTTAGATACTCAAACTGAATTTAGGACTTGTTAAATGTAATAGTGTAAAACTGTGTTGACATATGGGAGAGCCTACCTTACCCCAGTGAAAAACACCTTTGTAGGTTTTATACAGCCAGGACAGTAAAACATTAAATATACATGTCTTACTTTTAAATACCGTGCACCCTGCCCTATGGGTTTGAAAGCCTACCTTAGGGGTGACTCATAGGTATTAACAAGCATTGGCATAGCTGGGATGTGAGGCAGTGTGCTCCCAACACCCATTCTGTTTAAAAGGCTCCCTTGAGCCATCAAGCTGACGAGCTTTTGAGATGCACCGTGTGCCTGTGAGTGGTACTGGGACCTGAGAGGAACTTGGCAGCATTTCCAGCAACCCCAGATGAATTTTTCTTTGCTCTCTTATACTGCTGCTCTCTACTGATAAAGGACTCAACCCAGAAACACGTGTCCAGAGATTTACAGCAATGTCTGCACCAACTTTGGGGGAAAACTCCAGCTAATTTTGAAGCATGAACTGTGGACTTCATTTACCAGGATGCAAAGGGGCAAACTGTGCTGGGATGTGAGGCAGTGTGCTCCCAACCCCCATTCTAGCCAATAGGTCTAGCCTTTGGGACCTTTTAAGCATTTAACCATGCAGCACATTAACGTGGGTGCTACAACTCCTACTGTTACTTCACGCGCCACTGGTGCTCGCCCGCACACCCAAGGTTAGGCTTCCGTGCTAATTAATGAACACTGAAAATGCAATTTATGCCCAGATAGGGCAAGTCTGCAACCTAAAGAATGTAAGCGATGAATAAAATAATGTTATTAAAAAAAATGCCTTCACTAACTGCACCAAGGCATTGAATAAGAAGCCAACATATGAGTGACATAAAGCCAACCAATGAGCAGGATTTAAGACCACTGTACGTTCTTGGCAAATTGATAATCGGTCTTTTGCAACTAGACAGCTTGTGCTGTCTAGTGGGCTTGAACTAAAAACTATTTGTTTTTTAAATCTACTAACTTATGGTAAAAAAATGGTAGATCTCTATTAGCTGGAATCTGCATTCCGAATATGCTGTGCAAACGCCAAAACAAATGCCTAGATTCTAGTACAGCAAGAACTGAATTTGACTGCTTAGCGAAGCAGGGAAAGCCGACAGCAGCTGCACCGCAGCATTTACCACTCTCAAAATTGAATCACGCAAGTCATCAAGCAAGTAAAATGCTTGAAGAGTGCAGGTACATGAAGAAAGTCATTTCTGTTGGGGATCTAATGCCATTTGTAAGCATAGTGTCTAACATGACAGTTTGGTCATCTTTAAACAACTAATACCACATATTGCAATGTCAAATATTGCAAACTGTGATACCAGAGGTTTTAATGGTCCCTAATGTGCACAGTCAGAGAAGGCTAATAGCACCACTACTGCCGCTTTTCATGCATTGGGGGTTGTGGGTTTCAGAAAAATCCTTGGCTCAAAACCTATCCCGAACTGTCTGCAGTAATGTAAAGTGGTGACAGGCATCGCAACTTGATCTTCTCTCGATTATATCCCCATAATGAAGACACGCTATAGGATAAAAATATGCAGGCAGCACAAAAACTGAACAAAGAGGTTCTGTAAAAGTCTGGCCAAACTGGGCATCTGGCCGGGGCTTGGAGTCAAGAAAGAAATATCAGAGAGTGGAGGCCATGGCCATAGCATGACGGATCTTACTGAGAGACGCCCTGAGACACTCCACCCTTTGTAGCCTGGCCCACTTGGAATGAACCCACATAAGTTCTGCCACCTGGCTCAAAAAACCCCAGTTACCCACCAAATGGCTGGGATTGTAATAAAGCACCAGCATTAGCACTATGCTTACACAAGACAAACAACTGCCAAGAGAGCGAGAAGCAGCATTTATGAGCATTTAAAAGTAACTACATAACAGCAACGTGAGTTTATTCACTCAAATTGTGCACTTTAGTGTCTTGGTGAGTAGTCTGAATAAGAGCCCGTCCTGTTTAACATATATGGGGTGGGTGTGAGGAGGGATGAAGGTCCCAATATTTTAAAAGAGAAAAAAATCGAAATTAAAAAAAAAAAACATGAATGTGTGTGTACATAATTACATGCACACATGTGACAGGTAAAATAATTAAAAATCACGACTCAATAGATAGCGACACACTGCCATCTACTGAGGAAAAAAACAAAAAGTAACTTCTGATTGCACCGAAATTTTTTATATGAAATTAGCATAAAACCAACAAACAAGTTGGCCACGACGTTCCAATGGGTTAAACCTTCAGACGAAACAGCAAAGTTTACGAGTGTTGTGAAGTTTTCTATGGGCAGAAAGCAATGGATGCCCAAAGAGCTCTCTCAGTATGAAGGTGCTCTCACACAGGTCTCTGAGGGCAAACCCCACCCAATTACTGCAAGTCAGAATCTTTGTCTCCTTAGTGAACATTATAGAAATATAACCCCTTTAACAAACCAACTAGAAATCATGCAGTTATGGGTGAGTAGAAAAACATCAAAAAGGGGAGGTAGAAGAAAAACAAAGAGGACTCATCCTCCAAACGTATTTACTAGTAATCAAAAGGAGTCACTATTTTACCAAAGATATATTTTGTCAAACTTGTAATGGGAAAGAATTTTTTTTCTTTAAATAACCCTCACCCACCAGAGCTACTCCTTGGTGGCATGCTTCATCATAGGGTTCTTCCCTAACCCGCTACGGAAAGGGGCGTGCTGCGACGGACGGATACATGGGAGCACTGGCAGTATCTGTGCCTATCGTAATGCAAAAGTGTGTTGGAGTGGGGGTTTTGTTACTTATGTGTTGAAAAAAAGAGTTTAAAAATATCTGGCTAGTGGGAAAAGTATTATTTATAAGTTCCCCTAGTCGATATGGTTAAAAAATGGGGATGATGAGACTTGTGGGGTGATGTCCCCAAGTTTATCTGGTCAACTTGTTTCAAGCCCTACCCCAAGGCTTTTCATCAGGACCAAAGGGGGTTACTCCCTGTTCCACTCCTTCAGTCGTTGAGATACCTTGTTCTCAAGTGAATATAGAGATCGATTAAAAAAATAAAATGTAAATATCAATATTTACAGCACCTAGTCGTCCTGTTCCTTTGATATCTCAGAGGATATCGGAAAAAAGAGAATTAATAAAAATGCACGCCCTTAGGCCTTATTACAGCTTTATGTTTTGTACATTGTGCACCCTTGTGAGTAGACGGTGAAATATTTCTCACATATCAAAAAGTGAGCAAACTGTGAAAAATATTGTGAGAGAAATACATACAAGACATATAACGTGGAGGAGGCCTCAGCACAGGGTATCTATCTCAAAGCCCCAGGCCCAGATGGGGTGCCCCTTCATCTTTTTAAAAGAAACCCTAATCTATGGGCACCTATTGTGACAAATGTTTTTAAAGCAGCTATTATTGGCCCTCTGCCCGCGACTTGGAAGGAGGCAATAGTGGTCCCAATGTTTAAAAAGGGCAGTAGGAGTGATCCGGAATGCTCTTGGCCAATTTCACTGATTGACCCCACAGCCAAGGTACTGGGCAGGGTACTTCTCGCTCATTTAGAAGATTGGCCATCCACCACAGGGTTCATGTCCAACACACAATAAGGTTTTATTAGGGGTATGGGCACGACCGAGCAATGTCTTAATTTGTCCCTAATCGTCAACAAGTACGTGAGGGCCAGTAAGGGCTCCATCCACCTGGCCTTCATGGACTTATCTAGTGCTTTTGACACCGTTAAGCAGGATGAATTGTGGGCCATCATGGAAGGTATGGACGTTGAAGAAGCACTGGTAACCCTTCTTCGTAGGTTACACTCTAATACTACAGTCACCATAGATATGGTAATAAAGGGGAAAAAAACTCGCCCGATCATTTCGACAGAGGCCCATTCCTGTTCTTAATTTATACAAACGGACTGGAGGCTTTTTTTTTATCAAGTAGGGAGCTTGATTTTCCCAAAATCAGTAACAAATCTCTTCCTTATTTATCATATGCAGATGATACAGTCTTAGTGGCAAGGACAGCTATGAGCCTGCAGAAATCTCTTGATGCTTTTACTGATTTTATGTTTTCCCTCGATCTAAAAGTCAATTTTATTAAATCTTATTTAATGGTATGTGGTCCTAAGACCACAAAAACTAAACTGTTGTTGTACAGGGCAAGATATTATAAAAGGTAAATAATGTTTTCGTATTTTGGCAATCTATTTAATAACCAGATGAAATGGGAATCACTTTTAACCACCAGTGTACAACAGACAAGTAGGGTTGTGGATGCGCTATTTCGCTTTGCAAGTAAATTAATTCCCTCACAGGCTTGTGCCCTAATCACCCTCTATAGAGCTAAATGTCTCACCCCCGCAAATAATGGGGCCGGTGTTTGGGGACATTACAAAAGCCAACAGCTCCAAGCAATAGAGAATAAATTCATCTAAAGACTACTGATGACCCCAAATAGTGCCCCCACCCTTTTCTGTCACAAGGAACTGGGATTTGAGTTCATAGAAGACCGCATACGTAGTGCCCCTCTGCTCTTATGGGCCAAGATTTGGCTTTCACAGGATCTAACATTTTCAAGAGAAGTCATCAAAGATTGTCTAAACTTGGGCAATGCTTTTAAGATACCTTGGCTCCATTATTTGAGGGAAAAATACCATGAGAAAGGACTGGGGCATTTTTTCGAAAATCATGATACTATTCCCCCTAACTCCAAGGTTATTATCAAAGAAGGGTACGGTAACAGGGGCAATATGCGCAATTATCAGCATGGCGTGATGGGCGTGTCCCATCGGATTCCCACCCCACTGCAATATTATTTATCTTTTTCCATCAACTCTCAGATTAGATTTTACTTAACTAGATTCCGCTTATGCACTGTGCACTTTTTGTTGGCATTTCTGCGCCAAGGGGGGTGGTAGGATAGCTCATGTCTTGCCCATGCGATCATTTTTCGAGCCAAAGAACGATGCACTTTATATTATTCTGTACTTTATATAAATCTGCGAGAACTAGATTTTTACTTCCGTTACTAAGGAAGATTTGCCCTTGCTCATACATTGATGGCTTTAATTTTCTGCATACATTGGCCACCGTGAATATTTGCACCGCTGCAGACAACTATATAAAAGTTTCTATTGCAATTAGGAAGCGCTATGAGTAAAAGATGCACATAACTACTGGGGTATATCATGCTGCTCAAATTCACTTTTCATTGTAAATAATATCATATTGCTGGAATCTTATGACTTGTCTCTTAGCTCATTTATTGTGACTGTTTAATGAATTGTAAAATTTCTATTGAAATTGACAAACTTTTATGGTTCCTTGAACCGAAATAAAGTTATTCTTGACTTGACATATAAGACACTTAAAACAACTCAGAACACACAACAGTAAACACACGAAATTAGCCTCAGTCAGGCATCATGAGTCCAAACAGGGGAGGAGGAACGCCTGCCAAATGACCAGTACGTTATCTATATACCTTTTCCAAGGTATGATGTTGGTGATGTAAGGGTTTTGTGTGACAAGAAGAACAAGTTTCTTACCTTCGGTAACGATGTATCTGTAAAAGATATATGTTAGTTATAGATTCCTTACCTTAGAATTACCCCCGGCGTCAGACTGGATCTGGAGAATTTATTCTTAGCAGTACCCCTGCGCGTCGGTAGGTGGCGTAGGTCGACTCTGTGTCTGTCATCCGCATCGGGTTCGCCGGGATGCCGATGCGGTGTCTATTTAGACGCCGCCCCTGCACGCTGACATCAGTTCTGACACGACTTTCCACGCCAGAAGCGCAGAGCCATGCAAGACACTGACCACTGGGGCGCTAAACTAGGGCCCTGCAAGGGAGTCCATGTCCTTAGAAGTCAGTTCGCAGAGCGGGGAGGATGGGTGGGGCGGTAAGGAATCTATAACTAACATATGTCTCTTACAGATACATCATTACCGAAGGTAAGTAACTTGTTCATCTGGAAGAGACTGTTAGTTATAGATTTCTTACCTTAGAATAGATACCCCACCAACCCAGGAGGAGGGTCTGCGAGTTTCCACCAGAAAGTCCTGCAGGACAGAACAGGCAAAATAGCCGTCCCTCCAGACTTGGCTGTCCAGGCTTTAATGTCTGTTGAACGTGTGCAAAGATGCCCAGGTGGCCGACTGACAGATGTCAAGGAGTGGAAGTCCGCGAGCAAGAGCAGTGGTGGCCGCCATAGCTCTGGTAGAATGAGCACGGAGGCCCACTGGAGGTTCCTTTTTCACCAGAAAGTAGCATATTTTAATACAAAGGACAACCCATCTAGAGATGGTCCGTTTTTGAATGGCCCGACCTTTGTTGGCACCCACAAAGCCAACAAAGAGTTGATCGTCCACCCGGAAATCTTTTGTGCGGTCAAGGTAGAAACACAGCACACGCTTGAGTCCAGACAGTGGAGGCTCTCCTCCTCCTTGGAAGGGTGCGGATGTGGGAAAAAGGTGGGCAAAGTAATGGTTTGTCCAATGTGAAAAGGTGTAACCACTTTGGGAAGAAACGAAGGCCTTGTCCTAAGCACCACTTTTTCCGGATGCAAAGAGAAGAAAGGGGGCTTAGAAGAAAGAGCTTGGAGCTTACTCACTCTGCGAGCAGAGGTGATGGCAACAAGGAAAGCTGTCTGCAGAGTGAGAAGCCTGAGAGGACAGTTGTGAAGAGGCTTGAAGGGTGCACACATAAGATAGGTCAAGATCAGGTTCAAGTCCGACCGGGGCATTACAAAGGAAGGAGGAGGAAAGAGATGAATAATGCCCTTAAAGAATCTATTTACAATAGGGGACTTGAACAAAGATGGCTAATCTGGTAGCCGAAGGAAAGCAGAGATGGCCGCAAGATAGCCTTTAAGAGTGCCCCGGGCAGAGCCCTGTTGGGCCAAAGAAAGTATATACAACAGGACCTCTGAAAGAGGGGCAGAAAGGGGATCCACAGCCTTTGCTGGGCACCCTGCCACAAACTTGTTCCATCGACAGGCATATACCGTCTTAGTGGAGGAATGCCTGGCTGCCAAGATGACGTTACAGACTTCGGGAGGAAGGTCAAAAGCTGTCTACTGCCGCCGCTCAATCTCCACGCAAGGAGGTGGAGGCTGAACAGGTTCGGGTGAAAAACCCTCCCCTGCTGCTGCAACAGAAGATCCTCCCAAAGAGGCAGTCTGAGTGGAGGATCGATGGCCATGCTCAGGAGCTCTGGGTACCAGACTCTTCATGCCCAGTCCAAAGCCACAAGAATGACTTGGGCCCGGTTAAGCTTGATCTTCTTCAGCACTCTGGGCAGAAGTGGTACAGGTGGAAAAGTGTACAGGAGGCCGAAGCTCCACTCACGACGAAAAGCGTCGCTGAGCAAGTGCCGCCTTGGAAATTCCAACGCGCAGAATTGCCGACATTGCACATTCTCTTCAGTGGCGAACAGATCTAACCAAGGCTCTCCCCACCGCTGAAAGAGACCTTGCACCAACTCCGAGGGAAGACGCCATTCGTGATCCACCAGGCACCAGTGGCTGAGTTTGTCCGTCCTGGCGTTCAGAGAACCTGCCAAGTGTTGAACCACCAGGAACATGCCCTGATGTTCCAGCCATGTCCAGAGACAAAGAGCCTCTTGACATAGGGTCCACGACCCCACCCAGCCCTGTGTCCAGTGTCAGTGGCTCCTTGCCATGGACTTCTATGGAGTAGTCATGATGCAAGGGATACAGGATGCTTAAGGATGCTATGGATGCTAAGGATGCTGAGCGGTCGGGGGTCCTTAGGCTACTCCTCGGTCCAAGGGTTTGGTGAGGCGATCCTGGCCACAGGGGTCCACGTCCCTTGAAGTTCTCTTGAGCTTGGCAGAAGTCCAGTAGTCACTGGGCTACTCGTCGCCCAGTATAGCGGTTCCTTTCTTTTAGCAGTAACTTGCCTTCTGGGCAACCAAGCTGCACTCAGATGACTCTCCCCGGTCCAGCAGACTCAGGGGCAACTTTTGAGCATTGGGACCTGGTCCTTGGTGCTGCATGGCAGCGAGGAGCAGCGATCCAGTGATCTGGGCTATCAACTCGTCCCAGTAGGCTTCTTCAGCTGTTGTGGTCCTGTGCTGCAAACAGGTGGTCAGCCAACTGACCCATGGATACTTTTGCCTTCGCTGTGCTCAGGAATCGACTTCTCCACAAGCAGGACACCGCAAGCACAGTCCCTTTTTTGCTAGCCACCAGGTTTAGTAGTTGCAGTCCTCATCAGTACTACCTCTCTTCACCAGGTCCTTGGTGCAGTAGGGCAGACCTTCTTCGGTCCTCTTATCCAGGCCAATGAGATCTGATTTCTGGAAGCCCTTTTTTACCCAGAAAATGGCCTCAGAGTAGTATGCAGTCAGTAGCCAATGGACTACCAGGTTCCCTCCCTCCTGATGACCATTTCCTGCAAAGTGTGGCACCTGGCTATCCCAGAATTCTCTGTTCTGCCCACTTTCAACATGGAAGAACTAACTCCTCTCTCGGCATGAAGAGATCCAAAGCCCAACCCAGAGGTGTGGCTACCAAGGGGTCTACAGGCGCCTGGAAAACCATCTCCTTCTCTCTGTCCGTAGTGTCGGCTTGTCTGCCTAAACAATAGAGCAACCCCTCTCCAACTGTTTCCCATTTGCCCTTCAAAGGCGGCTTCTCCTTTTAAGCTCGCCTTTTCAGCCAACACCCAGGTGGCTTCATGTCTGGGAGAGGTAACATCTCTCCCCCCCTGCAGGCTTGCTTCTATTGAGCCCATTCCTAGGAGTCATTTGCACATCTCCCCAGGAGGAAAGAAGGCTGTCTCAGGGACAGACCCCATGTACAACCGCAAATGGGCACAAGAGGCTTTGGGCAACAAAGTGGCAACTTTGTAAAAGTTGCACCACAACAAGTAATATTAATTTAGACTTGGGCAACAAGTCGGCCTTAATGCAACGAGCTGTTGGATAACTTACAGTACCAACTTCAGTAGTCCCAGTCGGAAGTTAGCAGGGCTGCTGTGGCAGCCTGTAACTCTGCACTCACTCACTCTGCACAAATTCCGGATTTGGAAATTGCATTTCCCATATGGGGAGGTGTGAAGCAATAAATAATTGTTTAGTCTTTCTGATTGTTTTATTCCTGTAAATATAATACATTAAAGCTCTTTTAACATCTAAAGTATGTAAAGCTCTTTCTGCAACTGAGTCAGGTGTGGAAAGAAGACATGTAATTCTATTGATTGATTAATATGAAAATTGGACACAATCTTTGGAAGAAAAATTGGGCTACCAACCTTTTCCACAGTAAAAAAAGATTATGTTACTTTCCCTGTAAGCATCTGTTCTTGGCATGTAGTGCTGTAGATTCACATGCTGTGCATACATCCGCCATCTAGTTTGGGGTTTGGATGAGTACAAGATGTTTTTGTTCCAAGAAGTTTTCTTCGAGTCACAATGCTGCGTGACTCCTCCTCTTGGTAATACTGCGCATGGTCATCGACTCCATTGCCAGATTGTTTTTCCACAGATAGGTGAGAATTGAGTTGTAGTATGAATCAGTAACGTGATATCCATGCGAGTAATGTGACTTAAAGTATGTAAATTGCAACTAGCACAGTGTTTTTTGGGGAGGAGGGAGGCACATATGAATCTATAGAACTACATGCCAAGAACAGATGCTTTCAGGGTAATTAACAATCTGTTCGAGGCATATATGTTGTAGATACACATGCTATGCATAGACTGCGAAGCAGTTCCTCTCCCTAGGTAGTGGTTAATCTGTGGGGGTTGCAGTTATTTGATAAAGAGTTTTTAGAACAGCTTGGCCAACATTTGCTTGTTGCCGAGCAAATACATCCACACAATAATGTTTTGTGAATGTGTGTGGATGGGACCATGTGGCTGCTTTGCAAATATCGGCAATTGGAATGTTCCCTAAAAATGCCATAGAAGTTCCTATTTTGCACGTAGAGTGAGCTTTAGGAGGAACAGGTAGAAGCCTTTTAGCTTTAGCATAACAAGTTTGGATGCATTTTACTACCCATCTACAAATTCGGATTTGGAAATTGCATTTCCCATATGGGGAGGTGTGAAGCAATAAATAATTGTTTAGTCTTTCTGATTGTTTTATTCCTGTCAATATAATACATTAAAGCTCTTTTAACATCTAAAGTATGTAAAGCTCTTTCTGCAACTGAGTCAGGTGTGGAAAGAAGACATGTAATTCTATTGATTGATTAATATGAAAATTGGACACAATCTTTGGAAGAAAAATTGGGTTTGCTCTAAGCACTAACTTTTCTCTCTGAAGATGGAAGAATAGCTCTTTTAAGGGTAATGCCTGAATCTCACCGACCCTTCTAAGAGAAGTGATAGCTATTAAAAAGGCAACCTTCTAAGACAAGTATTGCAATTGGCAAGAGTGCAATGGCTCAAAAGGAGGCCCCATAAGTCTTCTTAGTACAATGTTTAAGTTCCATTCTGGTGCAGGTGGAAGGTTTGGAGGTATGATTCTTTTAAGTCCTTCCATAAAAGCTTTAATAACAAGTATTTTAAATAACGATAAGTACTGTCTACTTTGCAAATATGCTGCAATAGCCGCCAAGTGTAATCGTATTGAAGTATAAGCTAACCCTGTGGTCTGCAAATGCAATAAGTAAGTAAATATTGTCTGTACTTATGCATTTAGGGGTTTAACCTTTTGTTGCTGGCAGTATATAACAAATCTTTACCATTTAGCTGCATAACATCGTCTTGTGGTAGGTTTGCAAGCTTTTTTAAAAATATCCATACATTGTTGTGGTGAATTTAAGTGCCCAAATTCTAAGACTTCAGGAGCCATATTGAGGATTCATCTCCTTTGGATTGGGGTGTCTTAATGTACCTTTGTTCCGTGTGAGAAGATCTGGGTTGAGGTGAAGCTTCTCGTGTGGGACTAGGGAGAGCTCCAATAGTGTTGAGAACCATGGTTGGTGAGCCCATGTTGGTGCTACGAGTATCATTGTAAGGGATGTTTGCCTGAGCTTTCTGACCACTAATGGAATTAGTGGGAGAGGAGGAAAAGCATATGCAAATATCCCTGACCAGTTCATCCACACAGCATTGCCCTCGGATTGGTGGTGTGGGTACCTGCTTGCAAACGTTGGGCATTTTGCATTTTCTGGGGTTACGAACAGATCTATTAGTGGAACCTTCCATCTTTAAAAGTATGGTGGGAGAGCTTTAGGTGGAGTTTCCATTTGCGGACTTGTTGCTGTGTCCTGCATAGAAGGTCTGCAACTTGATTGCTTGTTCCTGGAACATGTTCGGCTATGAGATGAACTTTGTGATGTATCGCTGAACTCCATATTTTCTGTGCTAAACGTAATAATTGGAGAGTACATCCCCTGTTTTTGTATGTAATACATAGCTGTCATATTGTCTGTTCAAATTAGGACAACTTTGTGTTGTAGGTGAGTTAGGAATGCGTTCACTGCTAGGTAAACAGCTTGCAGCTCTAGGTAATTGATATGGAGACCCTTGTGTTTGGAACCCCTATATGAAATGCGTTACTTACCTGTAACAGCAGTTATCCAGTATTGGTATCTTTCATAGATTCACATGCCTGAATCATTCCCCGTCGTCGAGACGGGAGTCCCCGGTATATAATAAAAGTAATGTCCTATTAGACATACCAAACCATAGGCCTAAGGCCTCTCATTAGTAACATATCCAGGTCCTTTTGTGAAAAGGACCAAACTCTCTGCAGCAGCCAATCAGCTGCCACCACCCTCTGGAACCTTCCTGTCAGGAGCTCTGGTCCCTCAGATTTTCGTAAGCGTAGTGCTAAGTAATAGTATCTCTGAGAGAACCAAGAGAGCCTTTCCAAGGGAGGTGGGTGGGTTGCATGTGAATCTATGAAAGATACCAATACTGGATAACTGCTGTTACAGGTAAGTAACGCATTTCTTATCCAGTATTAGGGTATCTTTCATAGATTCACATGCCTGAATCAGAGTAGCAAGCAATAGTGAGCACATTTCCTTTGTTCCCCATAAGGGATATACACTCATTGGTTAAAAACCAAAACCCATATTGATACATTCCATTATATCATTGATATAGTGCATCATAATAATAATAATAATCATAGAAATGTGTGGTAAAACAAAGGTTGGTGGGAAGGAGGAAAGGCTCACCTCTATTGAAACAGATGACGTAGTACTGCCTGTCCAACTGCAGCGTCCTTCGCCAGTTCTGAATCCAAGCAGTAATGCTTGGTAAATGTGTGCGGCGTTTTCCATGTTGCCGCTCTGCAAATGTCCATCAGCGGTACGCCGGCAAACAGAGCCATGGACGTAGAGACCGCCCTGGTAGAATGGGCACGAATTGTAGTTTGCAAAGGCTGACCAGCCTGCTGGTGACAGAGTGATAGCGCTAGAGATCCACCTAGCGATACTCTGCTTGGTAAGGGGAAACCCTTCCTAGGCACACTGTAGGCCACGAAAAGTTGGTTGGACTTTCGGAATGGTCTTGTCCTATGAAGGTAGAATTTAATGCATCGCTTCAGGTCCAAAGAATGAAGAGCTTTTTCCGCTGGTGTTTGAGGATTCGGGAAGAATGTCTTTAACACAATGGGTTCGTTAAGATGGAAGTACGATGGCACTTTAGGGATAAACTTCGGGTTAGTTCGAAGAATTACCCTATCATCCCTGAATTGCAGAAATGGATGCTGTATTGTAAAAGCATGAAGTTCGCTGACTCGTCTTGCCGAAGCCAGGGCGAGTAGAAGTGCAGTTTTCCAGGAGAGGAATTTAAGGTCCACCTTGTGTATTGGTTCAAAAGGATGCCTCATAAGCTGAGCTAGAACTGTATTAAGCTGCCATGTTGGAGGAGGAAGCTTTAGTGGAGGGAAAGTCCGGAAAAGACCTTTGAGGAATTGTTTTATGAGTCTATTGGACCAAAGCGAAGGACCTGTGGAAGATCTTCTGTAGCGGGATATCGCTGCTAGGTGAATTCTGATGGAAGCGTGAGCGAGGCCTGCATTTGCGAGATGAAGAAGGTATGGCAAAATTTCCTCAGGAGAGGACTTAAAGGGATGTACTTTGGCAGATGCACACCATATACAGAACCTTTTCCATTTGAGAGAATATGTCTTGGTTGTACTGTCCGTCACTGCTCGAGACAGAACCGCTCTACAGTCCGGAGGGATATTCATAGCCTGGAATTCATTGTATTCAGGAGCCAGGCCGATAATTTGAGTGAGGCCGGGTCCGGATGTTGTATCTGTCCCTGATCCATTGTGAGGAGAGATGGGAACGGCTTCAATGGAATTGGAGGTGCCTGGGATAGGAGATGTAGTTCCGTAAACCAATGTTGGCGAGGCCATGCTGGTGCTATTAAAATCAGTGTGCAGGGCTCTGCCTTCATCTTCTTGAGTACCCTGGGGAGCAGCGGAATCGGCGGAAAAGCGTACGCAAAGACGCCGCACCAGGCTATTGAAAATGCATTCCCCAGAGATCCCTGCTGGGGATGCCAACTTGCGAAGCGTTGGCATTTGGCGTTGATCTGTGACGCGAACAGGTCTAGATTTGGTTCGCCCCATTGGTTGAAAATGCGGTTGAGAATACCCTGGTGTAATTCCCACTCGTGGCAGGATGTTTGTAGTCTGCTCAGTGAATCTGCCAATATATTTTCCCTTCCCGGCACATATTCGGCCTTCAGAGATATTTTGTGCTGAAGTGCCCAGTTCCAAATTTTTTGCGATTCTTGAGATAACAAGAGAGAACGAGTGCCCCCTGTTTGTTCACATAGTGCATTGTTGTGGTGTTGTCCGTCTTGACCAGCACTAGCGAAGCTGCTATTCTGGGAAGAAAAGCCCGCAGGGCTAGATACACAGCTCTGAGTTCTAGGAGGTTGATGTGCAAGGTCCTTTCTGTTATTGACCATTTTCCGCTGATTTGAAGCTCCTGGAGAAAAGCTCCCCAACCTTCCAGGGATGCGTCTGTAGTTATTACTTGAGGAGACACTGGAGGCAGAAAAGACAGGCCTCGTGTCAGATTCTGTGGACGAGTCCACCAATGTAATGCTGTAATTACTTGAGGAGTGATCTGAATGATGTCGTCGAAAGATCCTTCCACCTGAATCCACTGAGCGGCAAGAGCCTCCTGGAGAGGACGCATATGGAGACGACAATGCGGAATGAGTAGTATGCAAGAAGACATCATTCCTAGGAGGGATTTGAAGAGCCGAACCGAAAGAGACTTTCTTAGCTTTATTCTGTTTGCCAGCTGTGTGAGCCTGCGTTGTCGTTCTTGCGTTGGGCAAGCATGCGTGTGGACCGTATCCAACACGGCTCCTAAGAATGTGATCCTTTGAGAAGGTTGAAGCATTGACTTTTCTACATTGAGGGTGAGACCTAACTGCTTGAAAAGTTCTAGACAAGCGCTGGAAGATTGCGTTGCGCCTTGAAAAGATGGTGCCTTGATGAGCCAGTCGTCGAGATATGGAAATACTTGATGATGCTGCTGTCTGAGGTACGCAGCGACCGGAGCCAGGCATTTCGTGAATATACGAGGAGCCGATTTGAGCCCAAACGGCAGCACTCAAAATTGGTAATGCTTGCCAGCGACTGCAAATCTCAGAAATTGTTTGTGTTTTCTGTGGATTGGCACATGGAAATAGGCATCCTGTAGATCCAATGATACCATGTAGTCGTTCGGGTTGAGAAGTTGTAGGACTTCCTGTATGGTAATCATGCGAAATGATTGCTTCCTTAGGAATTTGTTCAAATTTCTTAGGTCTAGAACCGGCCTCCACTTGTTGTCTCTCTTGCGCACCAAAAAGAATCGGGAATAAAAACCTTTTCCTCATTGATGAACAGGAACTCGCTCTATGGCCCCTTTGCGAATCATGGATGATATTTCGTTCTGCAAGAGGTTCAAATGCTTGTGAACCATAGGTTGAGGTGGAGTTGGTGGAGGGGTTTGAAGAAATTCCAAGGAATGACCGAATTGTACTATTTGAAGGACCCACTGATCCGTAGTAATTTGTGCCCAGTTGTGGAAAAAATTCGATATCTTCCCTCCTATTTTGAGTGGCGAGGGCGAGGTTGGAGTTGGTGGCAAGGAAAAGTCATTGACGCCGGGCAGCATCCCTCTGGCGACCAGCTCTTCCTCGAAAAGAGGATTTATTATAGGCAGTTTGTTGAGGTTGCTGCCTTTGCTGAAATTGCGGCCTGTATTGCTGGCCGGACGAGGAGTAATTAGAATATCTATTTTGTTGATATCCTCCTCTATAGGACGATTGACCTCTACCTCGTGAGCCACGAAAGGAAGACGTTTTATATTGGAGGGTTCCCAAAGATCTTGCTGTCTCTGTGTCTTTCTTAATCCCTTGTAGGGCCTCATCGATATGAGATCCAAACAGGCACTGCCCATCATAGGGCATATCTAGGATCTTTGTCTGGACCTCCGGTCGGAATGTGGTTGCTTTAAGCCAGCCTTGGCGCCTTAAGACTGCCGCTCCTGCCAACTGACGGAAACCAGTAGATGCGATGTCCATCGCACAATCTATAATCTCCGAAGCTGACCTTTCGCCTTCTTGCAGTAGCTTCTTCGCATCCTGTTTGGTGTCCTCTGGTAAACTATCCAAGAAAGGTGCAATGTCTGACCAGATTTGCCTGTTGTATCTTCCCAATAAGGCTAGTGAGTTAGCAGCCCTCACTGTTAGTGCCGACATGGAAGAGAAACGCTTTCCAATGTTGTCCAAACGCCTACCCTCTTTATCCGGTGGCGCGGACAGTGGAGTAGACGGATTCTTTGAGTGGCGCTGGGCTGCTTGTGTCACCACCGAATCTGGCTTGGGATGGCCAGTTAGACAGGCTGGGGCGTCATCCGGTGCCCTATACTTTTTATCCAGTCGTGTTAGGATTGGAGGCATTGAAGAAGGATTCTTCATGATCTTGACCCCTTGTTCCCAGATATAGTCTATTATTGGCATGGATCTCACCGACTTTTTAAAGGGTTCCTTAAAGTCATATAAGAAACACTCTTGTTGATGGGAAGGCATTGGCAACTGAAAGCGCTTTGCCGCTCTTTCTAGAAGATTATGAAAACCTCCTATGTCCTCCGGAGGCGAGTCTACTGGAGGAGGGGAAGGAGACGCTGGAAGTGGTATGACGTAGTCGTCCCATTCCTCATGCTGTGATCCATCATCCAGGATTTCCCCTTCTTCTTGACGACAGTCCTCTTCATCGTCAGTAGAATGGAGAGATGGACAAATCACTGTCGATGCGGACGGCTGAGGTGGAAGTTGTACGGCCGGTGGTGGAGCTCGTTCCGGAGCAGAAGCCGGAGCAGCAGTAGGAAACCTTTTCTTATAATCTGTAATCAGAAATTGGAGGTCCGACACCAAAGCCACCGGAAGACATACGATCTGAGGTTGTTGAGGTACTTGATCTTCCTGATAATAAGACTGATCATCAATGTCCTGATCATCCTCATCTGAGAACTCCTGGTATTTGACATTAAGTTCCGACGGACTTGTTACGGCCCTAAAAGGACCCTCGCCCTCCGAATCGTCATCCACATCCAATAGATGAGAGGGTACTAAGGATTGGACTCTACTGGGTGACGTTACAGATGGTGACAATCTGCTGAGTCGTTTAGCCTTCATTTTTGGAGTAGACATCAAGATCGTCGACGGAACACTCGTCGTCGACGGTGGCGCGTCGACTGGTAAAGCTTTGAGCTTCGTTGAAAGCTTTGTTGAAATCTTCGTCGACGGTGTCGTCGATGGAAGTGGCGTCGTCGACGGTAAGCCTACCGTCGATAGAGACGTCGTCCGGCGGTATCGTCGACGGGAGCACCGTCGATGTGGTTGTCGTCGACGGGAAGGTCGTCGTCGGCGTCGTCGACGACTGGATCGTCGTCGGAATCTTCGACGACGACTTCCTTATTTTTATCGTCGACGACATGATCACTTGTGCCGTCGACGAAGATGTTGTAGTCGTCGACGATGATCGCGGCGCCGACGAAGCAGACATAGTGGAGACTGTCGTCGTCGACGTGGTAACCCTGGCAGTGACAGGAGCCGTCGTCGTTGAAATCGTCGACGATGCCGTCGTCGACGAGCCTGAGGAGGGTTTTTAAAAGAATGCTGGACTCTGACTGAAGGAGTCGCAGGGTCTGGAGATGGCAATTTTTTGCCAGTGGGAACCTCTGAAGACTTTTTCTGCGTCTTCTTTGCAGGTTGCTGTGATGAAGGGCTTGGAGAAGCATTTCTCGACCTTTTCTGTGGAGTTTTTGAGGAGGATCTTGATGAAGTTTCACTCTCCTCAGAGGACAAGGGATCTTGTTTGTCCTTTAACCTCTGCAGCCAAATCAAAAGACGTCCTTCCCGGTCTTTTAGGGTTTTTGCAGAGAAAGTACGACATACCTTGCAGTCTTTAGCTGAATGGTCTGGGTAAAGACAGTACAGGCAGTCCTTGTGAGGATCGTCCACATGCAACCTCTTCTTCCTGCAGGTTGTACATGGCCTGAAAAGGCCTTTCTTCGAGGTGTCTGACATGAAGACGACTATGACTTCAGTCAGACAGAAATAAGGATATGAAATACCTTTCTAGCAGTATAAACGCTGTAATAATAGAAAACCTGAGCAGAGCTCAGTTGGAGACTCCCTTAGCACAACGTGCGGTAGAAAATCTGAGGGACCAGAGCTCCTGACAGGAAGGTTCCAGAGAGTGGTGGCAGCTGATTGGCTGCTGCAGAGAGTTTGGTCCTTTTCACAAAAGGACCTGGATATGTTACTAATGAGAGGCCTTAGGCCTATGGTTTGGTATGTCTAATAGGACCTTACTTTTATTATATACCGGGGACTCCCGTCTCGACGACGGGGAATGATTCAGGCATGTGAATCTATGAAAGATACCCTAATACTGGATAATCCCGAATTTGTCATGCTTTGGAGATGAGCTCCCCAACCCATAAGGGAAGCATCCTCTGTCAGAATTATTTGGGGAACTTGGTCTTGAAATGGCCGCCCTTGTGATACGTTTTGTGGAATCCACCACTGCAGAGTGTGATGTATGCTGCTGTCTACCAACACTAGATCCTTAAGTTGACCCTGTGACTGTGTCCTTTGATGTGAAAGAAATTCTTGGAGAGGTCTCATCTGTAGTCCGACATGTGGAACTATTGAAATACAAGATGCCATCATGACAAAGTTGCATGAATATTTTGACTGAGATTTGAGTCCCAGTTTTTAACTGTTGGATTAATGTTACAATGTTGTTTATTCGGTTTGCATTTAGATATGCCAATTGCGTGTTCAGCATGGCTCCTAGATATGGTTGTAATGTAAGCACGTTGTAGATGTGACTTTTGTAGGTTGATGGTGAACCCCAACTGATGCAGAAAGGTTAGAGTTTGTTGTGTATGCCGTTTCCAAAGATTGAGGTTGTTTGCTTTTATCAGCCAATCGTTTAGATACAGAAATACATGGACTATTTATCTGCGTAGATGTGTTGCCACTACTGCTAGACATTTTGTGAATACCCTTGGCGCGGTGGTAATTCCAAAGGGAAGAACCTTGAATTGATAATGGTTTCCTTGAAATAGAAACCGTAGATATTTTCTGTGTGCTGGATGGATGGGTATATGGAAGTAGGCATCCTTTAAATCTAAGGCTGTCCCACCGATCTTACAGAAGTGGAACAGCAACTAGCCACCCTGGGTTACACTTTAGTTAAAAGAGCAATTGCAATGAAATGGGGAGCAGCGGAAAGACCATTGATTAAGGTTTGGGCAGCGGAAATGGACAAATGTATGATCACAGAAAAAGAAGTGTATACATCTAGGGGCTGTCCTAAGAAATGGGATAAAAAAATGGAGCGGGTGGAATACGCATAGAGGAGAATTATGTGTCTCCCCAACTGTGGAGATGGAAATGTCGAGAAGGGAGGGGCATTCATTTGAAACGACTGACTGAGTCATTGTGCACTGTTATGTTGTAAGTAATTGTTATATTCAGATTGGAATGCGTGCATACCACTATCTGTGATTATTGAAGTCTAAAATCAATAAAAACATTTAAAAAAAAAAAAAATCTAAGGCTGTCATGAAGTCACCCTTTTGTAATAGCGGAATGAGTTCCTGAAGGATGACCATATGAAAGTGTTCCGATAGGCTATGATGATTGAGCGGTCTGAGGCCGAGAACGGGTTGTAAAGTTTCATCTTTTTGGGGAATGAGGAAGTATAATGAATATACCCCTGTTCCTTGATACTGTTTTTTGACAGGTTCTTTTGCTCCTTTTATTAATAGAGCTGATATATCCTGTTGTAGGAGATGTTGATGTTCTATTGATAATTTGTGTTTGCGAGATGGAATATTTGGAGGAATTGTAATGAGCTCCAGAAAGTAACCATGTTGGATAATATCCAGCACCCACTGATCTGTTGTGATTGATTTTCATGTTGAAAGAAACTTTTGAAGACAACCTCCGACAGGTGTTAAATGGTCAGGGGGAATGGTAAGGAAGTCATTGGTTGGTAGTTCCGTTTGAGTTACGGGTATTATTTTCGCAACCTCTTCATTTAAAATTATTTCCTCTGTATGCACCCCTGTAAAAGGTTTTGGCAGCAGTAGAGGTTTGTCCTTGATTTGTATATGCTGACCCTATATTGTCTGAGGCAGATCTTGCACCTTGTTTATAGTTGGGCCTATGAAATGAGCCACGATAGGTACTTGTCTGTAGAGCCACCATTGATTTTGCGACCTCTGTGTCTTTTTTCATTTTCTTAAGGGCTGTGTCCACTTGAGGGCCGAAAATATGTTCCTTATCAAATGGGAGATTAAGAATGGCCTGTGATCTCTCCCGCAGCCCAGTAATTTGAGAATCCCCTAGACAGACAGCGACAAAGACACAGGAATCCATTATTTCCTGAACGTTAGAAACACATGCCCTGCAGTATCGTAATGTAACCTTTGACACTGCTGATGCCACATCCGCATCCGGCACAGGTGGAGGGATCCACCACGCATCTCCTGTGCTAAGCGCTATTGTTTAGCTTGTTCCTCTTAAGTTGTCGGGCGACAGATGCTTCAGTTCCAGAAGTATAGGGTGGGGGAGGGGGGTGGGTTCAGGACCACTGTCCACTGTTTAGTGTTATGTTTCAAGCTACCTTTCTCTTCCTGACAACACAGAGCACTTCGACGCAAGATTCCTTCATACGCATGGCAGCCCCGCTCATTGGGCATGGCTCTGGGGGGTTGCACCCGCTTAGCACCCAACCCCGAGTGAGAGACAGGGTACGATCCACCATACCCCCTGCATCACCTGCTCCTCATGACGCACACAAACCATGGCAATAGCTCTCTCCGGGTCATGTCCTGGAATGTAAACGGCCTACTTGATCGCATCAAACGCACGGCAGTCTTCAAATATGCCCAGCGACACTCCCCTGATATCCTCCTGCTTCAGGAGACTCATCTCATGGGGTCCCACTGTGCCTTTCTGGCACGTTATGGCTTTGATAGGGTGTGGCACTCGGGCTTCACCAGGGGCTCCCGGGGGGTGGCCATCCTTCTCAAAAAGACCCTCCCATGTGTTCTTTCTCACGTCCATAGGGACCCACAAAAGAGATTTGTGACTCTCTCGGGGACGCTGGGTGGGAATACCCTTAATCTCCTATCCATATACATCCCTCCTGCGACACTGGCCTCAAAACTGCGGCTCCTTGCTGACACTATCTCCACTCTGCCTTGGGGACAAATGATTCTGGGGGGAGATTTCAACGCAGTCATGCAGCCTAGCCTTGATAGTACAGGCATCCCCTCCCCATCCAGGTTGGCACACGCCAAGAAATTGACCGAATGGGCCACCACCTTGGGCCTTTGCGACATATGGAGGATCTGGAACCCTCGAGTCTCCCAATATACACACACTTCGGCGGCGCACCACTCCCACGCACGTATCGACATGATTTTCATGCCAGCCCCGGATGGCCGGCGCGTAACCAACATGTCCATCCTTCCCAGGGGAATCTTAGACCACTCCGCAGTGCTCATGCAGCTGGGAGACGCTCCCGACGGATTGCGCCCTATGTGGCGATTGAACGCTTGGTTCCTCCAAAACAAGGACTTCCTTAAGACTATCGGAGAGGAACTTCGGCAGTACTTCCTCACAAACCTGGGTTCAGTATCTTCACCGAGCATCCTCTGGGAAGCAGGCAAAGCTACCATCCGAGGTGTGGCCAAAAGCCACCTTCAGGCACAACGGCGGGTCCAAGATAGTCACATAGCCCTCCTCGAAGCGCAGGCGCTCCGACTGGAGACCGACAGTGTTAGGACCCCGAACGGAGCTTACGATAGGCAGCTGGCAACCTTACGCGAAGAAATCAAACATACCTCGTTAGAGTCCGCTAAACTGCTGTGGCGCTCATCAGTCGCCCACGTGTATGGCTGGGGAGATAAAAAATGGGAGGCTCCTGCACAGGCTGGCCTCATGCCCCCTGGCAAACCGAATAGTGCCTGAGATCCGTGACTCCTCTGGAGCCGTCTACCATACCTCAGCCGAGATAGCGCAGGCTTTTGCAGGTTACTACACCGGTCTATACTCGGCACGCAAGCTGGAGGGTACTCTCCCGAGCTTTCTCAACCCTCTGCAAGTCCACATTCCTTGCTTATCGCACTCAGACGCAGCTAGTCTGGACCTTCCCTTCGCCCCAGAGGAGATAGGTGCAGCGATCTCCCAGCTGGCGTCCCGGAAGACCCCAGGCCCCGATGGCTTCCCTCAGGAATATTATGCGTCCTATCGGGAGCTCCTGATTCCCCATCTCTCAGCTCTGTTCCAGCACATGACAGAAGTCGGGACATTTTCCCCGGAGACGGATACGGCAACCATTGTGGTCATCCCCAAAACCCAACCGCCTTCGTCCACCTGTGCGGATTACCGGCTGATCGCCCTAATTAACACTGAAATCAAAAGCTACGCTACGATATTGGCTCAGCGCCTGCGCCCGCTCTTACACAAGCTGATCCATCCAGATCAGTGCGGCTTTATGCCGGCTCGTAGTACCAGACATTGCCTAAGGCGCCTCCATCTAGCGCTTGCAAATCGCCAGGCACTCACCCCCCATGTAGCGCACCTTCTCGTAGATTTCGAGAAGGCATTCGATACGGTGGACTGGCTCTATCTCGATGAGGTACTGACACTAATGGGTCTGGGCCAACAGTTTCGGCGCTTCGTCCGAGTCCTATACTCTAACCCTAAAGCCAGGGTGCTGATTAATGGGACCCTCTCCGAGACATTCCCAATTCAAAGAGGCACTAAACAAGGCTGCCCCCTCTCACCGCTCCTTTTCGTTCTGGCGATGGAACCCCCTAGCATGTCTCATCCGCGCGGATGATTTGATTCAAGGCTGGACATGGGGAAGTCACCACGTGGACAAAATAGCACTTTACGTGGACGTCTTGCTTTTCCTAGCAGACCCGGCCTGCTCCGGCCCTAAATGCCTCCGGTCCCTTCAAGCTTTCAAGAGGTTCTCGGGCCTACGACTGAACGCAGCCAAGTCGACCCTTGTACCTCTTCATCCCTCCAGGGAATGTTTTGACTGGCAGACTATCATACCCATAAGGCGGAAGTCGTTTAGATACCTAGGCATATGGGTGGCTCTCCTTCCTGAGCTAGAATGGGCACTGAACGTTACCCCGCTTCTTAAAAAGGCTAAGGGGGACCTTAATCGCTGGCAGACCCTGCCACTTTATCCGTTCGGAAGGGTGGCATTATTTAAGATGATGATCCTCCCTCGGTTCCTATATGTCATTCAAAACACTCCCTTCCAATATCCCCGAAGCTGGTTCCGAGAGATTGACGCCATGATCACACGGTTCCTATGGGGCGGTGGAAGACCACGAATTGCCCTTGACGGATGCCGCATCCCGTCCTTCGAAGGTGGCATGGGTATGACAGATCTCACCCTATATTATCTGGCCACAAGGTTGCTTGTTCTCCATGACTGGTTCACCGGAGGATGGTCCGATCCTGCTTATAGAACGGAGCTTCGTGGAATGGACTTCCCGGAAATCCAGGCTCTCCTGTACGGATCCCTCATCCCTAAGACGCTCCCAACGGTGACCCGAGCAGTTTTCCTGGCCTGGCGTTCGGCCCTATGCCATACGCAATGGGAATCCAAATTGACCCAGCAAACGCCACTCTGGCAAGGCACATGGCTTAGTGAAGTGGCGAAGCTGCAAGGGTTTAAGCAATGGGACTACATTGGGGTCTCCCAGCTGGGTGATGTGTGGGTGGGAGACCATATAAGGTCTTTTCTGGACCTACAAAACCGCTTCTCCCTGCATGCCTCACAATTCTACAGATAATTGCAGCTACGCCACGCCCTGACCGCACACATTTCGGGCGGTACCACGCTTCCTGATTTCAGTCCCCCAGAAGCACAGGTCATGATGGGGAATCTGGGGAAGGGAGGCATCTCACGCATATACCGCACCCTCACGAACAACAGCCCCGCATCCCTGGATTTGATTTGAGTTCGCTGGGAGGGTGGGCTGGGTCCCCTTGAAGACGAGGATTGGCGAGACGCCCTTATGGTCCCCAAAACCATCACTGCCTCCGCTAGACTCCGACTCATCCAGATCTATTACCTGCACACTGCATACCTCATCCGTGCGCGACTGCACAAGGCAGGACTGCGCGCCTCGTCTGAATGTACGCGCTGCAGACACCAACCAGCAGATTTCTACAATGTGGTCTGGTCTTGTCCCCGCCTTGTAAAATACTGGGACAAGATAGTATCCGAACTCACACACATCTTGGGCTGGCATGTACCTTGTGACCCTATGCGCCTCCTTCTGGGCATTATGGATGGTCTGGACGGATCCCGGGCTGATAAACTGTTTCTGGGGACGGCCATCATGGTAGCCAAACGGGATATTGCGATGGCCTGGACGCAACCCGACCCCCCCACAATAGCTAAACAGCGCCATGGAGTGGACTGGTGCGCCGCTCAAGAGAAACCCCAATTTGAAGCCAGGGGATGCCCGGCCAAGTTCCAAAGAGTATGGGGTAAATGGACAGATGAAATGGGTTAGTGGGAGCCATGAGGATGGACTCATGCCTTTGACGACCTGCTTTTGCGCATTAGACAGGGTTTCAAAAAGGAAATCTTACTCTATTGTGTCTTTATATAAAGGAAAGCTGCGGCCCTTGCTATAAAATCTTAATTTGCAGAGGCATCGTCAGTTGGTGATGGCTGTGTGGATTAAAGATCGGGGTCTGTATTCCCTTGTGGCTCAATATTATAATCATCCCAAGCATCCCCAGGGTGTATGTCTTGTGGCATGTCATCATCATCTTCTATGATGTGTGAGTGAGGGGATATATTTCCTACCTCAGATAGTTGTGGTGAGTGAGGTGGTGGGGTGGATGCTGGGGGTGCGGTTGGTGGGTTAGATGGAAGTGAAATAGGGATGTGTACAGGGCTAGTGGAAACATCCTTTTTCTTTGGAGGCTGCAAAGGTACGTCTAAAGCCTCTTGAAATAACTCTCTTAGAAGAGTCAGGCTTTGCTGGCTGAAGAATTATTTTCTTCTTTTCAGGCTGAATTTAAAGAGTTTTTTCCTGGGATCGAGCCGTTCCTGCAGTACATCTTGGATTGGTTCTGGTGGAGATTTCATTCCGAAAGTGAAACATTTCGGAGCCGGAGGATGTTTTGGTTTCAGTGCTGTTGTGCTCGGTTCCTTGGTACCATGCTCTTCTTTCAGTGCCGAAACAGATGACTGAGGGATTATGGGACCCGATTTGGAGGACGTGGTGGAAGCCCCTGCTGTAGGCCTAACTTTTGGAACCAAGCCCGAGGGCGGGTCTTCCATGTCAGTTTTTTGGTGAGCGCCATGGCCTTTTTGCAGTGGCGGACCGGAAGCAGTCTTTTCGGACGGTGCCGATGTTTTGGGCTTTGGATCAGGAGTAAGTGTACTCACTGTCCAATGCTTTTGTGTCAGCTAGAGGGTGGCCAAGTCGTGTTTGAAGTCAGACTCAGAATCATGTATCAACAGCGATTCCTCTTGTGCAGCCAATGCTTCCTCCTTGTCCTCTGGTTGCCAACCGAAAATATCCGGTGCATTGTCTGCTCGTTTCCTCTGCATCTCTTGCGTCTGGCACGTCGATCTCAAAGAATTTTCTTTGATCTAAATGACTAACAAGCTTCACAGCTTTCCTATCGATCAGGAGAGAGGCATAGATTACAGATATAATGTTGGTCGGTAAGGGGCTCTTTAGAATGACACTTTGGACAGAAATGTAACAGAGTGCGTTCCATTAGCAGGTCATTCTCTGATAAGGTCATTGAAGTGAAAGAGGCCTGGACGGGCGAGGGACATAGGCCGAGAAGGCGGGTCAAAGACCCGCGACACAGAAGGGTAATAACTCGGAAGGGAAATATAACTACACTATCGAGACAATACCGTCGACTGAAGATCTACTAACAAACCGAAGGGAGCCCGAAAGAGTCTAGAACCGAAGCGTGAGAGATTACATCCGAACCTGTCAGCGAAAAAAAACAATGTGGCAATGGAGTCGACAACCATGCACAGTACTATCAAGAGGAGTCACACAGCCTTGTGACTCAAAGAAAACTTCTTGGAACAAAAACAACTTGTAATCATCCAAGCCCAACACTAGATGGCTGACTTATGCACAGCATGTGTATCTACAGTACACATTCCTCGTACCGACAAGTTCGAGTTTTACTGCTGAAACATGTAGAGTACATGTCATGTTTCACCTCAATTGGCCTACCTTAGGGGTAACTTCTATATATTAAAAAGGGAATATCAAACTTTGCTATTGCTTAACACGGCAAAAGTCAGGTTAGCAGCTTTAAAATTGCCCTGCCAGTCTATAGAGGTAGACTGAGAGACATATCTTACCTTTGTTGCATCCAGGGTAGCACACCCAGTGCTGCAATCCCTGGGGTGACCCACCCAGTGCTGCAATCCCTGGGGTGACCCTCTAACTTGCAGGCCTTGAGTACCACATATCAGGGACCTACAGGTAAGTTAGCTTATGCCAATTGGGTATAAGCCAATCAAACATATACATTTTAAGGTCACTGCACTGGCACTGAGGTCTGGTTAGAGGGCATCAGTGCACTCTCAGAGTCAAAAAAAACCAGCATCATCAATTCCAAACTTTGGGGGTGACCTTACAAAAAGAGGCCTTCCCTTGCATGGCCCAAGCTTGGCTGGCATTTAGGGAAACCTAGCAAACCTGCACATTCCTTCGTATTCCTCCAAGTCTTCTGATAAAAATGGTACCTCATTTATGTGGGTAGACCTAGTGCCCAAAACAGGAAAGGGCACAAAATGCAACATAGACATCACATTTTTCCACTGAAAACTGACCCTTTTTGTGCAATGTGGGTAGCTGTGGATTTTGGGCCATAGCTTAGTCAACACCTAGGGAAACCTAGCAAACATACACATGTTGAAACTAGACACCTAAAGAAATCCAGGCTGGGGTGTCTTGCGTAGAACTCACCAGGTTTTTTTTTTACCCAGAAGCCCTTGCAAACCTCAAACTTTGGCTAAAACAATAAGTTACTTACCTTTGGTAACAATGTATCTGGTAGAGACACATTCTAGTTGTAGATTTCTTAACTTTTGAATTTCCCCCAGGCATTTGTCTGGATCCGGAGATTTTTCATCAACAGTCCCCCCGCGCGCCCATAGGTGGCGGCGATTAGCTCCGTGCGCGCCTGATATAGCGTTGCGGGACATATAGAGACGCTGCCCGAGTGTGCTAACATCAGTTCTTAACACGACTTTCCACTCCAGAAGTGCAGAGCCATGAGAGAGACTGACCACTGGTGCGTCAAAACTAGGGCCCTTTAGGGGAGTCCCTATCCCTAGACATCAGTTTGCAGAGCTGGGTGGATGGGTGGGGCGGTAAGAAATCTACAACTAGAATATGTCTCTACCAGATACATCATTACCAAAGGTAAGTAACTTATTCATCTGATAGAGACTTCTAGGTGTAGATTTCTTACCTTTTGAATAGATAACCCAGCAATACCAACCCCGAAAGAGGGTCTGCGAACCAAGATCACATGAGGAAGTCCTGGAGGACCAAACGGGCAAAGTACCAGTCCCTCCGGACTGGACTGTCCAGGCAGTAGTGTCTGGTAAATGTGTGCAGGGATGTCCATGTTGTTGCCTGACAGATATCCAGGACTGGAACTCAGCATGCTAAGGCAGCGGTTGCTGCTGTTGCTCCAGTAGAGTGAGCATGTAACCTAAAGAATGTTCCTTCTTTGCCAATGCGTAGCACAATTTAATACAGAGGACAACCCATCGAGAGATAGTCCTTTTCTGTACTGCCTGATCTTTCTTGGCACCCACATAACCAATGAAGAGTTGATCATTGGTACGATCAAAATAAAAAGACAATGCACGTTTTGGGTGCAGGCGGTGGAGTCTCTCCTCTTCCTTGGAGGGTTGCGGGGTAGGTAAAAGGTGGGAAGAGTAGTGGCTGGTCTCACACAAAAGGGTATGACAACTTTAGGGAGGAACAAAGCTTTTGTGGGAAGCACCACTTTATCCGGATGGCCAGACAGATAGGGAGGCTTGGAAGACAGAGCCTGGAGCTTGCTAACTCTGCGAGCAGATTTGATGGCAATGAGGAAAGCAGTATTAAGGGATAGAAGCCTGAGAGTCGCTCTCCACGCCCCACAGCTCCACCTAGCTGCGCCCGTGCTCCCGTCCTCGCTGCCGCGAGTTCGAGCCACCTGTGTTGCCCCCCCCCGCCTCCCTGCTGCCGTTTTTCTCTGCCTCTTTTCTTTTGCCCTCTTGCCTGTAGTTTTATTCTTTTTGTCTAATTGCATTGTTTATAAGACGCTTTTTCTGCCTTTTCACTTTTTGCCCTCTTGCCTGTAGCTTCATTCTATTCCGCCCTCTTCTGCCTCTCTTTACTTTCGGCCCTCTGCCATTCATTTTTCCCGCCGCTGCGTCCCCTGCGGCCCCGCCCCTCTCGCTCGCCCATTGGCCCGGCACCCGCCTCCCAGCTGCTCCTCGCTCCCACCTCTCCTTCTTAATGGTGGCCGCTGCGTGGCCATGCAGCGGGCGCGCTGCTGGCGCGCCGAAGGCATGCCCGTCTGCGCCCGTCCATGCCTGGACCGCGCCCAGCGCCAGGCCCCCGCGAGCGCCACGACACCAGAAGCCACTACGACGCCAACCTCCTCCACGCACTCAACGCCGGCCGATCTACAACCTGCTTCCAGGCCACCCCGAAGCGCACCCACGGATCCTTCACCTGCCGAAACTGCAGCTTCACCAGCCAGCGTGCACCAGCACGTCCTGCCCCCCCCACCGAGGCAGGCCACAACCATCTCAGATGCATACTGCTCAACACCCGCTCCATCCACAGGCACGCCGTCGAACTCTGGGATCTGCTCGACTCATCCTCCCCGGACGTTGCTTTCCTGATGGAGACCTGGACGAACACCTCATCGGCACCCGACGTTGCCATTGCCATCCCGGAGGGCTACAAGATCACCCGCAGGGACCGCACCAACAGACCGGGAGGAGGAATCGCCATCGTCCCCAGAAATACCATCAGAATCTCGACCAACACCGAAGACACCCTCAGCACCGCCGAACACATGCACTTCCAGATCCACATCGATCCCAACACCACCCTCAGAGGAACCCTCATGTACAGACCCCCCGGACTCCGGCCACAGTTCAGCGACTCCATCACAGACGTCGTCAGCTCGCACGCCTTGGCCTCCACAGATTACATCCTCCTCGGAGACCTGAACTACCACCTCGAGAACGCCGACGACAGCAACTCCACCACACTGCTGGACAACCTCGGTCTCAAACAGCTCGTCACAACACCTACCCACTCCGCCGGACACACGCTCGACCCCATTTTCTCCGCCAGCAGCCACGTCACCTTCAGCCACACCACCGAACTCCACTGGACCGACCACCGCTGCATCCACTTCTCCTTCGAGAAAACCACTGCACACATCCACCAGCAAAGAATCCCCCACTGCAGCTGGAACAAGGTCACCGAAGACCAGCTAATCAAGACCCTCGCCCAAGACACACCAACCGACCACACCGACACAGCCGCCTGCAACCTCAGGCAATGGATCGACGACTGCGCAAACACTCTCGCACCGATCAAGAAACCCTCTAACAGACGCACCGACAGAAGGGCCATCTGGTTCACCGCCGACCTCCAGCCATCCAAACAGACCTGCCGAAGACTAGAGAAGAAATGGCGCCACGAGCAATCGCCGGACAACCATGCAGCCCTCAAGAACGCCAGCCGCAGGCACCACCAACTCATTCGAACCGCCAAAAGGACCTCCTACAAGGAACGCATCGACAACAACGCACACAACAGCAAAGAGCTCTTTAACATCGTGAAGGAACTCGCCAACCCCAGCTCCAGCTCCAACGACATCCCGCCGTCACAAGACCTCTGCGACTCTCTAGCCACCTTCTTCCACCGCAAGATCAGAGACATCCACGACAGCTTCAACATCCAGAACCCCCCTGACAGCCGCCGACACCTTAGACTCACTGCCCCCCAGTCACACCGGCCTCCTGATCTCCTGGAACCACGTCAACGACGAAGACAACATCAAAACCATGAACACCATCCACTCCGGATCACCGTCAGACCCCTGCCCCCACCACATCTTCAACAAAGCAAGCTCCATCATCGCACCCCAACTCCGAAAGATCTTCAACAACTCATTCGAGACCGCCACCTTCCCGGAAAGCTGGAAACACGCAGAGATCAACGCCCTACTCAAGAAACCCAAGGCAGACCCAAAGGACCTCAATAACTTCCGGCCCATCTCCCTGCTCCCGTTCCCGGCGAAAGTCATCGAGAAGATCATCAACAGACAACTGACCCGCTTCCTCGAAGAGTACAACACCTTGGACTCCTTCCATTCCGGATTCCTCAGCAACCACAGGACCGAAACCGCCCTCATCGCCGTCACTGACGACATCAGGACCCTGCCAGACAACGGCGAAACCGCGGCCCTCATCCTCCTAGACCTCTCGGCCGCCTTCGACACCGTCTGCCACCACACCCTACGCACATGCCTCTACAACGCAGGGATCCGCGACAAAGCCCTGGACTGCATCACCTCCTTCCTCACCGACAGAACCCAGAGAGTCCGCCTCCCTCCATTCCGATCCGAAGCCACCAAGATCACCTGCGGCGTACCCCAAGGATCATCCCTCTTCAACATCTACATGACACCGCTCGCCAACATCGCCCGATCACACAACCTCAACATCATCTCATACGACGACACCCAGCTGATCCTCTCCCTCACCAAAGACCCCGCCAAAACCAACTTCCACGAAGGAATGAAGGCCGTCGCCGAATGGATGAAGAGCAGTCGCCTGAAACTGAACTCGGACAAGACGGAGGTCCTCATCCTCGGCTCCACCCCCTCCGCCTCGGACGACTCCTGGTGGCCGGCCTCGCTGGGAGCTGCGCCGACACCCACCAACCAAGCACGCAACCTGGGGTTCATCCTGGACTCATCTCTGTCAATGACCCAGCAAGTCAACGCAGTCTCCTCCTCCTGCTTCAACACCCTCCGCATGCTTCGCAAGATCTACAGATGGATCCCCACCGGAACCAGAAGGACGGTCACCCAGGCCCTCGTCACCAGCAGGCTGGACTACGGCAAAGCCCTCTACGCGGGAACCACGGCTAAACTCCAGAAGAGACTTCAACGCATACAGAACGCCTCCGCACGCCTCATCCTCGACATCCCCCGCCACAGCCACATCACCGCCCACCTGAGGGACCTGCACTGGCTCCCCGTCAACAAGAGCAAATTTGAGAGCTCCTGCCGTGTTGGAGAGACGTGGTGCATTACGATTGCACCTGGCGCCTCAAGCGTTGCCACCCTCGGAAGGGAACAATGCCCAAATGGTAGTGGGAGCACCGGGGGAATAATCGGGGGACCTCCACCGGACCCGGGGAGGCTCTCAGGGATCGCGCGGAGACAGACGCCTGACTCCAAGATGGCGGCCAGGTGAGCTGGGGACGGGCCCGAGGCGCTGTAGACACCGGTGGGGCGGGTGAAGATGGAGCAGCTGCCCGAAGAGTGAGTGATGGCCGGTAAAGAAGCACACAGTGGGCAATGCGGGCATCTGGGGGCCCCCACAGGACAGCTTCATGAACCCCTAGGCGCCTGACCTTAACATGGCGACCACCCAAGGGTAATAGAACAGCTCCAGACACACAAAGAAGCTCCCACAGCCACAGAGACTCCACAGAAAAGTCGACCCTACAAGGCACTGAAGGGATCTGATCCCCTGCAGGACCATACTCAAAGCGGGGGAGATACCCCAGACAGGGGGGGGAAAGCCTGAAGGGGACGGCCGGGACCCTCACTGGCGGATCGGGAGAGACCTAGTGCGAACTCACCTGGTGACCGCTGTGGTAAAATCCACATCTACTCTGGGAATATCCACGGTAGGCATGAGGACGCAGGGACAAGGGGGTCACTCAAGAAGCACTCAAGATGCCAGTCGGGGGGACACTGAGCCCACAGACCCACACATAGGCCCGAGCCCGGATGAAAATCTTTGACAGACGGGAAAACCCAGGTTTCGGAAGATCGGCGCACACGAGGGGAATATAGCACAAAACAAGGCACCACTTGTCGCCGGAGGGGGCGCTATGGGTGATCTATGCTGTGACATAAGAGCGCCCAGCGGAGCTTCCGATAGAGGTATGGCTGCAGGAGTATGCAGGGAGACTGCTCCGGATTAGGTAGGGAAGGAGTACTCCGAATCACCCAGGGTCGCCCTACCACTGGGATCCTGCTCAAATGCCCAACACTCACCACTGCTGCTGGGAATGGGGAATATCTGCGGACTTTGGAACTGTCCCTCCCACCTCTCCTCTCTCCACTCCTGACCTGAGGGCGAACTGGAGGAAGAGGCGGACGGCGTTTACTAGCAACACCGTGACTGGTGCTCTTGATGGAACTTTTACGATGCCCCCTGGGTGGAAACCAAAACTGTCTGTACTTACCGCGGTGCCCGAGCAACTTTGGCTGATGCCCGGTGGAGCTGTCATATGCAGCTATAGAGGAGTTTGGCTCTGGTTCACCCCTCGGCCGGCACCTACCCAGGGGGACATCGGACATCGTTTTCCTCGCCTCCCCGTTGTGTTCTCCTACCTGCATTCCCTACCCCCGTTTACCATTCCCCCTCTACCTCTTCACTCCGCATAAGACGTGTGTAAGCGCTAATAATTCTCACATTATTGTGTAATCTCATGTTTTTTCTTTTCTCCTATGTCTATATTACTTGTCTATGTCATTATGGAACCTGTAACTCTCTGATCCTCATGTAAAGCGCTCTGATACCTCCGGGTCTAGCCAGCGATATGTAAAACTTTGCAAATAATACCACGGTGCCCGAGCAACTTTGGCTGATGCCCGGTGGAGCTGTCATATGCAGCTATAGAGGAGTTTGGCTCTGGTTCACCCCTCGGCCGGCACCTACCCAGCCGGACATCGGACATCGTTTTCCTCGCCTCCCCTTGTGTTTTCCTACCTGCATTCCCTACCCCAGTTTACCATTCCCCCTCTACCTCTTCACTCCGCATAAGACGTGTGTAAGCGCTAATAATTCTCACATTATTGTGTAATCTCATGTTTTGTCTTTTCTCCTATGTCTATACTTGTCTATGTAATTATGGAACCTGTAACTCACTGATCCTCATGTAAAGCGCTCTGATACCTCCGGGTCTAGCCAGCGCTATATAAAACTTTGCAAATAAAAAATAAAAATAAAAATAAAGAGGATCACCTTCAAGCTCCTCACCCACGCTCACAAAGCACTCCACGACGCCGGACCAGCATACCTCAACAAACGACTCACCTTCTACACTCCCAACTGCCAGCTCCGCTGACCTCGCCCTCGCCACCGTTCCATGCATCCACCGAACGACCACCGGCGGCAGATCCTTCTCTCACCTCGCCGCCAAGACATGGAACACCCTCCCCATCCACCTGCGACAGACCCAGGACCTGCTGACCTTCAAGAGACTTCTCAAGACCTGGTTGTTCGAACAGTAGCAGCTCCCCCCCCTCAGCGCCTTGAGACCCTCACGGGTGAGTAGCGCGCTCTACAAATGATTGATTGATTGATTATGAAGAGGCTCGAAGGGAGCACACATAACAAAAATCAAAAACCAGATTTAAATCCCATTGAGGCATTATGAAAGGAGACGGAGCAAACACGCGAGTAAGGCCCTTAGGAAACCTATTGGAGATTTGAACAAAGAAGGCTGATTTGAGAGTCTCAGAAAAGCAGAGATAGCCGAAAGATAACCCTTAAGGGTGCCAAAAACAGAGCCCCGCTGGGCCAAAGAAAGTATGTACAACAGAACTTCTGATAGAGGGGCAGAAAGGGGATCAACAGCCTTTTCTGTGCAACATGCCACAAAACCTTTTTGGTGGAGGGATGCCTGGTTGCCAAGATGACATCACAGACTTCAGGTGGACGGTCGAAAGCTGTCAACTGTCAGCACTCAATCTCCATGCAAGGAGTTGGAGGCTGGACAGGTTTGGGTGAAGAACCGTCCCCTGTTTCTGCGACAGAAGATCCTCCCGAAGGGGCAGTCTGATCGGAGGATCGATGGCCATGCTGAGAAGGTCGGAATACCAGACTCTTCATGCCCACTCGTGACGAAAAGCGTCACTGAGCGAGTGCCGCCTTGGAAAATCCACCGCGCAATACTGCTAACATTGCGTGTTCTCTTCAGAGGCGAACAAATCAAACCAAAGGCTCTACCCACTGCTGCACGAGACCTTGCTCCACCTAGGGATGGAGACGCCATTCGTGATCGACCAGGCACTGATGGCTGAGTTCGTCCGCTCTGGCGTTCAAAGAACCTGCCAGATGGTGAACCACCAGGGATATGTCCTGGTGTTCCAGCCATATAGAGAGGCGGAAAGCCTCCTGAATAAGAGTCCATGACCCCACCCGCCCTGCTTGTTGCAGTACCACATGGCGGTGGTTTTGTCGGTGAACACCTGCACCAGTGTTCCTTTGAGAAAGGGAAGGAATGCCTTCAGTGCCAGTCTGATCGCCCAGAGCTCCAAAAGATTGATACAGAGACCGAACTACCAGACTCCACTGGAGACCAGATGTCTCTGATCTCCGCCTCTCCCAGGTGGCTGCCCCATCCCAGGAGTGACGCATCCGTCACCACCGTCAGATCTGGTTGGGGAAGGAGAGGGATCTGCCTCTGACCCAATCTTGGTTCGTTAGCCACCACTGCAGTTGGTGTGCAGTTTCCTCCGAGATCTGGACGTGGTCGGAAAGATTCCCCTGATGCTGCGCATACTGGAACTTCAGGTCCCACTGCAGAGCCTGCATATGCTGAATCATCGGTATCATAGCCCGAATATTCCAGACTTGCAACTCAGGAGGGTAGGCCCGAAACTGCACTGAGTTCAGAATCGCTTAGATGAATGGGCGTTTCTGAGAGGGAGTCAGGTGTGACTTCAGCACGTTGATAGTGAACCCCAGAGACTGCAGGAGGTCTACCGTAGTCTGGAGGTGGGAGACGACAGCCTGGGGCGAGCCGCCTTCAACAGCCAGTCGTCGAGATAGGGGAAGACCGGCACCCCTGATCTGCGCAGACCATCTCCATCACTTTTGTGAACACCTGAGGGGCACTGGTAAGCCCAAACGGAAGCACAGTGAAATTAAATTGCTTGTGGCCCACCGTGAACTGTAAGTAATGTCTGTGGGCAGGCAGGACAGGGATATGGAAATAAGCGTCCTGCAAGTCCAACGCTACCATCCAGTCTCCAGGGTCGAGGGCAGAAAGGACCTGGGCCAAAGTGAGCATTTTGAACTTCTCCTTCAGGAGGAAGAAGTTGATAAGAAAAACGCTGCCCCACTTGTGTGGCTGGGTCTATTGCCCACGACAAGAACAGGTCAAACCTAGGTCAACAGGAGTTCTTCTGTCAGACTCCCATTGATCCACACAAGTGGGGTACCATTGTTATATGGGGACGAGTGGGATCTGTGGGTGGTAGGAAATCTGTGGATCCTCACAGATTCCAGAACCTTTCTGCACAGATATTGGAGTAGAATGTATGTTTTTAGCCCGCAGAAAGATGACAGAGGCTTTAGGGGTGAGGATGAAGCATGATGTCTTTATAGGCCAGACCCATCCGATTATTTTATAAAAAATAGTCCTGCCATCCAGTGGGCTTTCTGCTGACGACCGGGGGCAAACTTCCTCTCTGCCCTCCAGGGAGGCTAAAATACTGGATCATCCCTTCTGGGGTTGGAGCAGCCACGGTCCGTGCAGGTAACAGCAGTGGGGCCGGATGGGGGGATTTCGAGGGACGATGCAGATGGAAAATTAAATAAATAATTGATTTTCCCTCGGCATCGTCCCTCAAAATACACCCCCACGCGGCCCCACCGCTGTTACCTGCACGGACCGCAGCTGGGTTGGAGTAAGGCTTAATCTCAGTGTGTGACACTAGCGCCCTTTTCTTTGCTTCAAATGCAAAATCCCTGGTGTCTAGTGGACTTTCTACACCCACCACTTCCGGGACAGATTTGGGGCAACCTTCCCAACTGGGACAAGCCTTCTATCTCCTATCTGAACCTACAGGAGCAGAAAGACACTATTCCACCTTACTGGGGCAGTGGTATGGCTCGATGCCAGGGTAGGCAGCCCCATCCATTTGTTTTGGCATAATTTTGAAATCCCTGGAATCTAGTGACCTCCTCAGGGGGGAGGATGGGGGGCAGATACGGTTGAATACCCCCATCTACCCCCTGGGTGGGAGAGGAGGGCAAAAAGTGTATTGGGCCACAGGGTGGGGGGAGCACGGGCCCATGCCCTGGAGGCCTGCTCACCCACATCCTTAAAAAAGCTGTATAAATGCAGTCTCTGGTGCTTAGTAGACTTTCTGCCCCCACACCCCCAGGGTTCAGATTGTGGTAAATACCTCTCTCCCCCTCCCCCGGGTGACAGAAATTGTACTGGGCCCCAGGGTGGGGTGGGAGGGAGTAATGGTCCATGCTGTGGAGGCACGCCCCCCACCTCAAAACAGATACTTCCTAAATGCAGTCCCTGGTGTCTAGTGGGCTCACAACCTCTCTCCACAACCCGACTAAGCACCAACCTCAGCAATCCACAGTCAAAAGGTTAGGGACGAGGCATAACCGGTTACCAAGCCCAGGACCCAAACCAGGAGGGCAGGAGCAGCAAGCTTGCTACAGAGGGCAGGCTAGCAGGGGCAGCACAACAGACCATGAATTGCAGGAGGGAAGGGACATGGGTAAGCATGTGGAGAAGGGTGGGCTGTGGGACGGGGTAGGTGCAGTGGGAGCAAAGTGACCATAGACGACAAGCATGAATGGCAGGGGCAGGAACCGAACCACGGAAACAGGCAGGAGGGGGCAGTGGCACGCACATAGTGAACGGAGGGGAAAAGGCAGGGGAGAAAGCTGACCACAAAAAGCATGCTTGCATGGGCACGGATAGCACAATGGACCATACAGGGGAGGAGGAAGGTGAACCAGGGCAGCAAGCTGACCATGCAAGGCCGTGCACAGCAGAAAGATGGCCACAGGGTCTGGCCTCTGGCCAGGCGCTCCACCCCACCCACTGAAAGTGGCCAACTACTCACTGCACACAGCCTTCGCCCCCCCAAACATTTTATTTATTATTTCACTGTACAATAGGCTCCTGGTGTTCCAGCCATATAGAGAGGCGGAAAGCCTCCTGAATAAGAGTCCATGACCCCACCCGCCCTGCTTGTTGCAGTACCACATGGCGGTGGTTTTGTCGGTGAACACCTGCACCAGTGTTCCTTTGAGAAAGGGAAGGAATGCCTTCAGTGCCAGTCTGATCGCCCAGAGCTCCAAAAGATTGATACAGAGACCGAACTACCAGACTCCACTGGAGACCAGATGTCTCTGATCTCCGCCTCTCCCAGGTGGCTGCCCCATCCCAGGAGTGACGCATCCGTCACCACCGTCAGATCTGGTTGGGGAAGGGAGAGGGATCTGCCTCTGACCCAATCTTGGTTCGTTAGCCACCACTGCAGTTGGTGTGCAGTTTCCTCCGAGATCTGGACGTGGTCGGAAAGATTCCCCTGATGCTGCGCATACTGGAACTTCAGGTCCCACTGCAGAGCCTGCATATGCTGAATCATCGGTATCATAGCCCGAATATTCCAGACTTGCAACTCAGGAGGGTAGGCCCGAAACTGCACTGAGTTCAGAATCGCTTAGATGAATGGGCGTTTCTGAGAGGGAGTCAGGTGTGACTTCAGCACGTTGATAGTGAACCCCAGAGACTGCAGGAGGTCTACCGTAGTCTGGAGGTGGGAGACGACAGCCTGGGGCGAGCCGCCTTCAACAGCCAGTCGTCGAGATAGGGGAAGACCGGCACCCCTGATCTGCGCAGACCATCTCCATCACTTTTGTGAACACCTGAGGGGCACTGGTAAGCCCAAACGGAAGCACAGTGAAATTAAATTGCTTGTGGCCCACCGTGAACTGTAAGTAATGTCTGTGGGCAGGCAGGACAGGGATATGGAAATAAGCGTCCTGCAAGTCCAACGCTACCATCCAGTCTCCAGGGTCGAGGGCAGAAAGGACCTGGGCCAAAGTGAGCATTTTGAACTTCTCCTTCAGGAGGAAGAAGTTGATAAGAAAAACGCTGCCCCACTTGTGTGGCTGGGTCTATTGCCCACGACAAGAACAGGTCAAACCTAGGTCAACAGGAGTTCTTCTGTCAGACTCCCATTGATCCACACAAGTGGGGTACCATTGTTATATGGGGACGAGTGGGATCTGTGGGTGGTAGGAAATCTGTGGATCCTCACAGATTCCAGAACCTTTCTGCACAGATATTGGAGTAGAATGTATGTTTTTAGCCCGCAGAAAGATGACAGAGGCTTTAGGGGTGAGGATGAAGCATGATGTCTTTATAGGCCAGACCCATCCGATTATTTTATAAAAAATAGTCCTGCCATCCAGTGGGCTTTCTGCTGACGACCGGGGGCAAACTTCCTCTCTGCCCTCCAGGGAGGCTAAAATACTGGATCATCCCTTCTGGGGTTGGAGCAGCCACGGTCCGTGCAGGTAACAGCAGTGGGGCCGGATGGGGGATTTCGAGGACGATGCAGATGGAAAATTAAATAAATAATTGATTTTCCCTCGGCATCGTCCCTCAAAATACACCCCCACGCGGCCCCACCGCTGTTACCTGCACGGACCGCAGCTGGGTTGGAGTAAGGCTTAATCTCAGTGTGTGACTCTAGCGCCCTTTTCTTTGCTTCAAATGCAAAATCCCTGGTGTCTAGTGGACTTTCTACACCCACCACTTCCGGGACAGATTTGGGGCAACCTTCCCAACTGGGACAAGCCTTCTATCTCCTATCTGAACCTACAGGAGCAGAAAGACACTATTCCACCTTACTGGGGCAGTGGTATGGCTCGATGCCAGGGTAGGCAGCCCCATCCATTTGTTTTGGCATAATTTTGAAATCCCTGGAATCTAGTGACCTCCTCAGGGGGGAGGATGGGGGGCAGATACGGTTGAATACCCCCATCTACCCCTTGGGTGGGAGAGGAGGGCAAAAAGTGTATTGGGCCACAGGGTGGGGGGAGCACGGGCCCATGCCCTGGAGGCCTGCTCACCCACATCCTTAAAAAAGCTGTATAAATGCAGTCTCTGGTGCTTAGTAGACTTTCTGCCCCCACACCCCCAGGGTTCAGATTGTGGTAAATACCTCTCTCCCCCTCCCCCGGGTGACAGAAATTGTACTGGGCCCCAGGGTGGGGTGGGAGGGAGTAATGGTCCATGCTGTGGAGGCACGCCCCCACCTCAAAACAGATACTTCCTAAATGCAGTCCCTGGTGTCTAGTGGGCTCACAACCTCTCTCCACAACCCGACTAAGCACCAACCTCAGCAATCCACAGTCAAAAGGTTAGGGACGAGGCATAACCGGTTACCAAGCCCAGGACCCAAACCAGGAGGGCAGGAGCAGCAAGCTTGCTACAGAGGGCAGGCTAGCAGGGGCAGCACAACAGACCATGAATTGCAGGAGGGAAGGGACATGGGTAAGCATGTGGAGAAGGGTGGGCTGTGGGACGGGGTAGGTGCAGTGGGAGCAAAGTGACCATAGACGACAAGCATGAATGGCAGGGGCAGGAACCGAACCACGGAAACAGGCAGGAGGGGGCAGTGGCACGCACATAGTGAACGGAGGGGAAAAGGCAGGGGAGAAAGCTGACCACAAAAAGCATGCTTGCATGGGCACGGATAGCACAATGGACCATACAGGGGAGGAGGAAGGTGAACCAGGGCAGCAAGCTGACCATGCAAGGCCGTGCACAGCAGAAAGATGGCCACAGGGTCTGGCCTCTGGCCAGGCGCTCCACCCCACCCACTGAAAGTGGCCAACTACTCACTGCACACAGCCTTCGCCCCCAAACATTTTATTTATTATTTCACTGTACAATAGGCTCCTGGTGTTCCAGCCATATAGAGAGGCGGAAAGCCTCCTGAATAAGAGTCCATGACCCCACCCGCCCTGCTTGTTGCAGTACCACATGGCGGTGGTTTTGTCGGTGAACACCTGCACCAGTGTTCCTTTGAGAAAGGGAAGGAATGCCTTCAGTGCCAGTCTGATCGCCCAGAGCTCCAAAAGATTGATACAGAGACCGAACTACCAGACTCCACTGGAGACCAGATGTCTCTGATCTCCGCCTCTCCCAGGTGGCTGCCCCATCCCAGGAGTGACGCATCCGTCACCACCGTCAGATCTGGTTGGGGAAGGGAGAGGGATCTGCCTCTGACCCAATCTTGGTTCGTTAGCCACCACTGCAGTTGGTGTGCAGTTTCCTCCGAGATCTGGACGTGGTCGGAAAGATTCCCCTGATGCTGCGCATACTGGAACTTCAGGTCCCACTGCAGAGCCTGCATATGCTGAATCATCGGTATCATAGCCCGAATATTCCAGACTTGCAACTCAGGAGGGTAGGCCCGAAACTGCACTGAGTTCAGAATCGCTTAGATGAATGGGCGTTTCTGAGAGGGAGTCAGGTGTGACTTCAGCACGTTGATAGTGAACCCCAGAGACTGCAGGAGGTCTACCGTAGTCTGGAGGTGGGAGACGACAGCCTGGGGCGAGCCGCCTTCAACAGCCAGTCGTCGAGATAGGGGAAGACCGGCACCCCTGATCTGCGCAGACCATCTCCATCACTTTTGTGAACACCTGAGGGGCACTGGTAAGCCCAAACGGAAGCACAGTGAAATTAAATTGCTTGTGGCCCACCGTGAACTGTAAGTAATGTCTGTGGGCAGGCAGGACAGGGATATGGAAATAAGCGTCCTGCAAGTCCAACGCTACCATCCAGTCTCCAGGGTCGAGGGCAGAAAGGACCTGGGCCAAAGTGAGCATTTTGAACTTCTCCTTCAGGAGGAAGAAGTTGATAAGAAAAACGCTGCCCCACTTGTGTGGCTGGGTCTATTGCCCACGACAAGAACAGGTCAAACCTAGGTCAACAGGAGTTCTTCTGTCAGACTCCCATTGATCCACACAAGTGGGGTACCATTGTTATATGGGGACGAGTGGGATCTGTGGGTGGTAGGAAATCTGTGGATCCTCACAGATTCCAGAACCTTTCTGCACAGATATTGGAGTAGAATGTATGTTTTTAGCCCGCAGAAAGATGACAGAGGCTTTAGGGGTGAGGATGAAGCATGATGTCTTTATAGGCCAGACCCATCCGATTATTTTATAAAAATAGTCCTGCCATCCAGTGGGCTTTCTGCTGACGACCGGGGGCAAACTTCCTCTCTGCCCTCCAGGGAGGCTAAAATACTGGATCATCCCTTCTGGGGTTGGAGCAGCCACGGTCCGTGCAGGTAACAGCAGTGGGGCCGGATGGGGGGATTTCGAGGGACGATGCAGATGGAAAATTAAATAAATAATTGATTTTCCCTCGGCATCGTCCCTCAAAATACACCCCCACGCGGCCCCACCGCTGTTACCTGCACGGACCGCAGCTGGGTTGGAGTAAGGCTTAATCTCAGTGTGTGACACTAGCGCCCTTTTCTTTGCTTCAAATGCAAAATCCCTGGTGTCTAGTGGACTTTCTACACCCACCACTTCCGGGACAGATTTGGGGCAACCTTCCCAACTGGGACAAGCCTTCTATCTCCTATCTGAACCTACAGGAGCAGAAAGACACTATTCCACCTTACTGGGGCAGTGGTATGGCTCGATGCCAGGGTAGGCAGCCCCATCCATTTGTTTTGGCATAATTTTGAAATCCCTGGAATCTAGTGACCTCCTCAGGGGGAGGATGGGGGCAGATACGGTTGAATACCCCCATCTACCCCTTGGGTGGGAGAGGAGGGCAAAAAGTGTATTGGGCCACAGGGTGGGGGAGCACGGGCCCATGCCCTGGAGGCCTGCTCACCCACATCCTTAAAAAGCTGTATAAATGCAGTCTCTGGTGCTTAGTAGACTTTCTGCCCCCACACCCCCAGGGTTCAGATTGTGGTAAATACCTCTCTCCTCCTCCCGGGTGACAGAAATTGTACTGGGCCCCAGGGTGGGGTGGGAGGGAGTAATGGTCCATGCTGTGGAGGCACGCCCCCACCTCAAAACAGATACTTCCTAAATGCAGTCCCTGGTGTCTAGTGGGCTCACAACCTCTCTCCACAACCCGACTAAGCACCAACCTCAGCAATCCACAGTCAAAAGGTTAGGGACGAGGCATAACCGGTTACCAAGCCCAGGACCCAAACCAGGAGGGCAGGAGCAGCAAGCTTGCTACAGAGGGCAGGCTAGCAGGGGCAGCACAACAGACCATGAATTGCAGGAGGGAAGGGACATGGGTAAGCATGTGGAGAAGGGTGGGCTGTGGGACGGGGTAGGTGCAGTGGGAGCAAAGTGACCATAGACGACAAGCATGAATGGCAGGGGCAGGAACCGAACCACGGAAACAGGCAGGAGGGGGCAGTGGCACGCACATAGTGAACGGAGGGGAAAAGGCAGGGGGAGAAAGCTGACCACAAAAAGCATGCTTGCATGGGCACGGATAGCACAATGGACCATACAGGGGAGGAGGAAGGTGAACCAGGGCAGCAAGCTGACCATGCAAGGCCGTGCACAGCAGAAAGATGGCCACATGGTCTGGCCTCTGGCCAGGCGCTCCACCCCACCCACTGAAAGTGGCCAACTACTCACTGCACACAGCCTTCGCCCCCCCAAACATTTTATTTATTATTTCACTGTACAATAGGCTCAAGCTTCATCCCCGTGGTACAGCAGGACCATGCAAGCTTCACCCAACGAAACTTGCACGGTACTGCAGTGCCAAGGGGTAAAGCCTGAGCACCGGTTCCCTGCAGTACCTCATTGCGCTGGGTCCCACAAGAATACCTCGGTACCAGTGACTCTGGGTCGCCTCCAGCAGTGTCAGAGGGTCAGGATGCCCCTACCCTGCCTCCTTATATCTAATGATTTAACTTCAGGACATGGGGGCAGAGTTTCAGAGTCCGGTAATGGCAGCCACAACATTTCTGTTTTTGTCCAAGTAGTGGCACACCAATCAGATCTCTCTGTACAATGGAACCACTACTGGTCCTGTTGTACCAAAAAGGCCGATGGGAGAAAAGCTCTCTCGACCAATCGGAAAGCCCTATAGTTTTAATGTTTGGTACTGTGGGACCCCTGGGGCACCAAGCATCTAGATAGATCTAACTTTTTAACTCCTTCATGACCATCCAGAGTACCTATTTAAACGTGAATTTCTCGAAAACAAGTGAAGAGATTTACACCAAATAACAAACAGCATGCTTTCTGAGTAAAGTTCAAACTTCCTGCCAAATTTGATGTCATTTAGTTCAGTTGTTTTTTTTCTGTATCTCTTTCCAAAATTCTATATGTGAATTAACATGGCAAATCAATGTTTTCAAAACAACCATTTTTCTTGGTCCCTCCCCCATTTGACTGATTACCCATAATCTTTCTAGGAAAGAATTCAGGTGGATGAACATTTATTTATTTGTGCCAGGCAAAATTGTTAAAAATATTTTGTATTTTTCTCAAAATTATTTTTCAGTACCAGACAATTCCATGATGAGACTGGAATTGTCACCTGCAACACTAAACTGCAAGACTGCTATGATGAAACTATCATTGTATGTTCTCCTGCCGTTTAAGTATGTAGTAATGTAACGTTCAACAAAATTATAAAAAGAAAATGAGAAATAAGAACTATGCAAATCAATTTCCATGTTTTCATTTCATGTCTTCATTTAATCCAAAGTGAATTTTGTGCCATATCTACCAGCCGCACTCAGTTTTCTTTGTGTCAAGGAAGAGGGGAGTTATATTTAAATTATTGCAAACATTAACGTTTACTTTGAGTCATAATTTTATTTTTACTTAGACTTCACAGTGAATCACAAGATTCCTACCAATCAGAACTAAGTATTGAACTAGCAACAATATTTTCAGTGCAAAGCTGCTTTGCTCACCAACTCCGCAGCAACCTCAAGCTGTTTTCAGTAAGCATGTACATAAAACACAAAATAACAGTCGGATAAATAAAGGCCAACATACTTGATTGTAAAAGCACTCTCCAAAGACGCATGGTCATCTTGGAAGGAAACTTGACAGTAACGTACGTCACTGACAGATATTGGAACTTTCACATCCGGTAAAAGTCCCTGTACTAGTTGTTCTCGATTAATCTTTGGTGTCCAGTTAACCTAAACATTGCATTTAAAAAAAAAAAACAATGGGAAGAAGTTACGATCAAATACATAAGTTTAAAGTTTATCAAATTTAATCAAGTTAAAGACTTTATATATTAGAGTTCAAGAAAGTGGCTTACCGGTTTAAAAAAGAACATACATATTGGGACAAAGGCACTTTACAGGTCCATCACCGTAATTTCTGAGCCTTGTTTATTTGGTAGGCACCCACAGGGCCCTACTCTAAACTAACCTTACTAGTTGCACACGGACCTCTTATGTACCTTCTCTCTGAACAATTACTTATAAAAGGTTAGGAACCTTCCCTTCAAAGGGTAATACAATTAGATAAATTATCAAAAGCGCTTCTTAGGGAACACTTGTAAGACGGTTTTTAATGTACTGTTTTATGTTTTCATGGATGTAATCGAAATGATTTCAACAATTCAAGTAAATAAGTTTTGCAGATATGCGCCCCTTCTAAATATCACTACGAATCCAAGAATTTACTGAAAGAAAACTTATGGTTGAAATTGTATGATGATATAGCAAATAAATATAAAAGAGAAACATTCCCTTAATCAGAGTTGTTGATGGAAAAATGAGGACTGATCCTTGGAGTCACATGGACAACCTAGCAGCATCATAGGTGAGATTGCTGTGGGTGCCTGCTAAGCAGGACAGCAGCTACTGTATCTTCTGCAGAAGGCTGGTTTTCTTGCCTCCATGACTCTAGGGGTAACTGGCTGGACCAATCAAGACCTTCCTCAAAAGAGTTGATGTGAATTTTAATTCGAGGTACAGAACTTAATGACTGTCAAAGTATTATTAAATAAGGGAATGTAAAGCCAGACTTATTTTAAATAAAAGATACTTTAATACTACCTCAAGAAGAACAAGTTACAAACCTTCAGTAATGCCATACTGGTAGAGTTTCTATCTAGCCGCAGATTCCTTACCTTAGAATATTTTCCATCCGCCAGACAGGATCCGGAAACTTTCCAAGCAGTACCCCTGCGCACCGGTAGGAGGCATCAGTTGGCTTCGTGTCATCTGCACCGGAAGTGATGTGCGCTGGTCTATATAGGTGCCACCTCAGCGCACTGACAGTTACTTTTCGTGACATTTGTGCGCCAGAAGCACAGAGCCACAAAGTCTGCTGTTCTACCAGTGTCCCGGCACTAGGGACCTCAAAAGGGTCACCCTACACAGAGAAATCCGTTTTCAGAGCTGGGAGGATGGGTGGGTCGCTAAGGAATCTACGGCTAGATAGAGTCTCTACCAGATAAGGCGTTACCGAAGGTATGTAACTTGTTCATCTGATAGACTTCTAGCCGCAGATTCCTTACCTTAAAATAGATATCCAAGCAATCCCTCCCCAGAGGAGGGTCTGCAAACTGATTTAGACCAGGAAGTCCTGAAGGACCGAATGGGCAAAGTGCCTGTCACGATGGACTTGAATGTCCAGGCAGTAGTGCTTGGTAAATGTGTGCAGAGACACCCACACTGCAGCCTGACAGATATCTAGGACAGAGACCCTATGAGCGAACGCAATGGTTGCAGCACTGGCTCTTGGTGGAATGAACCAGCAAACCCTCAGGGGGTTGCTTCTTGGCCAAATCGTAGCAGATATTATTGCAGAGCACAATCCAATGTGAGATGGTCTGTTTCTGAATAGCTTTTACTTCTTTGCCCCGACAAACCCAATGAAAAGTTGAATGTGCACGCGGAACTGTTTCGTACGATCAATGAGAATAACAATGCTCTATTTGGGTCCAGATGGTGGAGACTCTCCTCTTCCTTGGAAGGATAAGGTGGAGCAAAAAAGGTCAGCAGCGTGATGTTCTGGCCGACACAGAAGGATGTGATGCCCTCTGGTAAAAAGGTAAGCACATGTTTTCAGAACAAGTTTGTCTCAGAAATAAAATGTGTAAGGAGGGTGCATGGATAGTGTTTGCAGTTCACTGACCCACCTGGCCGATGTAATGGCCACCCACAAGGAAAGCTGTTTTGATGGTCAACAGAAGGAGTGGACAGTTATGCATGAGCTTGAATGGCGAACACCACAAAAATGTTAGGACTAAATTTAAGTCCAGTGTGGCATAATGAAGGGCTTTAGCGGAACAGATGCTGGAGTCCTTACAAGAAACAAGTCACAACAGGTGACTTAAACAGGGAGGGTTGATATGGGAACCGCAAGAAAGCCAAGATGGCTGAAAGACAAACTTTAATGGTGCGCAAAGCAAAACCTTGCAGGACTAAAGATAGAATGAATAGCACCTTGAATAAGAGTGGGGAAATGGGATCGACCTGTTTTGAGCTGCACCATGCTACACATTTCTCACACCGGCAGGTGTATTTTGTCTTAGCTGAGGGACGTCTGGCTGCCAGAATAACATCAAAGACTTCTGAAGGGAGATCAAAGACTGTCAGCTGCCGCTGCTCAATCTCCATGCACGAAGGCGGAGCATGCGCAGGTTCAGGTGCAGGACCATGTCTGAGACAGAAGATCCTCCCGAAAGGGCAGCCTGATCGGGGGACTGAAGCTCAGACTCAGGAGTTCTGGATACCAAACACTCCATGCCCAATCAGGAGCCAAAATGACTTGAGCCCAGTCATTTGTCATCTTGTTGAGAACTCTGGGAAGGACTGGCAATGGTGGAAAGGCATGCAGGATGGCTGAGCTCTACTCAAGACGAAAATGGTCTCAGAGCGAGAGTTGTCTTGGAAACTCCAGCGAGCAAAAGTGTTGGCATTGCGTGTTCTCCATAGGGGCGAATGGATCTAACCAAGGTTCTCCCCTTTCTCGGAAGACACCTTGCCCCACCTCCGGATGGAGACGCCATTCGTAATCCGCTAGGCATCGACAGCTGAGTTTGTCCACTTTGCTGTTCATCGAGCCCACCAGATGTTGAACCACCAGGAAAAAGTCCTGATGCTCCAGGCATGTTCAGAAATGCAGGGGCTCTTGACACGGGATCACTACCCTACCCTATCCTGCTTGTTGCTATACCACATAGCAGTGGTGTTGTTCGTGTACAGCAGCACTAGCCGCCCCTGATGAATGAAAGGAAGGCTTTCAATGCCAGTTGGATTGCACTCAGCTCCAGCAAGTTTATGTGAAGCTGAGACTCCGCCGGAGACTAAAGTCCTCTGATCTCCACCTCTCCCAGATGTCCATCCTAGCCGAGGAGTGATGCATCTGTCATTACAGTCAGTTCTGGTTGGGGAAGGGAAGAGGGGACTGCCACTGACCCAATCTTGGTTCGTCAGCCACCACTACAGCTCTTTTGCAGTTCCCTCCAATATCTGGACTAGGTCGGACAAATTTTCCTGATGCTGCGCCCACTGAGACTTTCAGTCCCACTGCAGAGCCCACATATGCCACGGGGCATGAGTCACCAGCAGGAGGGCATAAGACCCATCAACTTAGAGTCAGTCTCACCGAAATCCAGGATACAGGCTGAAACATCATAGCTTGAATATCCTGGACTCGCCATTACAGTGGAAAGGCCCGAAAATGCACTGCATCCAGAACAGCTCATATGAAAGGGAGTGTCAGAGAGGGAGTCAGGTGTGACTTCGGCACATTGACAGTGAACAACAGCGAGTGCAGGAGGCCTGCCATTATCTGGGAGTGGGAGATGACTGCCTGGGGCAAAGCTGTCTTTAACAGTCCATCGTCAAGGTAGGGGTAGACTGGAACCCCTGACCTACACAGATGTACTGCAACCACTGCCATCACCTTGGTGAACAGTTATGGGGCGCTGGTGAGGCCAAAAGGGAGCAAGGCAACCTGACAGTGCTCATGACCCACAGTGAAGTGTAGATAGCGTCTGTGGACAGACAGGACAGGGATGTGGAAATAGGCATCCTGCAAGTCCAATGCTACCATCCAGTCTCCAGGATCTCCAGAACCTGAGCCAATGTGAGCATCTTGAATTTCTCCTTCTTCAGGAAGAGAAGGCGCAAGTCTACAAGAGGATGAAGGCCTTTGTACTTTTTGGGCACCAGAAAGTAGTGGTAATAGCAACCACGATCTACTTCTGATGTCGGCACCCTCTTGACGGCTCCTTTGGACAAAAGAGCCTGTACTTTCTGACGAAGCAGGGAGAGGTGATCCTCCATCAGCCAGTCAAAGTAAGGTGGCATGGGTGGCGGGGTTTCGAGGAAGGGGATTGAGTAACCCTGCTGAACAATTTGGAGAACCCACTTGTCTGATGTTATGGACTGCCAGTGGGGCAGGTGATGGCACATCTTGCTACCCACTGAGTGCCAGTAATGGTTGGAGGGTAAACCGAAGGTGTTTTGAGGCTACAGCTGCCGGTGGCTGGCCGACAGGGTGGACCTCTGGCTAGTTGTCCCACAAGATCTTTGAGAGCCGCGTACTTGGCCACAAAAGGACTGGGGAGCCTCTTGGCCTTGGTGGCAGGTTGGGAATGGACACCGCTGGTAGCCCCTCGCATAGCCATGGAAGGGGCAAAAGGAATACTGGGGCTGGCACAGGGCCATGTAGAGTCCGAGGGCGCGAGCGGAGGCCCTGCTGTCTCTAAAGCACTCAAGCGCTGAACCTGCTTTGTCGCCAAAAAGGCGATTGTCATGAAAGGGCATATCCATTAGGGAATCTTGGACATCCCCAGAAAAGTCTGTCAATCTCAGCCAGGTGTGGCGTCTGAGTGCCACGGATGACGCAATCACTCTGCCTAGTGATTCAATCGCATCCAGTCTGCAGCATATGGTAAACTTCGCTGCATCCTTCCCATCGGCAATAGCCCGAGTCAGGATGGTTCAGGACTCCTCCCAGACCATAGACAACACTTCCGCAACCGAGTCCCAGACCGTGTGGGTGTATCCGCCTAAAAGGCAGGCTGTGTTCACCAACCACACTGCCAGTCTGGCAAAAGAGAACATCCTCTTGACAAAGTTGCCCTATCTGGTGGAGTAGTAGGGAATGCACCAGGGTAGACTTTGGAGGTGGAGGCCTAGATAACTAGGCTCTCTGGGGTCGGGCGCTGTGTGAGGAAAACTGGGCCCCCAGGAACGGGACGATGGTGGAGGGCAATTACCCTGTGCAGGGCTTTCCCACGCCCCAGGAAGAACATCTGTGAGGGCTTCATTGAATGAAAGGAGGGGCAACTCCCGGCTGAAGGGTTGACCTCTGTCAAGAAGTTCTTATTGACTGCCACCAAGGGCAGCTGAAGGTCCAAGACCTCGGCCGCCCTCCGCACCACCATGGCAAAGAAGCCCATTCCTCTGTAGGAACGGTAGGAGAGAGCAAGCCAGTGTCTGGTGAGGTATCCAAACTACTGGCATCTGCCAGTTACTCATACCAGTTGTCTTCAGGCTCACCAAGGGGGTTAGGGTAACCATAAGGGTCCTAAGACCCCTCCCAATCGTCTCCATCTCCAGGCCTGTCAAAGGAAAAAGGCACTGGCTCTGACTCAGAAGGTTTAATCCCGGCCGGCGCAGGAGTCAAGCGCTTCGACATTTTTTGTGGGAATTACCCAGTGATGACTTTGACCTTGGCTCCGCGAACGGTCCCGGGACCTCCAATTTGACCGACATTAGGAGCGTCACGAGTTGTCCGATGCTGAGCAGCCCGGAGGTTCAGAGACCATTCCCGCAATGCCTTCGGGTGGATGGCGCAGCAATCGTCACAGGTCTTGGAGCCATGGTACAACTTCAAGTATTACAGACAAACCAGGTGTGGGTCTGTCACAGACATCTGCATGTGACAGGACACCACAGGGTTTAAAACCCACCCGTTTTTTGGGAGACATCCCAGACACACTGGGAGACAAATTCTCAGAAAAAGGCTTCATCAAAACATCAAAGAAAGGTCAGTCAAAAAGTGATTGGGGATAGCTCTCTCCGGGTCTGTGTTGTCTGGCGCGGAAAGAAAAGAACTGATGTCAGCACGCTGGGGTGGTGCCTATATAGGCCAATACAATGCCGACGTAGAGACGGCCGACGCCACCTGAAGGCACACAGGGGTACTGTTTAAAAAAACCTCTGGATCCAGTCTAATGCCTGAGGAATATATTCTAAGGTAAGGAATCTGCGGTAAGCAGTCTCTATCACATATGAAAACATACAGAGAGACTTAAAACTAAAAGCAAACAATTACTAAAACACAAACACCACAACAGAAGCTATGGTGGTAAAACAGGACACCTGAATCAGACACGCTCAGGCCCTCATCACAAGTGGCCTTTTATAATCTCTAGACTCCAACACCCCACCCCTTTCTGAATTACTGTTACCAGGGGCGCCAGGAATATCAGGGGAGGGGGGTGGGGGGGACTGACAAAAAGGATAACAATATTTTGGGGAATAGCATGTGAAAATCACTATTTCAGTGACGGTTCACACGTTTCCCCCGCGATACACACTGAGACTTTCGCTGCTATCAGCAAGGTCCATGGCACCTAACAGGCCACTCCTAATGTAAGACTTAAGTGCTAAATAGTTGTGAATAATGGGATGCTCTAAAAACATCCAAATAATCAAAAGCCCAAATACTTTTGCCGCAGTGGATAATAAAGAAAAAAACGTGTCTGTGTCGAGAACTTGGAGCAATGGCACAAGAACAAAAGGACTTCTGATGGTTAGATTTAGCGTTGGCCCATACTGCGATATATGCATTTCTTGCCACAGAGGGCCCTTAGGACTTACCTTCAGAGAGGAGGAGACAGGCAGTTATGTGAAAAACACAGGTACAAAGGCACACATCAGGACCACTCAGTTCCTCTTCATGGTGGTCTCAATCCAGCTACCATGTGGGGCAACTAAGTGTTGTTCCTCTGTGCAAGATGGTAGTCATATGGACAAAACAACTAACTGGTACAAATGATCAGCTAGGGCGCCTGGAAGAGTCTTAGAGTGATCTAGAAGAGACTACAGCCTGCAGGATGGATATTTAGAGAGTGCAGTGTTGTCAATTTGCAAAATTCTGCTAGCATTTAGTTGACTGTGTTGAGGTGACCTACTTTTTTTCCAATGGCTTATACTGCCCAAAGGTCATCTGCATCGTCATATGTAACCATTTGCACTTTTCTGTGACCGCCCTGAGCACCTCATCTCTGTAACAATACTCTGAATTATAATAATATTCTAAAATAAAGGACTAACTGTACTGCTATGCTTTAAACAGTGAATGTTTTTGGACAAATGTAGTTCATTGGTTCACTAATTATATTAAGTGATACTTGCAGAAGCCACTTTACCCTATTGCAGTTGACTACCCAGGATCCACTTAGGTGTACTGGGAGGCCCCTTGTTGATTGCTATATGGAGAACAGACTATTCAAAAGGCAAGAAGGATGGGTAAAGCATCCATGGACAAAGGGAAGGTTTTCAAGCTGTCCTTACTCAGCGAAAATCTAGACAAAAATTGGTTAAAGATACCAAATAACAGGATTAATGTTAGCAAATTACCTCAATTCATCTACCAAGATTTTTATTACCAGTTGCCTATTTGGTCAGCTGTATCTGAGAAGAGGGGAATGGAAGGGCTTCCTGCTTTCATCATTCCTTTTAACCACTGGAATTGTGCCCTAACTGTGGAGATTCGTGATATTGATTGAGTGCTTTACAAAAGTACGAGAAAAACACGTTGCCTTTTTGTTTTTGTTTTCACTTCCCTTAGAAACCTCAAACAATCTATCCCTGCATTACTGAGCTAACTACATAGGTTTGCTAGAGTAACAAGATTAAAGTGAATACTTATATGTCCAAAGAGCCGAATCTAACATTGTCTAAATTGAAGCCAAAAACTTGAGGCACTTCACATTCCACCTTTACTTGGGTTGAGTGAAATATATGGGCATTATACTCAAGTATGATCCTGGGCAAATCAGCAAGGCATGCTAGTCTTCTACTGTTATATAACTAATGCTACTAAAGAAAATGCTGTTAGAATGGTCATGGAGAGTGGCTATGGTGAATATGGCTGTATGTACTTGCCTCCAGTTCGGGTTTTGGGCCTTCCACATGATGATGGAAACAACAGAATTACAGAACATTCCAATATTAATGTTTGACTTTATCAGGGTGATCAGGCTGCATGCCCCGATTTCTAATAAACTCTTGATCGGCCCTTGAAGACACATAGCTTGGCCTTCTCTGCTTCGCATCGCAAGTGACCAGGTAAGGATTTTCACAGGTAAACCCACGTATTTGGAGAGAGGCTGTTGTGTGGAGATGATCTTGCTGCCTATTATGTGTCAAGTGCAAGCAAAGTGGAGTTCTCTCCATAAATGCGTTGTCAAATACAAGCAGTCAGGCTAATGGAGACGGGGGACACATTTATACATATTAATCCAGAAATTATCAAAGAACTGGAGGGCACAGTTCAAGAGCTGGCAAAAAAGGACATAGAATGGTTAAGAAGAACAAGTTACTTATCGACGGTAACGCCTTATCTGATAGGTACTCTATCTAGCTACAGATTTCTAACCTTAGGATATTCCTCAGGCGTCCGATTGGATCTGGAAAATCTTGAGTAGTACCTCTACTCGCTGGCATCGATCGGCTCTGTGTCAGCATTTTAGGCATTGTCTGTGCAGGATATGAAGTGTACAGTGCCTATACAAGCGCCACCGCAGCACGCTGATATCCGTTTCTTTCCTGACTATTTCCGCGGTAGAAGCACGGAGCCGTGCCAGAAGGCTGTGAGGCCAGTGTGCAGAATCTAAGGGCATACAAGAACCTTTTAAGGTAGAAAAGTCCAGTTTGCAGAACGAGGAGGATGGGAGGGTCGGTAAGGCATCTGTGGCTAGATGGAGTCTCTAGCAGATAAGGTTTTACCAAAGGTAAGTAACTTGTTCATCTGATAGAGACTTCTAGCCGCAGATTCCTAACCTTAGAATACAGAACATAGCAATGCCTCCCCGGAGATGGGCCTGCAAACTAGCTCAAGCCAAAATGTCTGGAGGACCGGTTGGGCAAAGTGCCTGTCACTACAGATCTGGCTGTAAAAGTAGTAGTGTTTAGTAAATGTGTCCAAGGATGCCCCCATAGCAGCCTGACAGATGGCCAGGATGGAAACACCACGAGCTAACGCAGTAGACGCAGCTTTGGCTCTGGTGGAATGGGCTTGCAAGGCCTTAGGGGCTGTTTCTTGGTTAATGCGTAGCAGATCTTGATGCAGAGTAGAATCCATCTGGAGATAATCCATAAAAGGAAATGCCTCTTTTTGTGTAGTCATCCCGAACGTTTTCAACTGATGCTGCAGGTTTTTCGACTCAGAGTGCATTGAGGCCTGCTAACCAGACCTTAGTGTCTGTGCTCTGACCGGAAGTGTGTATATTTGATCGGATTATAAACAATTGGCATAAGCTAACTTACTTGTAAGTCACTAGTATATGGTACCCAGAGTTTGTAAGTTAGAGGGTCACACCAGCGATTGCAGCACTGGTGGTGCCACCTTGAGTTTGACAAAGGTTAAATGGGGCTCTCAGTCTGCAACTGCAGACTGAAAGAGCAGTTTTAAACTGCTAACCCTCCTTTGCCATTTAAAAGATTGGAAAAGCTCAAACCTACCTCTGTAATAAGTGTAAGTCACCCCCCATGGCAGGCCTAGTGAGACCGAAGGCAGGGTGCAACATATTTGCAGAGCAGAACACGTATTTTGTCTGTTTTGACACTAAAAACACTAAACTGTAGTTTTTACTGTGGAAGGACTTGGTAGCCTCATTGGTGAGAAGAGGATTAACAAACCAGTTACTTATCTCCGGTAACGCCTTATCTGGTAGGGACTCTCTCTAGCTACAGATTCCTGACCGTAGAATTATCCCCAGGACTCAGACTGGATCCAGACATTTTCCGTGAGCAGTACTCCTGCGAGCGGGTAGGTTGCGTTGTTCAGGTCCGTGTAGCGTCATCGGCATTGTCCACGCCGGAAGTGACGTGCGCGGTGCCTAAACAAGGGCCACCCCAACGCGCTGGTGTCAGTTTCCACACTAGATATGCTGAGCCACAAAGAACACTGACCACTGGTGTGGAAAACTAAATCCCTGAAAAGAGAACAGCCCTGTCCCTAGAAATCCATTCGCAGAGCGGGGAGGATGGGTGGCCCGGTAAGGAATCTGCAGCTAGATACAGTCTCTACCAGATAAGGCATTACCGAAGGTAAGTAGCTTGTTCATCTGTTTGAGACTTCTAGCCCCAGATTCCTCACCTTAGAATAGATACCCAAGCAATACCACCCCAGAGGTGGGTCTGCAAAACTGATTCATACTAGAACGAGCAAAGTACCCATCTCGATGGACATGACTGTCCGGCAGTAGTGCATTGTGAATGTGTGAAGAGAAGCCCACATTGCTGCTGGCAGATATCCAGGACTGGAACTCCACGTGCTAACACAGTGGTCCCAGCCTTGCATGTGGTGGAATGAGCATGCAAATCCTTAGAAAGGTTGCTTCTTGGCCAATACATAGCAGATCTTAATGCAGAGCATGATCATTCAGGAGATGTTCCGCTTCTGCATGGCCTTTCCCTTCTTCGCTCCAACATACCCCCAGCGGAAGCTCCTCCGCTAAGGCGGAGGAGCATCGCCCCACAGGAAAAATAAAATGATAATACAACAATGTTATTATCATTTTATTTTTCCCGTAGTGGCCTAGTTGTGTTTTGTTTAAGGTGCGGGCTGGGCTGTCAGCCAGCAGGGGGAGGAGTGGTATCTGCACTTAAGTGCGCATGACGGTTTGGCCGGCCAAACAGTCATTCGCACTTAGCATGTACTCCACCGGCTGTAATACACAGCATGGGTGGAGAACATGCCCAGGCTCCCGTGATTGGAGTCTGGAAGCCTGGGTGCATTCTGTTTCTGCGTCAACAGAAAAAGAACGGAGGAGAGGCGGCGGGCAGGTAAGTGGAATTTTCTTATTTTTTAATCATCCCCCACCCCACTACCACTGCCCCGTATCAGTAGCCACTGCATTCCCCACGAATAGTTGGTCGACCACCCAGAAATCTCTTGTGCGGTCAAGGTAGAACGGCAACGTTATTTTTGGGTCCAGTCACTGGAGTCGTTCCTCCTCTTTAGAGGGATGTGGTAGAGCATAAAAAGTAGGCAGGGTAGGCAGGGTGATGGACTGGCCGACATGAAAAAGAGTAACCACTTTCGGCAGAAAGGAAGCTTTAGTGCGAAGAACCAGCTTGTCTGGGTTGACGTTCAGGTATAGAGGCTTGGATGAAAAAGCCTGAAGCTCACTGACTCTCTGGGCAGAAGTTATTGCCACCAGGAAGGCCACCTTGATGGTAAGAAGCTCGAGAAGATAGTTGTGCAAGGGCTTAAAAGGAGAGCAGTACAAGAACGTCAGGACTAGATTATGGTCTTACTGATGCATGATGAATGGGGAAAGAGGAAACATATGTTGCAACCTTTTAAGAACCTATGTACAATAGGGGATTGGAAGAGAGATGGCTGGTCAGGCAACCACAGAAAGGCCGAGATAGCAGAAATATAGCCCCTTAAGGTGCCAACAGCAGAGCCCTGCTGGGCAAGGGAAAGGATAAAGAGAAAGACCTGAGAGAGGGGAGCAGAAACGGGATCAGCCTGTTTCTCAGCATACCATGCCACAAACTTGCCCCAACAGCAGGCATATACCGGAACGCCTGGCTGCCAAGATAACATTGCAGACTTCGGGCAGAAGGTCAAAAGCTGTCAACTGCTGCAGCTCAATCCCCACAAAAGAAGCCAGAGTGGGGACAGGTTCGGGTGGAGAACTCTCCCCTGCTGCTGCGACAGAAGATTCACCCGAAGGGGCAGCCTGATAGAGGATCGATGGCCATGCTCAACAGCTCGGGATACCAAACTCTCAGAGCACAGTTTGGAGCCACAGGGATAACTTGGGCCTGGTCGTTGCTGATCTTTGTGAGAATTCTGGGCAGTAGTGGTATGAGAGGAAAGGTGTACAGGATGCCTGAGCTCCACTCGAGACAAAAAGCATCTCCGGGTAAGAGTCGGTTTGGAAACTCCAACACACAGAACTGCTGACACTGCGCGTTCTTGGTGGTGGCGACCAGATCTAACCAAGGCTCTCCCCACTGTCGAAAGAGACCTTGCACCACCTCCGGATGGACACGCCATTTGTTATCCGCTAGGCATCTGCGGCTGAGTTCATCCGCGTTCAGAGAGCCTGCCAGGCGTTGAACCACCAGGGAAATGCCCTGCTGTTCCAGCCATGTCCACAGATGTAGGGCCTCTTGACAAAGAGTCCATGATCCAAACCTGTTCTGTTTGTTGCAGTACCACATGGTGGTGGCTTTGTCCGTGAACACATTTATTAGCCTTCCCTTGATGGAGGGTAAAAAGGCCTTTAATGCCAAACAAATTGCAGGAGCTCCCAAGTCCCAAACAGGACGTCTGTAAGGGCTTCATTAAATGGGAGAAGCTGTTCTGAGGGGGTCACTCCCAGCTGAAGCACCTCTGTCAAGACATTAATTTTGACTGCCACTGAGGGTAGGCTAAGGTCCAGGACCTCAGCCGCCCAGCTCACCACCATTGCAAATGACACTCCCTCCGCTGTAGCCACTGTAGGGGGAGAAAGCATGCCAGTATCTGGAAAAGTGTCCAGTCCACTGGCCTCCGCCAAGTCCTCACACCAGTCCACACAGGTATCTAAGGGCTGGTATTCTTCAGGGTCCAGCGACTCCTCCCAATCCTCCCTGAGGCCTCGCCTATAGGAATAGGGCTCAGGCTCCAGCCTGGAAGTTATGACTCTAGTCGGACGATGCCCCTTCGGCTCCATGTTGGAGTCAGGGATCAGAAAGGGGATGGTGGCGCCGGGAGCATCAGCATCGGGGAAGGTCGAGATGGTACGACCGGTCCGGATCCATCTGTGGATCTAAGGTGCCTGACTGGTGCTGGGGGTTGGAGCCACCAGCGTTGAAGTAGTAGGGGCCGCTCCTGAAACCGCTGGGCCCAAAGGCATGCCAGCTGAAACGGGTCGCTCAAATATGAGGTGCATGCCCTCATAAAACTCCTGAAGTTGAGTGGAGGGTCACTCCGGCTCCTGGAAACTCAGGGAGGCGCGGAGTCAGCCCAAGTGCTGGCTCAACCGCTGAGCCTGGCCTCAAATGACAAAGCTCCCTAGTCTCGTCTGAAAACCATGACAATTTGGGGCAGAGTTGAAGACCTCTTGGACTTCTTGCTTTACTTCTTTTTGTGGGACTTACCCATGTGGCCCGATGACTTTGAATGCAACGAAGATCTTGAATTCCGCGACCGATCCCGGGATCTTCCTCTCCTCCGGGATCAAGACTGTTGAGGCGTCGCATGTTGGGCAGCAAGGAGCTTGAGGGACCGATCCCTCAAGGCCTTAGGGTGCATGGCGTGGCAATCCGCGCAGGTCTTCGCGTTGTGGTGGTGCTCCAGGCACTACAGGTAAACAAGATGCACGTCTGTCACCGACGTCTGGCAATGACAGGCGCAGTAGGGCTTGAAGCAGGCCTTGCTAGTGGACATCCCTGCCACACCAGGAGAAAAACTCTCAAAAAACTTCAACAAAATGTCGAAAAAGTGCAGTCAAAAAGTGACTGATGGGATAGCTCTCTCCGGATCTGCACTGACTGGTGCGGAAAAAAAGAACTGACGTCAGCGCGCTGTGGTGGCACCTATATGGGAACCTCAAACGTCGCTTCCGGCGTGGACAACGCCATGCGGAGCCGAACGGCGCCACCTACCGGCACGCAGGGCTACTGCTCACGAAAGATTTCCAGATCAAGTCCGACGCCTGGGGATAATTCTAAAGTAAGGAATATGTAACTAGAAGTCTGTCAGATACGCTGACAACTCAGTTGTGCTAACTCCTGAATGGTGCGGTCAAAGATAATACTCCAAGGTATCAAACAACTTGCTACAGTAAGCCCAAATTGATACTAAAGTAAAAATTAATGTAACTTGTTGCAGTGTGCTACTTTTGCAAAGTTGAAGGTTTTTTGCCCTAAAGCCCCCTGTGCCTGTCCCACGGTTGCACACGGGGTCTGTCCCTGAGAAAGATTTGTGCCCTCCAGGGAAGATGTGTAATGGCTCCCCAGGAAAGGACCCAATAGAAGCCTGCGAGGGGGAAAGGTGTTACCTCCCCCTGGCAGGAAGCCACACAGGTGAAATGGCAAACACTTGGGAGAGGAGCAGCTCTATTGTTTAGGAAGACAGGGCAGCACTCAGGAAGGAGAAGGGAAACTAGTTACCAACCCATTTTATCAGAGTCATGTAGCCCCCTTGTAGCCAAACCTCTAAGTTGGACAAGGGAGCTCTACACACCGAGAGAGGGGGTTCTGCCATTTTTAGAGTGGGCAGAATGGAGAATTCTGGGATAGCCAGATGCCACACTTCACAGGAAGTGATTATCAGGAGGGAGGGTATCTAGTAGTCCATTAGCTACTGACTACATCTACCCAGAGGGCATTTTCTGGGCATAAAAAAGCACCCCTGGCAACTAGAACTCAGATCTCGACTGACTGGAGAAGAGTACCGAAGAAGGACTGCCCTGCTGCACCAAGGACCTGGCAAAGACAGGCTGCCAGGACAAAGACTGCACCCGGTGGCTAACAAAGGAAAAGGGACAATGCCAGTTGTGTCCTGCTTATGAAGAAGTCGACTCCTGAGCATAGTCGAAGCAAGAGACTCCACATTTTGAATGCAGCAAAGGGCAACAACAGCTAAAGAAGCCCAATGGTGCGAGTTAGTAGCCCAGCTCTTCTAATCACTGCTCCTCTCCGCTCTTCAGCACAAAGGAACAGAACTCAGCTCTCAAAGTTGCCCTGAGTCTGCTGAACTCGGGAAAGTCATTGGAGTGCAGCTGGATTGCCCAGAAGGCAAGTTATCGCCCAAGGAAGGATTCCATTGTAACCCCGATACCGGGCAACTGGTAGCCCAGTGGCGACTAGACTTCTGCCAGGCTCGAGAGGACTTCAAGGGATGTCGACCCCTGTGACCAGGACATCCTCACCAAGTCTGTGGACCAAGGAGTAGCTGCAGGAGGACCTCAGTCGACCACATCATATCCACAGCATCCTTGAGCATCTTCAGCATCCTGTATCCCTTGCATCAGAACCACTCCCGTAGGAGTCTATGGCAAGGAGATAAAAGTGGCTGAATGTGACTGTAGACTGCTTCTACCTTCAAGGTAACTGTTTCTGAGGACCTTGCTGACTTCCTGCCGGAGTTGGTCCCCTAAAGTAACTCAAAGTAACCAATTATCCATGATTTTCTTGAAAACGTTTGAGTCAAATTCCTTGAATTTGCCAATGCTTGTTCGCGATTAAGTGCATATTTACTTTACCTTACAAATGTTGTGTCTCCAGATCCCTCTAGTGGATCTTTTTTGTTTTTTTTCTAAAAATACATCAAAAAATACAGTCTACTTTTAGGTTGAAGCCTACCAAACTGCTAAGCTGTCTGGTTTGCTAAAGACATCTTGGGGACATTCAGAAAGCTTCCGTGGGAATGCATTTCACCCGTTGCATACCATTGGCTTTGAGGTTTGCAACTCATATTCTGGCTTTCTATTTGTTGGCTTCATTTTTTTAGGCTGTCCAGTCTGAGTTCATCCTTCCCACGGAGCAAAGCCTTTCCACACCAACTCCTCTTGTATACTTCCTCAAGTGCATTTTTCTGTAAACAGGCCTGTAAATTTTGTTCTTCTCTCGTCTCTTTTGTTGTGCATTCAAAGACTGAGACAAAACGTCAGGCTCTGTCTTCCAAGGTAGCATTTTCTTTCTCTGACTTCAAAGTGAGAGGATTTATGTGACAATCTTACTGGAAGCTGGGGGTAGGAAAGGGTTTCTTTATAGCGCAGATCATTTAAATGAACTGTGCAAGTATTTCAGAATTAAGAGCACAAATGAAGCACATTTTTTGTTAATTCTGAAGTGTGTTCAAAACAAATAATTTAACATGATCAAAACAAATCATTACACTAGCTGATGCCATTTCCACACATTGTTTGTGCGCTGTATAGTTTTATTAGTAAAACTGTATGTTTGTGCAAACTAAAAATATGTTGTCTATTATGGCAGTGTCCTACCACACCCTGCATACTCCACTCTACTCTGTACCACTCCACACCACTGCACGCCTACTCTGCACAACTCCACTCCAATTTCGCCACTGCACTCTATGCCACCGCACTCTATGCCACCGCGCTCTACGCCACTCCAATCTACTCTGCAACAACTGCACTCTATGCCACTGCGCTCTACTCTGCAACACTGCACTCTACTCTGCAACACTGCACTCTACTCTGCAACACTGCACTCTACTCTGCAACACTGCACTCTAGGCCAACATACTCTACATCAAGGCACTTTACGCTGTAACACTCAACTCTACACCCCTGCACTCTACCTCAATCCACTGTACGCCATTCTAATCTACTCTGCACCACTTCACTCTACACCACTTTACTCTGTGCCATTACACTCTATGCCACTCTTCTCAACACCACTCTATGCCACTGCACTCTACGCTAATGCACTCTACACCACTTCACTCACGACACTATACAAAATTGCACTCTATACCACTAAACTCTGCGCCACTCTACATTACTACATTCTGTGCCAATGCACTCTATGCCGCTCTACTCCACGCCATTGCACCGTATGCAAAGGAACTCTACTCTAAACTACTGCACTCTACACCACTGCTCTCTATGACACTCTACACCACTGCACTCTACGACACACTACTCTGCAACACTGCACTCTCCGCAGCTTAACTCTACTCTACCTTGCACTATTGCACTTTGTCAATGCACTCTACGCCACTCTACTCTGCATCACTGCACTCTATGCCACTGCGCACTGCTTGATTCCACTCTACGCCACTGCACTCTTTGCTAATGTACGCCGATGTAGTCACTCTACTCTATACCACTTCACAGTACTCTGCGTCACTGCACTCTATGCTACTCTACTCTGCACCACTGCACTCTACTATGCACCACTCTAATCTACGTCACTGCATTCTACAATGCTGCATTGTATGCTGGTGAATTCTATGACGCTGCACTCTACACCACTGCAGTCTACATCACTAAATTCTGCAATGCTGTGCGCCAATGCACTTCACACCAGTCCATTCTACTTCTATGCCACAGCACTCTACTCTGCACCACTGTACTCAATGCCACTGTACTATACACCACTATACAACACTGCACTTTTCGACACTGCACTCTATGCCACTGAGCTCTGTGCCACTCTACTCTGCACTACTGCATTCTGTGCCAATGCACTCTATGCTACTCTACTCTGCATTACTCCACTCTATGCCACTGCACTCTGCAGTACTCCACTGTACGGCACTATAGTCTACTCTGCACCACTGCACTCTATGCCCCTCTACTTTACTCTGCACCACTGCAATCTACGTCACTGCACTCTACGCCACTATACTCTACTATGTAACACTCAAATCTACGCCACTGCATTCTACGATGCGGCATTGTACGCTACTGAATTCTATGCCGCTGCACTCTAGACCACTATACTCTGCAACACTCTACACCAATGCACTCTACACCAGTCCACTGTATGCCATATTACGCAACTCCACTCTATGCCACTACAATACACAACACTCTCTGCCACTCCACTCTACAACAATTTACTCCACTCTTCACCGTTCCACTCTATGACCCTCCACGTCACTCTCCTCTATACCACTAACCTTTAGCCATACTTAACAGCAGCCACACTGGTGCACAACATGGCAAAAAACACATTGGTAAGCCAATAGCTATTGCATAGGCGAGATTTATTGGCTTTGCCAATGTTTGCTATAAATTGGTGTCAGATTTTTTAAGCATCTCGTATGTTTCTTCTGCGATTGTTTTGCAGCTGTTTAAATGCTTTACAATTGTTCCTTTGTGTAAGCCTGACTGCTCAGAGCCACAGCTACCCAAGGCTGAGCTAAAGGTTTGACAAATTAAACCTACTGGTCCTAAAAGGGTTAGTAAGTGTACTACACGTGAGGTTGCACAACCATACCATATAATACACTTGATTTCCTCAGACTCCGCTCCTGCACTGCTTTACCCTTTTTCGCTCCAGTGAACCCTATAAATAGTTGATCGTCCACCCAGTTGTCTTTTGTATTATTGATATAAAATGACAGTGCCCTTTTAGGGTCCAGGTGATGTAGCCTCTCTTTCTCCTCGGAGGGGTGAGGTAAAGCAAAGAAAGTCAGCAGCATGATGTTTTAGCCAATGTGGAAAGGCTTCAGCAAAAAAGAGGCACAAGGTTGGAGAACCAGTTTGTCTGAGGAAAAGCTGATGTATGGAGGGTGAACAGAAAGCCTGTAGCTTGCTGACCGACATGGTTGATGTGATTCCCACCAATAAAAGACTGTCTTCATTGTCAGAAGTCAGAGGGAGCAGCTGTGCTTTAATTCAAAGGGGGAACACATCAGAAAAGTTAAATCTAAATTAAATAATGGGCACATAATGAAAGGTTTGGAGGAAACGTGCTGAAGACCTTTCAAAACGGTGTCACATCAGCTGACTTAAACAGGGATTGTTGATCTGGCAACCGGAAAAAAGCTAAGATGGCCTAAGGATACCCCTTAATTGTGCACAGGGCAAGGCAAACACCACCACTTCGGACAAGGGTGCAGAAAGTGGGTCACCGCAGTTTTCAGCACACCAAGTCACAAACTTGTCCCAACGGCAGGGGTATACATATTTTGCTGATGGACGCCTGGCTGCCAAGATGACTTCACAGACTTTAGAAGGGAAGACGAAGAGCCCACAACTGTCGCCACTCAATCTCCAAGCATGAAGTTGGACAGTGGGGAGGTTCGGAGTGGAGCACCCCTGCACTGTTGTTGCAACAAGAGATCCTCTTGAAGAAGCAGTGGTATAAGCGGAAAAGCGTACAGGGGTCCCGAATTCCAGTCTAATTGGAACGAGTTCCAAAGTGAGAGCAGCTTTGGAAACTTCAATGTGCAGAAGTGCTGACATTGCACATACTCGGCGGGACGAAAAGATCGAGCCTAGGTTTCCCCATTCTCAGAAGAGACCATGCACCCCATCCGGATGCGGACGTCATTCATGATCCATGAAGGTTCGACAGCTGAGTTTGTCTGCCCTGGCGATCAGAGTACCCGCCAGGTGCTGCAACTACCGCCATCACTTTCCCAAACACCCAAGGGGTACTAGTGATACCAAAGGGGAGCACTGCAGACTGGAAATGCTCTCGTCCCACCTTGAACCGTAGTAATGCCAATAGGCCTGCAAGACGAAGATATGAAAATAGGAGTCCTGCAGGTCCAGTGCTACAATTCAGTCTCCAGGGTCCTGCACAGATGGGACTGGGCATGTGCTTGAATCTTAAATGTTCTCCTCCTCAGCAAGGTATTGAGAGGTGCAGATCTAGGATAAGGCAGAAGTTTGAAGTCGAAATGGATCACAACTACTTGAAACAAGCATTGGCATAGCCAATAGGTCTCGCCTTTGGGACATTATAAGTATTTTGCCATGTAGCACGCAGTTTCACTTTCGTTTGTTGGGCGCTTTTGTGTGCTCGGAAAACGAGATGGAGGCTTTGCGCACTGAAAGTTCTAGTTAGCGCATTGCTTAAAAGTTAGTACTGTATTTTTCAGGGAAAAACCAGACAAAAGCCATCCCTCGACTCTCAGGTTGGGATTTGGATATTACTTCAGTACAACTTCCCTCTGAGCCCAAATCGCACGGTCACACGTTAGCAAATGCACTGCGAAAAACACTTGTGCAAAGTTAAGCAAACAGCGTTGTCACACTCCTGTCAGAAATACAACTGCCTAGCATTCTCCCAGTCAACACTCACAGTTTATCCGAGGCGGTGAAACATACACTTGGTGCCTCAGATATTGCAAGCATGGCAGAAATTATATCACCTTTTGATTGTTCCTTATTATGCATTCCTCTACCACTTAAAATCCTTTGTCATCAATAGTAATGTTGATGTCAATTTACAGAAAGTTACCAGAGAATCAGGAACAGTTCTCCAGCACTCCATGCAACGTACACAAATCAAGAAAAGCCGAAGATATTAAAAGTGAAAACGACATTGTTTTACACATTATTCTGTTGGGAAGTCGTAAAATGGAAGCTGCTCCTCGTTTCCGCATTATTAATTATTAAATGTGTCAGTCTGTAATGCAACTGGTGCTCATGTAAAGCGCTCCGATACCTTCGGGTCAAGTTCGCTCTATATGGAACTCCGGGGAAAAAAAATAATTTTATCTATAATGTGCATACGAAGAGTAAGGTGCAACAGCCACTTTCTCGTACTCGCTAAGGCATCTAAATGATCAGAATTCAAAAGGGTGCCCTCCCTCCAGATAATATCAACTTGTAATTTCGCTAGTGCTTCGTGCACCATATGTGCAGTTTCTATGCTTTGTAAATAGCATGTGTTACCGGTATGACGCACAACACACCAACATCAGAAGAATGGTGCACTATGTTGCTTTTGTCGGGATACAGATTTGTGGGATGCAGATCACAGCTGATAATAGCAGGGAGCGTTTAACTCACTGAGCCCACTTGGCTCATCTCAACACCGATGTTAACTGGCACAAGACTGGAGCAGCCCGGTCAGTAACGGTTCACTAGTCCTTGTGATCTAGGTGGGCAGCAACATCACCTCCACCAAAACCTGGGCTCAAGGGCCCCTCACAGGCTTCTGCAAGAGTTACAGGCGAGGCCAGAGATCGGATCTATGAGCGGAAGCCTTTGCTCACTTTAATGCAGGGGCCTGCTAGAATCCGACAAAGGACAATCCGATGCGGAAAATTACATTACACAAGGACACAGTAATTTTGTTTTGTAGGTGGGGGGGGGGGGGTGATTAAATATATAACTTAGCTTAGAATGGCTAAAAATTACGAAATTTTTAAACAATGGTGTGGAACTTGATAATTATAGTTTAAACGAGTTTTACAGAATAAAATGCGCTGGGTGTATTTTTATTTTAAAAAGTTAACCACTTGGTGTTTGTTTGTGACATTAGCACCGCGATAAGCCAGGGAAGGGTTAATGAGTGCCGTTAAGAGAGCCAAAGACAAATTCCTGCTGGGGCGTTACCACTGATAAAGAAGAAGTGGCAGTGGGGAACAAGTAAGCCGACAATGGAGAGGAATAAAACATCCCGGAGGTCAGCTGAGCTCACGAGTGTAGTTGACTTGATGCCTAGGCATTGGAAAGAAAAAGCAAGCGAACGCTTAGTGGGGCACAACTTGACACCACATGCATCTCTCTGTCGTCATTGCCCCTAAACTAAGGGGGCAGAGTCCACCCTTTAACAAGCAAAAGCGAAAGCACAGCGCTTTGTGTGCACGCCTCAGCTCGCAACACGCCTAACAGACAACAGCGTCCCGCGAGTGGTGCGCGCGCGCTTATAAAAGTTAACCACTTGGTGTCTGTTTGTGACATTAGCACCGCTATAAGCCAGGGCAGGGTTAATGGTGCCATTAAGAGAGCCAAAGATAAATTCCTGCTGGGGCGTTCCCACTGATAAAGAAGAAGTGGCAGTGGGGAACGAGTAAGCAGACAGTGGAGAGGAATAAAACACCCCGGAGGTCAGCTGAGCTCACGAGTGTAGTTGATGTCTAGGCATTGGAAATTTCTGCAGGTGCTTTCGGAACGATTGGAAAACTGTGCCACAGGGAGAAATCGGCGCTGAAAAGGAACCTGCGACTGCGAGAGGGAGTTGAGCTGAAGAGACGGGAAGTGTAGGTTCGTGGAAAAAGGGGCATTGGGGGGATTCAAGACTGGACAGCCTGGGTGTTCAGCAACAGGCGTGCCCGCGGAGGCCTTCTAAGAACAAGCGCGGCCGCGTGGCGGCAAAATTGAAAGCGAGGAATGCAGCTGCAGCGGGAGAGCAGGCAAATGCAAACAGCTCTTTTCAAGCACTTGTGCTGGCATCCACCTTGCGGGAGCGAGCAGCGGCGGCGCGAGAGCCATCTGTTTTCAATTAGCGCGCGTGCCGCTGCTCGCTCCCGCAAGGTGGATGCCAGCACAAGCACGAGTGCTTGAAAAGAGCCGACCAATTTCTAAAGGTCATCTCCTAGAGCAACGCATGCGCGGTGCCTAGGCGAGACCTAAAAAAGGGTTTGACACGGCTTCAGTAAAACGGATTTATCGCTTAATTATAAAATATACACAGAGGGAAGAGTAAAGATATACCTTTCAAAAAATTTAGAGGTGACACTCAGGGACAACAAAAGAGAGAGGTTGATGGGATAACACACATGTGAACCTTTTTTTGTATGAAAAAGGAAATAAATCTGAAAATCTTATACACATGCATGAAGCGCATCCCAAAATTTCACTTCAATAATTGCTGACGAGTGTGTAGGAGAATGGATTATATGCTATATTTTTGGCAAGTTGTCAAACGTTTACGAGTTATGGGATGATAGAAGAACTCTGATGTAGCTGGTGAGAGGCTGGAAAGTAATTCAATGAAATTGTACCTACGAGGTGCAATGATACCTCAAACTGGTTAGAATGATTTGGGGTGCAATCACAGGCTTACTGGGTAAGCAGGATAAACAGAACATACTTTTCGTGCCCGCATAGCCTACATGCACTACAAATGTTTCATGACCAATTGACAAACTTTTCTATTAATGGTCAACTGTACGAGTAAATGGAGAAACTTGAGAAAATATTTTGGCAAGGAACAATGAGTAGGATTCCCACAACGATGCTCGATTTTAAATGTGCACTTTTTACTGAGTCAGAAGGGTTGTGCTATATTTCAAATGTGCACTTTTTTTACTGAGTCAGATGGGTTGTGGTTTTGTGTACCCATGATTTAAAGACAATGATGGGGTTAGGAGCATGTGCACAAGTACTCTTGAACAGTCAGTTAGAATCAGCATTCCTTTTGTGGTAGACAAGCTGAGGATCCCCCCCTCTGTACTCTGGAAAACTCCAGTGCCTTGGAACCGTGAACCAGATATGCCATCTCAAACATGAACCTTATTTCCCAGTGAAGATGCACAATTTCATGGCACAGCTTACACAGGATATGGGGGGAGCGAAGTGCTGCCTGAGAGAATATATTAGGTTTTGTTCATTTGACACACCAAGCCAAAACTTTTTAAATTCCAAATTGTGAATTAAAAAGTTCAAAAGACAATCCGGGGTAAAAATCTCTTTAAAAATAAAATATCAAGCTTACTCACTTCCATGACAGAAAATGGGGAAAAGCTGAACTATCAAACGTGACCTGGCTAGCCTCATCCTCAGTTTCACTCAGCTCAGAGTTTCCGCAGATTATAAAACCCTTTCACTGCAAACTGTAGTGACCACAGGAGAGTCACATGAAAGTTGATTGAAGTTTATTGAATTGATACATGAGAGCTACACAGTAGCGGAGGAAGGACACGCAGGAGCTCCTTCACTGCCAACACCAGTTAAACTGTCACATATCATAACGCAACATTCACATCCACATCATGACATTCCTGTAAGGAATCCCCAGATCACGGGATTCCAGAATCAAGCACCACTCAGCACACTCACAGTGTTACACATCTTCCCTTCTCCCTGAAAAACACAAAACACTACATCAAACTAAGAGAAAAGAGACGTACGCAGACACCAACAACAAAGAATGACACAACTGACAAAACAAGAACAAGGAAACTTCAGGTGCAAAACCTGCTGGGTGTAATTGTGAATCTTGAACTCTTACGTCTACTCACAACCTGAGATGTCCCAGAATGTATTTTTACTCCAGTGGGTGGTTGGGGCATATGCTACTGTGCAACATTGCCAGACCATGCAACATTGCCGGAAACATCTTCACACTCATGTACACTGCCAACCGAAACAACTTTTGCTAGATTTCACCAGTGTCCGCCACTAACTTTAATAGCATTACCACAGACCTTCTCCACCCTAACTAGACTGCTGAACTTACTCCTCCCTTTCTGCACATGGATAGCAGATTTAATACGAACCATTGTTACACATGTAAGGGCAACCCAATATACCCTTGTGGGCCTGGGTATTGAAAATTAAATAGGTAATGGTGCCTAAAAGGGATTTGTTTTTATAAAAAGGTTTCAACCAATATATAAACTATATATGATGTCTAGACATGGCATTGTAAATCAATTACGTTATATATTTCATTTATCTGAAATAATTTATTCCAACTGTGTGTATGTCTTATTATTATGTTTATATTGAAAAATCAGATGCATAAAATTAGGGGTTCGTGAGAAAATCTCCACATACATTGATAACAGACATTGTAATTATTATCCATGTAGGTTTACTAGTCATCAATGCATGTAAACCCACTTGCAAAGTTGTAACTGAAGACTCTGTAAATCACATAGGAACTAAACATCCAAAATTAAATTTAACAATAACTAAAAGGAAAGTTGGGTTAGGCGTCAACGTTTCGGTCTCTGTTGTGATCTATCTGTGAGACCGTCTTCAGAACTGAAAGCTTGTGTGAAGATCCAAGACCCCCTGATTGGCGAGTCAACAAATGGCTTGGATTTTGACAATTTCCTTTAACTGAAGGAAGCAATACAAAATGTGATTTGTTTAATCACCCTTTCAGTAATGGGGTAGATATAAAATTCAAGAAGTGTCTTTTCATATCTGTAGCCGCAGCATCAGTTGTCTGTCTTGTTCGGCATTCAACTCCATTTTTTCGGATAAATGAAATATATGCAATGTGATTGATTTACGATGCCATGTCTAGGCATCATGTATATTTTAATACAAACCATGTTCCCCATTTTAACAGTGACCAACTTGCTGCTTTTTTTAGTCAGACCAGTTTTTCTGCCTCCCTTGTGTGAGCTCCACATTCTTCTTCACCAAGGACATCGGTTGCTCCACATAAGACTCACTTTTGAGCCATCTCACCATCCATGCAGGGCGGAAACTAGTATTAGCCTTCCTGCCCCTCAAAAGTTCAAAAGAGGAAACTTTGGTGGCAGAGTGGGGTGTTGTTCTATATACCCACAGCATACTACGCACAGATTTCACCATGTCATGATTCGCACTCTTGGCCCAACTGATGCACTCTCCCACCAACCGGTTCATCCTCTCCACAAGACCTTTATATTGTGGGTTATACAAGGAACTTCTCAGGTGTTTGATGCCACACAGCTGAAGGAACATCTGTAGTGCTTTACTTGTGAACTGCATACCATTATCAGAGACAAGGCATTCAGGGAATACCTCCCTTAGAAAGATTTGTCTAAGAAACTCAACAAGGGTGCGCACACTAGGCTATCTAACCATCTTGAACCATAATCTTCCAAAGCTACTATGAATCTGGCACCACCTAGTAACGAGTCATACGGCCCCATGATGTCTACACCCAGCTTGACCGATGGTGCAGCCGGACACTCAATAGGTAGGAGGAGCAGGGTAGACAACTTTAAGCTTTCATCAGCAGACTTGAAAACCAGACAAATTCCCACCACTTCATCTATTTCAGCGTCCATCCTTGGCCACCCAAAGGATTTGCGAATTAGTCACTTGGTAAGAGAAGAACCAAGATTACACTCATGGGCATTTCAGATTATACTACACCTTATGGTATGCGGGGAATCAACCTGTCAGACCTTAATAGAAGACCATCCCCAACAAATACGTCATCACTCACCTTACAATATGGCTGTAACAACGGTGAGAAAACCTTCTCCCTAGGCCAACCTCCCTAGGCTAGGTCTATAATTTGCTGCAGAACCTGGTCCCCTTACATCGCCTCCCTCCATTCTTCTTCAGAACAGACCTTCAACTCTGGAATTTCTAGGGAAGCTACCAAGCAATCTTCAAAATCTTCATCAAACAAATCAGACACCTTTACATCATGATCATCATCCCCATAACAAGGAAAACGGCAAAGAAAATCAGCTCTGCTGTTCCTTCCCAAAGAAATATGGGTTATATCAAACTGGAATTGCATCAACTTTGTAGAAAGCCTTAAAATCCGAGGTGAGCAGCACTTGCTGCCCTCCCTCGTCCCCAGGATGTTAACAGATGGATTGTGATCTGTTTGCAATCTACAACGTCTTCCCCACACGTACATGAGGAATTTCTCTATAGCCCAGCAGTAGGCCAACAACTCTCTCTCAATAACAGAATATTGCAGTTCAGCTTCCCGCAGCATCCTAGATGCAAATGCTATAGCGAGTTCATTATAACCATCTCTCTGCGTAAGTGTAGCTCCAAGTCCTATCTGGCTAAAATCAACAGTGATACAGTACGGCAAACTTGGGTAAAAACGCTTAAGAGCCTCACTTTGGCTCAATAAGGATTTAATTTGTTGAAAAGCCTCTGAGCACTCATTGCAGCATATATATTTGACCCCTTTTTTGACCAAATTACTAATAGGACTCACCCTGGTGGCAAAATCAGGGATAAAATAAGACTAGAACTCGCAAAGTACCAGGAAAGCTTGTCAGGCGGAGGGGGCGCCCCGACAATGGAATCTACTAAACCAGTCCTGGGTCTAAAACCATCCTTAGAGACAACAGGGCCAAGATATTCCACATCATTGCAGAGCAACTGACACTTCTCCTTCTTCAATACAACTCTATGTTCCTTGAAGATCCCTAGCACGTGTTGGAGAATAGTATTATGGGCTTCAACGTTCCCTGCGAACACCAAAATGTCACCTTGGAACACCAGGTCCCCCTCTACATCCTTCAACAAATTGTACATGACCCTCTGAAAAACAGAGTCCAGACCAAAAGGGTCCAGACCAAAAGGCATTCTGCCGTACTGAAAGGTGCCAATAGGAAAAATTAAAGCAGTCAAGTGTCTCGATTCCGGATGGAGCTCAGCCTGATGATAGGCACTCGAGGCAGATCAAGTATGGATAAGACGGTGGCCCCTGCAGTCCATGTAAATAAGTCAGAAATCTTGGGTAATGGATTGGAATCCACCCAAATCTCTTTATTAAGAGATCTAAGGTCCATTCACACTTGCAACTGGCCAGACCTCTTGCGTGCCACACCTAAAGGAGAAAGCCAGCGTGGCGATTCATCTGACTCTATTATCCCCCTTTCATACTTCTGAAGTCCTTTTCAAGATCTTCCCAGCCATTGAAAGGGACCCCTCTAAGCTTGTGCTTAACAGGCACCGCCCCTTCCTTCATCCAAATCTGGTTTAAAACCCCGAATTCTGCCAAGATCCTCACCAAACACAGGAGGAAGTTTCTTGCTCCATTCAAGCGTCAGATCCTCACAATCACCAACAAGGACCTGTCCCTTAGCACCCGGCTTCAGAATCATGCTGCACAGGCCCTGATGGAACCAGCCTACAATGTTAAGGCCCTTTTTACTGGCAAGTAACCTTTACCTTTTATCCTCCTCCCTTTGAATTCTAAAATGCCCTCGATATAGCCCAAGAGCTCAATCCTATGGACTTCATAAGAAACGGGGGACCGGTCTGGAGGCAGTTGGGGTCTGTCACCCTACATTTCTGTAAATAACCGATGTGTGATCATGGTTGGTCCTACCTCCAGAATTCACTAGGAGCTTAAACACTTTGTACCCAACTCAAATGTCAGCTATAGAATCAACACACATGGCAGGATCACCAACCCGGCGTTTCTGCCCCTCGACTGTGTCCCCGGATAGAATGGAGACAACATCCCCAACAGCAAGGACTAGTTCATGCATACCAGCTAAGTCTACATCAGACTCTTGGTCCAAGTCAACCACACAAGCAATCGACTTTTTGTTGGGGTTTTTTCGACAAACCTTAGCCAAATTGGCAACTCTTTTGCAAAAATTTGCATTTGACATTTGCAGCCGGACATCTATTTCCCTTGACATGTGGAGGATTACCACACCTGAAACAGGAGTTAAAGTTTGCTGCAGGCAAATTCTCGTCTCTCATAACTTTAGATGCTCCCATTTTCTTGTTATAGGTAGCAGCTTGATGAGACCTTCCCACTTTTATGGCACCCACTGCCTCAATAGGCTTATCATCAAGCTCCCTAACGGAAATCTGCAAAATTTCAATGGTTTTCGCCACCTAGATGGTCTCATCCAGTGATAGATTACCAAGAGCAAGTAGTTTTTGTCGAATTTGTTTGCCCTTACACTGACACACAAACTGATCTCTAAAGAGTTGGTCAGTGAAATTTTCAAATTGACACTCAGAAATCAATATGAGCAGCACAGAAATATAAGCATCAACATCCTCCTCAGCACTTTGCTGACGCTTGAAAACTTTGTGCCACAAAACCATCAAACTAGGCTGCCTATCGAACTGTAATTTGAATTTCTTAACTGCCTCAGTGTACTCATCGAGATCTTCAGCCTCATCCTGCGGCAAATCAGGTAAATGCTTGAAAGGACAGAGGAAATAAAAACAATAAATAGCATATGCAGCGTAGCTAGGTGAACGTAATGCACAAGTTACTAACTTGTGTAACGATATATCTGTAAGAGACAGTAGTTAGTGACAGATTCCTTACCTTAGAATATCCCCAGGCGTCAGGCTGGATCCGGAAAGTTTTTTGCGTAGCAGTACCCTTGCGCGTCGGTAGGCGGCGTCGTGCGGCTCCGCGTCCGTCGTCGGCGTCGTGATCGCCGGGATGACGTCGCGGGCAGTACTTAGGCGCCGCCCCTGCGCGCTGACGTCAGTTCTGTACACGACTTTCCGCGCCAGGAACGCAGAGCCATGCAAGAAGCTGACATAGGTGTCTGAAAAATACTAGGGCCCTGAAAGGGATGTCCTTAACCCTAGAAATCAGTTCGCAGAACGGGGAGGATGGTGGGCGGTAGGAATCTGTCACTAACTACTGTCTCTTACAGATATATCGTTACACAAGTTAGTAACTTGTGCATCTGAAAGAGACACGTTAGTGACAGATTCCTTACCTTAGAATAGATACCCCAGCAATACCAACCCCGGTGGTGGGTCTGCGAACAAAGATCAGACAAGGAAGTCCTGGAGGACAGAACGGCCAAAGAAGCCGTCCCTCCGGACCTGACTGTCAAGGCAGTAATGCTTTGTAAACGTGTGCAGCGAGGCCCACGTAGCTGCCTGACAGATAACCGGCAGCGGAACACCGCGGCCCAAGGCCGTGGTAGCAGCCGTTGCCCTGGTGGAATGGGCACGCAGCCCAACAGGAGGCTCCTTTTAGCCAAAGAATAGCAGGTCTTGATGCACAAGGTAACCCAGCGGGAGATGGTCCTCTTGTGCACCGCCCGACCTTTTGGCGCCCACGTAGCCAATAAAGAGCTGGTCATCCACCCGGAAGTGTTTTGTGCGGTCAATATAGAAGGAGAGCGCACGTTTTGGGTCCAGACGGTGGAGCCTCTCTTCCTCTCTGGAAGGATGCGGAGGCGGAAAGAAGGTGGGCAAAGTGATGGTCTGCCCAATGTGGAAAGCAGTAACCACCTTTGGCAAGAAGGACGGACGCGTCCGAAGAACAACCTTGTCTGGATGAACAGACAGAAAGGGAGGTTTGCAAGATAGAGCCTGGAGCTCACTCACCCGCCGAGCGGAGGTGATGGCCACCAGAAAGGCTGTCTTCAGAGTCAGAAGACGAAGAGGACAGTTATGTAGAGGCTCAAAGGGAGCGCACATTAAAAAGGTAAGAACCAAGTTTAAGTCCCACTGAGGCATCACAAACGGAACAGGAGGGAAGAGGTGAGTAATGCTCTTTAAGAACCTGTTAACAACAGGGGACTTGAAAAGGGAGGGCTGATCAGGGAGCCTGAGGAAGGCCGAGATAGCACAAAGATAACCCTTGATGGTACCCAGGGCAGAACCCTGTTGGGCCAGAGAGAGAAGGAACAGAAGGACCTCAGAAAGAGGGGCAGAAAGGGGATCCACAGCCTTTGCTGTGCACCATGCCACAAATTTGTTCCACCTGCAGGCGTATACCACCTTAGTGGAGGGACGCCTGGCTGCCAGAATCACATCACAAACTTCGGGAGGCAAGTCGAAAGGAATCAACTGCCGCCGCTCAATCTCCACGCAAGCAGGTGTAGACTGGACAGGTTCGGGTGGAGGACCGTCCCCTGCTGCTGCGACAGAAGATCCTCCCGAAGAGGCAGACGGATCGGGGGATCTACGCTCATATTGAGTAGCTCGGGATACCAAACTCTTCGAGCCCAGTCCGGAGCCACAAGAATGACTTGGGCCCGGTCGTGCCGAATCTTCTTCAACACTCTGGGTAGAAGTGGTATAGGCGGAAAGGCGTACAATAGACCGCAACTCCACTCGTGACGAAAAGCGTCGCCGAGCGAGTGCCGCCTTGGAAATTCCAACGCGCAGAACTGATGACATTGCGCGTTCTCTTCGGTGGCGAATAGATCTAACCAAGGCTCTCCCCACTGTAGAAAGAGTCCTTGCGCCACTTCCGAGTGAAGACGCCATTCGTGATCCATCATGCACCTGCGGCTGAGTTCGTCCGCCCTGGCGTTCAGGGAACCTGCCAGGTGTTGAACCACCAGGAACATGCCCTGGTGTTCCAGCCATGTCCAGAGGCGCAGAGCCTCCTGACAAAGGGTCCACGACCCCACCCCGCCTTGTTTGTTGCAGTACCACATGGCAGTGGTGTTGTCTGTGAACACCTGCACTACCTTCCCTTTGACAGAGGGAAGGAATGCCTTGAGTGCAAGTCGGATCGCCCGGAGCTCCAGAAGGTTGATATGGAGCCGGGACTCCGCCGGAGACCAGAGGCCTCTGATCTCCGCCTCTCCCATGTGACCGCCCCATCCCAGAAGGGACGCGTCCGTCACAACTGTGTGCTCTGGCTGGGGAAGGGAGAGGGATCTGCCCATGACCCATTGCCGGTTCGAGAGCCACCACTGCAACTGTTTTGCAGTCCCCTCCGAGATCTGGACGTGATCGGACAGGTCGCCCTGGTGCTGCGCCCACTGGAACTTCAGGTCCCACTGCAGAGCCCGCATATGCCATCTGGCATGAGTGACCAGCAGGATGCAGGAGGCCATGAGGCCCAGCAGCCTCAGGGTCATCCGTACCGAAACCCAGGATAAGGGCTGAAAGATCGGAATCATAGCCTGAATATCCCGGACTCGCCGTTCGGGAGGATAGGCCCGAAACTGCGTCGTGTCCAGAACTGCTCCGATGAAAAGGAGCTGTGGAGAAGGAATCAGATGCGACTTTGGCACATTGATGGAGAACCCCAGCGAGTGCAGGAGTTCGGCCGTAGTCTGGAGGTGGGAGACAACTGCCTGGGACGAGCCCGCCTTCAGCAGCCAGTCGTCGAGGTAGGGGAAGACTGAAACCCCTGCCCGGCGCAGATGAGCTGCGACCACCGCCATCACTTTCGTGAACACCCGAGGGGCACTGGTAAGGCCAAAGGGGAGCACGGTGAACTGAAAATGCTCGAGGCCTACCGTGAACCGAAGGTAACGCCGGTGGGCCGGCAGGACGGGGATGTGGAAATAGGCGTCCTGCAAGTCCAACGCTACCAACCAGTCTCCGGGGTCGAGGGCAGTCAAGACCTGAGCTAGGGTGAGCATCTTGAACTTCTCCTTCCGGAGGAAGCGATTGACGTTCCGGAGGTCCAAGATAGGACGCATGTCCTCCTTGTCCTTTTGGGCACCAGAAAGTAGTGGGAGTAGCAACCACGCCCTACTTCTGGGGTCGGAACATGCTCGATGGCCCTCTTGGCCAAGAGGGCCGTGACTTCCTTCTGTAGAAGCACCAAGTGATCCCCTGACATGCGGTGGAATTGAGGTGGCATGGCTGGGGGGTGGTCTCGAAGGGGAGGGAGTAGCCCCTTCGGACAATGTCCAAGACCCACTTGTCCGAGGTGATGGGACGCCAGTGGTGAAGGTGATGGCGGACCCTGCCCTCGACTGGCGTGCTGTGCACCTGAAAGGAGGGACTAGGAGGGCTTGGAGGCCGCGGACGGGTTGGAGGTGGTGGCCTGACCCGCACGCTGGTTGCCCGAACCGCCACGGCGGTATCCACGCCCTCGGCCACGCGAAGGCGCTTGCTGCGCGGGCCGTTGGCCGGGCTGTGGACGTGACTGGGCGCCCCTTCCGTGGCCACGAAAGGGGCGAAAAGCAGACGTTTGCGGAGGGCGCACAACAGCAAGGCCCAGGGACTTAGCAGTAGCCCGTGAATCCTTGAAACGCTCCAGCGCATGGTCCGCCTTTGAACCAAAGAGACCGACTCCATCAAAGGGCATGTCCATGAGAGTATTCTGGACATCCCCTGAAAAACCAGTGGTTCTCAGCCAGGCGTGGCGACGCAGCGCCACCGTCGTTGCAAGCGATCTGCCCAGCGAGTCGGCGGTATCAAGGCCACAGCGGATGGTATACTTAGCCGCATCACGCCCTTCCGCAATAGCGCGGGTAAGCAGTGTCTGGACCTCCTCAGAACACTGCGGCAAAACATCAGCCACCGAATCCCACAGGGAGTGGGTGTATCGGCCCAAGAGGCAAGCGGTATTAACAGACCGCAAGCTAGCACTGGAGGAAGAGAAAGCCTTCTTCCCAAAGTGATCCAGGCGCTTGGATTCCCTATCCGGAGGGGCGGTAGGGAAGGCTGTTTGGGAGGCAGAGGCTTGGACAACCAAGCTCTCAGGGGTGGGGTGTTGGGAGAGAAACAGGGGTCGCCCGGAGCCGGGCGATGGCGTCGGGCCACGTTCCTATCCACAGGAGCCCCTGTGGTGGGTTTGGACCAGGCACCCAAAAGAACGTCAGTGAGTGCATCGTTGAACGGCAGCACAGGCTCCGAAGAGGAGGCCGCCGGCTGAAGCACTTCAGTCAGGAGGTTAGTCCTGACGGCCACTGTAGGCAACTGGAGATTTAAGGCTCCAGCAGCTCTACGCAACACCGTTGCAAAATTAGCCCCCTCCTCCGTTGCCACGGGAGGAGACAGCATGCCAGAGTCGGGGGAGGTATCCAGCCCACTGGCATCCCCAAGTTCCTCAACCCAGTCCGGGTCAAACTCGCACTGTTGTGTGAGAGGGTCGTCAGACCCCTCCCAGCTCTCCTGGTCCTCCTCAGGTTGAAAAGATGGAGGAGGAGGGACATAAGGGACCCAAGGCCTCATCGGCGCCGGAACCGGCGCCGGGCGACGCCGGTCCGGCTCCATGTCCGGACCCGGGGAGAACCGGGAACGACGCCGCCCGGAGCCTCGGACGGCGTCGGAAACGGCACCGGGGACATCGGCGTCGGCGGAGGCGTGGTTAGGTCAACCGGCGTCGATGGAGGTTGCGGCACCACCGGAACCGGGGTCGAGGCCGGGGCCGGAGCCGAGGCCGGGACGAAGGCTGGTGGGACAGGCGACGCCGGGACCGGAGTCGACGGCGACGCCGGAGCAACCCCATCTGGCCCGCGGGGCCCGAAGGCGCACCGGAGGGACCTTGAGGCCCGAAGAGGCGGGCCATGGCCGACAGGAATTTCTGTACTCGGCCGGAGTCGCCCCCGAACCCGGGAAGGACGGGTAATGCGGGGGCAACTCGACAGGCACGTCCGGGGCCGCGGGGGCGGGGACGGTGCCGACAGGGACCTCAGCCGAGTCGCGCGACCGGCGAGGCGAAGTCTTAGAGCGATGACGCCGCTTAGACTTCTTGTGCTTCGACTTACCGGAGGAGCGCGAAGACTTGGATTCCGACGAACGGCGGGGACTCCGCGTCCGGCCCCTCGACCTCTCCCGGGACCGGGGCTTGCTGCGGCGCGGAGCCGACTGCCGGACTTCAAGGAGCTTTCGAGACCGCTCTCGCAAAGCCTTCGGATGAAGTTTCCGGCAGTCAGGGCACGACTTCGTGTCGTGGCCTCGGCCGAGGCAGAAGAGACACTCGAGGTGGGGGTCCGTGATGGACATCATACGACCACATTCCTCGCAGGGCTTAAAGCCGGGCATCCCTACGACACCTTAGGAGTCGTGAAGACTCGTTGAAGAGAACAGTGAAAAATTTCACAAAAAGATAGTCAAAAAGTGACTAGGGCACTGCTCTTCCCGGATCTGCGCTTACTGGCGCGGAAAAGAAGAACTGACGCTCAGCGCGCAGGGGCGGCGCCTAAGTACTGCCCGCGACGTCATCCCGGCGATCACGACGCCGACGACGGACGCGGAGCCGCACGACGCCGCCTACCGACGCGCAAGGGTACTGCTACGCAAAAAACTTTCCGGATCCAGCCTGACGCCTGGGGATATTCTAAGGTAAGGAATCTGTCACTAACGTGTCTCTTTCAGATACTTACTGTACAATGAACTGGTGTGCGCATCACAAAGAGCACATGACACACAAACTGTCAACAAATGGGTGTGAGTGTCGCCATGTAGATAAGCACCTCAAAAGACATACAATATGATCGGTGTGCCTATCACAGACTGTCAGATGAACTGGTGTGCGTATCACTAAGAGAACACACACAAAATATCTCAAAATGTCATACAATGGGCATGCGTGTCACCATGTAGACAAGCACCTCAAATGGAAATCGATAAGATCTGTGTGCGTATTACAGTAAGAATGCACCACACATCTGAGATACGACTGAACCGTGCACAAAGGAAATAAAATAAACTTACAATTTGAGATTGGTGTGCGCATCACCGCCAAGCAACGCACACAGTTTCGAGGCTTTCATCGCTGCCACTGCCGTACACCTGCATGATGAATAACTGACATGCGCACAGGAAAAATCACTGCCCCAAAGAAATAGAAATTAACAATATTCTGAGGATCTAAGACAGCCAGCGATGATGCAAAAACTCTCAGCCAAAACTCTTCTCACACTCTGACAGCTTAACGTATTTGAGCAAGCAGGCAGCATGCGAACTAACGAAGTCGCGTGGTGATAATGTTCTGATGAACTGGTGCACAGTAAGAAACAATGCCCCAACACTCCCTCCAAGATGGCGGCCTGACGTAAACAGATAGTCTGGCAGCAAGTACGTTGGGGGCCCATGCGGCAAAAAGATGTACTCTCAAGATGGCCAAAAGCCAGAACTAGCCCGCTGCCCGAACAAGTCTACAGGTAGCGCACCAGCAGGCCCCTTGACGAACTGTAGATAAAGTAATGGTGGCTGCCCCGACCACTTTTAATAATAAAAGCCGCAAGCTAGTCTCTGAAGAGAGAAGCAGGAAGGAGGCAAAAACTTGCACCGCCGTCAATGCAATTTACGGCAAGGCTAGATATAGCTGGTCAGGGGCAGCACCAGAAATGCAGAGCACTCACCCCTCACAGGAGGAACGCCAACATGACGTCGACATCAATCTGGATCGGCAGGATTGCACCGTTACTCCGCTGCACATCGAGTGGACGCAGGTAAGCTGGGTGGCTGCCGAAAGCACCAAATGGGATCCAAGGAAAAACCACCCACAGGGACCAACAATGTAGCCCAACCTGTCGCCAAGAATTTTGTAGTGACCACGCGAGAGTCACATGAAAGTTGACTGAAGTTTATTGATACATGAGAGCTGCATGGTAGTGGAGGACAGACACACAGGAGCTCCTCCGCTGCCAAAACCAGTTGAACTGTCACAAATCATAACACAACATTCCAATAGCCCCACATCATGACATTCCAGTAAGGAATACCCACATCAGGGGAACCCAAAATCAAGCCCCACTGAGCACACGCACAATAAGTTTTACACAAACTCACACTCAATCTATCTGCCTCAAGGCTCCTAGTCCATTACCTCACTGTGATGATCACTGCTAGAAAAGACTGATCTCCAGAAGAAAAATAGTTGTGAGGTTACTTTTTTGACCAGGCCAGAGATCACTTTTAATGCTGTACAGATCAATTTATGATGATGCCCATCTTTGAGTTACAGTCTTGATGAAGATACCTTTTCAGTGTTATTTTGCAAATTGCATAGACTTTAATGGGCCTCCCAGGGTTTCAAAAATCAAGTAATCGTCACAGACTCATTTAAATGGTAACCTGTTACTTTCCAGTTTTCTGCATCACAATTTTGTCCTTATTTTAGTGAGATTAGTAATTTTCCTTCTGCCTTAGTTTTTCCTCAATTTGTTAACCAGATAATAAATATGCACAATGGACGGCATTATCATTGGTGAGCCAAACAGTACTTGTCAAGGTACCCTTATCTTTCGGCAAACCACTAGATTAGAAAGCTGTTGTTACGCAGATTAAATGTGCAAACCTATATACACATTCCCATTCCTGCTCTACCAGTGGGCTTCTTGTCGTCTCTAGTAGTCAACTGCAGTTTGTGCAGTCGAGTCGAACTCTCTTTTGGTCTCTTATAGCACTGGCTGCCTCCTACGATCTGTGACTGCCATCTGAAGTCAAGGGTTGTGTTGGGGGGGTGGGGGGGGGGGGGGGAGGCTGGAAAGTGGGCAGTAACAGCAGCAGCCTGCAGAGATGGAACTGCATGAGTAGGAACAAAACGAGCAGCTACAGAAGAAATTATATGGCCCCAGTCACTGGGCGGAGGACAATATAATTTACAGCATCCTGCACCCCTACATTGACTTCTTTCTCCCTATTACAGTGCATGGCAGACCAGTTGGTTTAACAGACCTCCAGACTGAACCAAAATTAGCATCTCTATTAAGTACTGCACTTTCTAAGCACTTCCTCCCACAAACCCCTTCTCCTTAGTATAGCAAATGGCACTTTATACCAATATAAAAGCAAGCAAAGTTTCAGCCGATTGTTATAAACCAAGCAATTCACTTAAAATGTAGGTTTGGTTTTCATGACTTATCCAGTGGGCTCCATTTCCCACATTTTTTCGCTTTAAACAAAATGTTGAGTTTTCATTTGAACTAATGCATGGATTAAATACTTCGGGTGTGTATGGGCATTCCTTAACAAACCTTGACAAAGCTATGTGAACTGTTTTTTTTTTTTTTTTTTTAAATCAAACGTTTTAATGGGATATGATATGTGTCCAGTTTTGTAAAGTTGTGTAGCAGAAAATAGTACTCTAAATTGTTGGTAGCTTAAATAGTGAGGGCAGGGGTTCGACCAAAAATGAAGTCAAAAATCAGTTCTACGCTGCTGAAAAAAATAATGCACAATGTTAGAAAGCTGTGTGAGCAGCTATCGCCTCTTCTCAGGAGGACTGCTACTCAACTAATATACAGCAGAATTCAGCAAGGATTCCATACTTTTAAATGGGACAATACAAATGCTTAAGTAGCCTGCTGTGCATAAAATGGTACAGTAGGGGCACTCCCCAGGAGAGCTGCCATATTCTGAATCGAACACAATTAGCACTTCTCAGCAGAGCCACTACTGCATTAATGGGGCGCTAGTGCAAGTGTAAGTCTGACATATTTTAATTGGAACAGTACTGACACTCTACAGCATGTCTGTTGGATTTTAAATAGGCCTGTTCAAAATTACTCCCCCATCTTTATAATTCCCCATTACGAAATTTGCAAATGTTTTAGAAACGTTCACGTAACACTACTGAGAAACATTACATGCGATCAGGCACCTCACATTAAAAAAAACATCTTGAAATACCCGAGCGAGACTGGTTTGCATAGAAAATCTCTCTGGTGGTATCGCACACAACTTTTTTTAAGCAAAGTGTGCACATGCTTAAAAAAAAAGTAATGCACGATATCGGAAAACCACAATTTGTTTTGAAAGCTCAACTCTGTTAAGTTGTCATGCAACTTTGTGAACCCTTGGCCTGACTGAATGGTGCTTCTCAGCAACACTTCTATGCATTTAATGGGGAAAGAAAGTGCCTGCAACGAGCAGCAGTGCCGCTGTAATTTCTATGGAACCGCCGCAGGTCTTCTGAGAAGGGATCTCATATTCTAATGGCACAGTTAAAAGTGTCGAAATGTCTTGCCAATTATTTACGGTAGTAAAAGAGAAAATCATCACATAATAGTGTAGTCAGCTTCACTGACATGGTCCCACTTTTCAGTCGGCCATCAAGGACCCGAATTATTGACAATAGGACTTTCAAAAGCCATATAAAATATCAGAAATATTTGGGTGTGAACCATACGTGGGTTATTATACCTACTTTTTCATGTGCATTGTGAGGTGGAGGGAAGTGACATACTCACAAACGCGGTACTTAAAAAGACTTGTCTTTAACTCTCGATTGACATTTGCACAGTACTTTGGTATACTGATATGTTCCTGTATTTAACCGTAATATGTTATTAAAAGTATCTATTTGAATTAAGTTGAACCGTCAGTGTCTCACACCTCATTAGATAATGAGAAGAAGTGCACACAGAAAATATAGTAGTATTAGTTTTTAAGCCCGGACACAAATAGGTAACGTAAATTGTGCTCGAAAACACATTGGAACAAACAGGTAAAGAGGGACTTTTTCGTTTTAATACAAGTTAGTCAGACATAACCCTCTCACATCAACAAGAACCACAACCATTTTAGGTCTGGTGTTAGCCACGACCTTTTTCATTTTACGAAAATTACATATTATACAGTCCTGCCAAGTATCACGCACCACGTGTGACACTCACGCATTTCAGTGTGGTGTTCCGCATCACCGCACTGAAATGCTTTGTCACGCATTTTAATGTCACTGAATTGGGTGCTAGCGCGTCGGCTCTGCTGTGCTGCTCCCAGCAGACTTGCCGCCAGCAGGCAGCTCTGGCTCATAACAGTTAAGGATCATGTAATACTCATCTCTGGCTGAGTCAGAGTGCTCTGCTGCAGTGCTACAATGTAACAATTTGCGGCCTCACTGCGCCGCGCGACGTGGCAGGCTGTCAGTCACTGACTGACAGCCCACACTCTGCCGATTACACCAGGGCGCCGGGCGTGTCCATTAAATCCCGGATGTGACCTCACATGGCCGCCGTAATGATTAAATCCGTGACCGAAACAGCCGGGCCCAGGCAGTGCTGCAGTACATTGCAGCGGCTGAAACACACTGCTCCCTGCGGCGGCCAGCATAGAGATAGTTAATTCCTCGTGGCTCAGGACTGTGGGCGGCAAGTTAAAAGAATACGTTTAAAAGAATAACGTTTCGGCTGCCCCGCGGTAATGAATCCCGCGACTGGATCTCTGTGATCCCCCGGAGGCTGAGTGAACCAGGAACGGCATCGGCGGGCGCTGAAATGGTTCCTCACTCGCCAGTCCCCAGAGAACACCCCACTGTGCAGCCTAATTAGCTCAGCCTCAATCATGCCCAGCTGGTGTTCGCCGCAGGCCGGTAGTCTGAGCAGACGTTGCGGCGTCCAGCTCCAGGTAGGCCCGTACCGTTCCAAACTGCAAAAATAAAGTAAGTGGCTGGCCTGGAGTGATGTAGCATTCCTAAATTGCTGATTCTAATGTGTTGTAGAATTAGGGCGCAGCGCGGTCATGATCGCCTCAGATTCTGAGCTGCCACACACTGCAGGGAGTCTGTCGCTCACTATACTTGTTCAGTGTTTTGTCAGTCACACTCTAAGGTCCAACAATGAACATCTACTTTACTTTCAGCGTGCCACCGAGCCGGAGTGTTACTAAGTCACAGCCTGGTTCTGTGACACAGACAGGATGCTGGGGCTGTGCAGGTAGCGGCGTGCCAACCCGGGCGGCCCGCACAGATCGGGGTAATGTGTTTTTTTATTATGGTTTACGCTGCTAAACTAGTCTTTTTGAAACCAATGCAGGGTGCCTGGTGAGTGTTCAGTTTGAGGAGGTAGATTTCTTTCTGCATGCAACCCCTTCGCATTTTGTTATCATGGAAAGGCTGAGTGCTCTGCCGACTCCGTGTTGTTTTCAGAGGTGCTCAACTCGTGTTCTTGTGATTCTATTGCCCTGAAGTGTTTCCTCTGTGGCTAGTCACGTTACTGGGTTTTGAGAAGACTAAATCCAAGTTAGGCAGATGACATACCTTTAACATGACGGTCACCTATACACAATACTGTATTTGACAAAGATCACTCCTGCTCTGTGAGCAGACGTGCACACACCTTTCACTAAAGAACACTCCGGGTTCACATAGCGCATTAGATACGTCTCGGATCAGTTTTACTTTGCATCTGAGTGGCATGTATGTTATGCGTCAGTGTCTTTCTAGATGACAACTAACACAGTTGCCAAGTGGCTCGTCGTGATTGTGAGATAACAGCATCTTAGTGCACATCTAATGCTGCCGAGTATGAATGAGAAGGAAGCACTTCCTGCAAGTGCCAGTTCAGTGAGTCACTAGCACTACCTTCAGACGGCAAGAACACAGTGGCACAATAGCCCTTCTTCCAGCATTCACGTGCTCTAGATGACTAGAGTAGCCCTGTCGCTCCCACCTAATTGCTAGCAAGTGGGAACCAGTACCAAGTGACTATTTCAGGTTGTCTGGTCTGCCCTTAAAGAGCTGAAAAAAGCGACAGAGGCCTAGGGCGCTGGGGTGAATTCATTAGTCACACTAAATACATTTTGGAATCAAGGGGTTAAAGGGTAGCATTCAAAAATCATACCGATGATCGAAACGGAATGTACACTTCCTGAAGTTCACAGAATAGTGGACATTTCTGGAATGGAGATTTGTTTAGCTTTCAGCCATGCAATCCGTCGTAAAGGGACTAAGCACAGATGTAAATAAAACATAACTCATGTGGGAGGGTGCAGCACTGATAAAGGGTTCAAACTGCCCTTCATGAAGACAAAGGATTCCAAAGCGTGCACGCGGGGAGACAGAAGAGACAGAAGATGTGCACGCGGGGATTGGATGCTTTACTGGCGGCGTGACACTCTGGGGACTTTTTTTTTCGCCGCTGTTAGTAGTCGCTCGCACTAACTTGTTTTGGGTCAGGTGACTGTGAGAGCCACTGTGGTGCTTGCCAACGTAACTTCTCAGCGCGCCAAGCATCACTGAGTCAGAAGAGCCTGTCGTGTAGCTCTGTGTGACAGGCTGCTACTGGTGTGATGGTGGCACCAGCAGGGCTTGGCAGGTAGTGGGCAGCATGCAGGACCGGGGCGCAGAGCTCAGTAATACAGGTTGTGGCTTATGATGTGACTCGAATTAGAGTTCCTTGTTGCTCACATGGGTTTAATTTCTGATATTTATATGTTTCCCTCGTCTTCATTGCTTGAGTTTGCTTGCGAGAAAGTGTCACTCATAGTCCTTGAAATGTCACTCATAATTACACTGAAATTAAGAAGATGTCACACATAGCAATCCGAAACCTTGGCAGCTATGATTATAATATTAACTTAAACGGGCTTTCATCCAACAGTCTTCAGCCATTGGTCTGCTATTTTGCCATGCACATTTTCTTCCTCTCCCTACAGTATACGGCATGGGGCAATAGGGCAGCCCAGTTGAGTCATTGGCGAACTTCACTGTGAGTGACAGCATTCGGCTCTTCACATGGAGCACACCCACTCACAAAGTAGATCGCTTCAGCCAAGGACTACTATGGCAATGGGTGTTTGAGGTAAAAAAAATATTTGAGCTTTTAGCCAATTGTTTTTATATTGGTGAGAGTGTTATGTCACATCTAAGTGAGTTATTGTTTCTCTCTTCACCAGCACACTCCCCAATGCTGGAACAGGATCAGGTAAATGTATATGTATATGTTTGCAGTGCAAGCCTTTTGGCGGCTTCCTCAGCACTCCAGAAACCATCACCTCACCTACTGTTCCAGATCTACCAAAAGAGTGAGTTTTGGGAATGTGCTACTTCCAGGGAATCAGCACCAACACATATAATCTGAAAACAAAGTGAAAATCATATTTGTAGGAAAGCCATGAACCCTTTGTCTGAAACATGATGTATAATCTGAGACAAATAATATACTTTTGAACACAAAATGATTTTTGATACTTACTTTGATTTTATCTGCTAGAGCCTGAGTGATCATGACTTCTCTATCTCCTTCGTCATACATCTGGAAGATCAGGTTGTGCATAACATCCCCAGCTACCCAGTTAATATCATCTTGATGCTTGATCTGAATAGCTTTCTGTCCTTCCACACTTAGAATATGCAATTTAGCAACATGGCTACTTGGGAGTAATTTAATTGTTTTTTCCACCACTGGCATATCCTTACAACTCTGAAAAAGAAAATGCACAAAAGAAACTGGGCAGATTGTAATAAGATGAGTTCGCATACGCTCCAAAAGATAACAGCAAGAGCACTAGCACTGAAAACGTTAGTGTTTGATATTGGGCAACAAAGCTTGGGGATACATGCAGATTGTTCCTCTTCTGAAATGTATGGAAGGTACTCTACACACATTTTCACTTCGCCACTGGGTGGCATCTTAAAATAACATTTTGCTCATCATCAACAGCACTTTTTCTAATGGAATTCTTATGGGATATACACTATTTATTTGTAGTCCAATAGTAATTAATTCATTTTGCCAACCTGTATAACCTTGGTCATTGATTTAGTTTGGCCAAGAGAAAAAAAAGTCTAATTTCCACCTCTTGAAATGGCTGATAAAAAATTCTCTGTTCTTCTTACAATTCACCATTATACAAAATAACCAGCACTGCTGTCAAGACCGAATATACCTCTCATAAGAAGTCTATCTGGTGTGTAATGGACAGTTGGACCATTGGTGATTGGTCTCTGGGAAGAGTGAGTGTATCAAATACAAAACATGAGTGAGGAACCAGAGAGAGGTGTGGTGATAATATCCACTGTTAACTGGGTACAACTTTTCTAGTGGATAATGTACCTTCCTGAAGATCAGTCATCAATAAATACAACGTGGCGTGAGAATGGATGTGGCAAACTACTGCTCCATTGCTGCACCAGAGCCCCACCAGGCAAGTACCTGTGGAGGCATCATTGCTGGAAGCAGCATACAAACTATGATGGCTCCACCAGTGCCTATGATGTCAGGTCCAATTTAATTCACTGCAGAAGTAAGGGGAGAAGACATGAGAAAAAAATACTTATCATCTGGGCTGCTACTTCTGATGACTAGATCAGTTTCTCACAGATTAGAAACCTACAGAAAAATCCTCAGATGTTAGACTGATTTTGGAAATATTCAGCTGTTATCCAGGCATCAGGTGAAACGAAAGTGACTCAAGGAGCACAGCCAAATAGGCAACATCCAAGCTCCAAAAACAAACACCTGTCCTCAAAGAGGTTAGTTCCTCCATGATTTCCCAAACCAGAGCTGCAGGGAGCAGATGGACGTAAAAGAAAAAAAACAGTACACGCATCCTAACCATTGGCTCAGAATGAGGGGAGGCAAAATGGCAACTGATAAACTGTGAGCAGACAGAACAGATGGCCCTTTGTAAAAAGCATCACCAATGGGAAGTGATTTTTTCAAGGGGTTCTGCTTGTTGAAGACTGCGCTTCAATAGACAGACTACACAACAGTGTATCCAAAAACTAGAGCAGGGTCTGTGGAAAAAAGGGCCATCCATTTACAGAAGAAACAGCAGTATATTCTAACAGCCTGAGCCCCTGCAGGTGATTAGAAGAACACAATAAAGATATGAACCTTGGCTTATGGCACAGTATGGCAATCACAGTGAGTAGACATTACGCTAGAAAGAGAAGCATCACTTTAATTTGTGAAAGAAACATTAACTTGTTGCGATGATCCAATCCTGCCAGCCACAGTACAGCTTAGTAATATGACAGAAACATTACTTAATTCTGGTACCAATCTTTCTGATGACTCATTGATTTTGCTGCAGGTTCTTCACCTTAGAAATCTCCACAGAATCAGACTGAGTCTGGAATTATTAATTACTGTTATTGGCTAGCCCGAGGAAAATCAGAAGCGGAGCCAACAACGTCATGCCTGGATGTGATGTACCAACTCAAGTAAGGCTCCATCCAAGACCGTGACACGAGTTCTTGCTACCTGTGCCCCACTCCTCAGAGATCAGGACAAAAAGATAGTACTTCCAAAAAAGAATGTTACAGACATATCAACCTCGTCAGAAGAACAGAGGATTTTATTGAAGGTAAGTACAATCCTTCTGAAGGACATAACTTCCCACATATTCTCTCTTTAACAAAGGCTCTCTGAACAGCACAAAAGCTGAAAAAAGTTTTGCGGATTATCATAGGTTTCGATTCAGCAGAGGCTGAAGAATTAGCTGTTTTACCAAACTGCGCCCCTCTCCTCGGGTCCATATCCAGGCACCTATGCTTTGCAAAATGTGCATAGAAGCACCAATGGCCGCTTAAGAGATCCCAAGACCAGTACAGGTTACTGCCTTGGTCCTCAATGAATAACCCCAAGACCCGCAGACTGCTTTTTATTCCATTTTGCAACAAAGCATAATGTACAGTGCAACCCACCTGAAAAGGGTTTGCTTTCAAACATTTTTACTTTGATTTGCAACACAGGAAAAATTCAAATTTTTTCGACCCAGTACACCTTGAATCCCTCACCACAGCAACTGAAAGCATACCCCAGGGTCCAATGTATTATGCTCTAAGAAAATACATTCATGAGACAGGCATGCTGTGCAGAAACGCAACCCCAAACGCTCGCTTGCGAGGTTTCAGAATATTTTATACAACTATTTATTAGGAATTGTGGGGGTACATATGAGATACAGTTGGAAATCCAAATGTAAGACACTTTTCATAATATATTTTTTTCAGGGTTTTATTTCTCAATGAAACACTGTAAAAAATTAAAACAGTCATTTGCAGAGGAGAAGGAGTCAACTTAGGAGAAGGGAGGAGGCATGGGGCTATGCCCAATGTATAATGCATATGACCAAAAGCTGTGCAAAGTGGTCTTCTCTCTGTGTAGTGTTTCATGAAGGCAATGAGCAGTGGTTTCTGCACAGAGCGCAGGTCTGGGGGCAGGGCATCACAGAATGCCATGCTACGAGCCTAGTACAAACTGTAAACAACACAGTGGTCCATGCACTAAAGGTGGGTTGGAGGTGTTCTGAGGTTGGGGCTGAGCTTTAATTAAAAGGGAGGGGGTGCATTTTGGTGCTCTGTTCCTTTTACAAAGTCAGCAGGTATCCTTTACTTAAAATGACATCCAGGCCTTACATGCAAGCCCTTGCTGACCCTGCCATGGCTCGGGCGCAGAAGGGGGGTTGGGCACCAGTGGGCGCAGGGACCTGGTCTGCAGCCAACCCCATGCCGTGCATTGCTGACAGCTGTGGATGGCGTGTGGTTGGACACACGACGTGGCCTGCGGCCAGACCCTGCACCCAACCTTCACCAAGCCGGGCAAAAGGCCGTGCACGGCATAGGGTTGTCTGCCCGGAGGGGATTGGACGAAGGGCATGTGGCCGACCTCAGGACGCGCATAGCCGAGGGTAACGTGGGATTGCCTGCACGCAAGGGTTTGTGTTACGTATAGTAATAAAATACTACTTTACGTTAAAAAAAAAAAAAAAACTAGAAATTCTATGCACAAAGAAACAAAGGTTAAAGTGATGTTACAGGTAGGTATGGTAATAATATCTTACCTTGAATTTTTAAAAACCTTAGAAACTCAATGAAAAAACCAAAGGTTAAAGGGACTCTATAGTTGGGTGAAAATGTCAGTTAAAACATATTTTAAATGCCCTAAGGTAACTATTATTCGCGCCCTCGCCATGCACTAATTACTTTCCATATTACATCACTTGTGACATGTTCTATGACATCATTAATAACATTACTGCGATATGTGGAATTACATCATTGGTGACAACACTGTATATGGCGGGGACGCGAGTTATAGTTACTTTAGGGCACGAGTTACAATTACTTGAGATAACTATAACTAGTGAAAGTCAGCGGTTTTGTTAATTTAAAATGGTATTTTTCAACTGACATTTTTCACCTAACTAGAACTTCCCTTTAACCTTTGCGTTTTTTCACTGAGAGTGTGAGTATTAGTGTTTGTGTGTGTGAGAGACTTACCCTGTAGATTCACATGCACTGCATACTCCTGCAGTCTAGTGTTGGACTAGGACATTTCAAATATTGCTTTTCTTCAAAGTCGTCTTTCGAGTCGCGCAGTACAGTGACTCTTTCCTATGTTGCCAATGTGCATAGGCACCGACTCCATTGTCAGATTGTTTTTCACACAGTAGTTGCGCGTAGAGATGGTGAAGTTGAAAGGGTAGTTTGGTAACCATGCACAAAGTTATATACAACGAGTTTAAATAAGTAAAGGGAGAAGTGTACTTCTGCAGCAACCATGGGCTCTCACGGAGGCAGGTAGGCACATGTGAATCTATAGAACTATATATTATCTCACAACAAGGTCTCTAAAGGAGGAATTCTCACCATCCACGGTACCACTCCACAATATCAAACACACAAAAGGTAACCGGATGGTAACTTAACTAGAATATGAATATGTATGTGCAAAACCAAGAAAAGGGCATTTGCTTTTTAAAGACGAGAACCCTCACTCACCTTTTGGGTGACATGCTTCATCATTGGGTTCCCTCTTACACACAGTGCCCGCAAGGTGCACTGTGTGGGCTACAACTCTCCCGCAGGAGAGGAGCGTGAGGTGTTTTATCACTCCAATGTCTAGTGTGAGTGAGGGCAGAGTGCAAAATAATGTCAAAAGTGAATTAAAACCATCTCATATGGGGAAATAGTTTAATAAGTATCCCTATGGATAGAATTAAAAACCAGTGTGAACGATAGGGGTAAGGATGTTCCCTATCCGACTAGGTCAACATGTTTCTGCCCAGATGACCAGAGGTTCGCGGCATTCTTCAGGACCAATGTCTTGTCACTCTGCTCAATTTGTGATAAACGAAAAAGACAAAACCATACTTAATTCAATGGATCTTTTTCAGAACCAACTTCAATTCTTGTCTGTTTTCTGTAACACACAAACACATAATTATATCCAGCATATTCATAATCATATCCATTGGCTCATATCCAAGTGTAAGTGAAAAGCCAAATCACCACACACGTGAAAAGACACAGGTGAATTGATTAATAATCTCACCAATATCAGATCAATTCTATGCTTCTACCTTTATCAGGTCCTCTATTTTCTGGGAAACCTGCAGGTAACACCAAGGTCATAAAAATAATAACCATTATATATCAATAAATCCACAGTCCTTATAAAACATATATTGACAGAAAAATCACTCATAGCATGGTACCTATATAATTCATCAACATTAGCTATGTACCAAGCTGATCATAATGCTCAATGTTTTTGTCACACGGCAAGCTGTTTATAATCAAGTCATTCCCATATGGAAACATAGTTCTGTGTGTCCTCTTCACCAAACGCTACTATCAAAAAGGTCTATCTATAAGTAAACCTGATGTCTAACCTTTGTAAGCTCATGAAAATTTAAGCAACGTCCACCTCAAGCCTCAATTATCATCAGTCAACTCACTGCTATACTCATCTATAGCGCTCAGATTCCGATTTACACATCCCCATTACAAATACCACCGCAATGGCGGTGCGTTTCTACCTTGTACCCGGACTCACCGATTATCCCAGCATGTATTCTCTCTTCAGGAGAATACATGCTGGGATAATCGGTGAGTCCGGTACAGTAGAAACGCACCGCCATTGCGGTGGTATTTGTAATGGGGATGTGTAAATCGGAATCTGAGCGCTATAGATGAGTATAGCAGTGAGTTGACTGATGATAATTGAGGCTTGGAGGTGGACGTTTGCTTAAATTTTCATGAGCTTACAAAGGTTAGACATCAGGTTTACTTATAGATAGACCTTTGATAGTAGCGTTTGGTGAAGAGGACACACAGAACTATGTTTCCATATGGGAATGACTTGATTATAAACAGCTTGCCGTGTGACAAAAACATTGAGCATTATGATCAGCTTGGTACATAGCTAATGTTGATGAATTATATAGGTACCATGCTATGAGTGATTTTTCTGTCAATATATGTTTTATAAGGACTGTGGATTTATTGATATATAATGGTTATTATTTTTATGACCTTGGTGTTACCTGCAGGTTTCCAGAAAATAGAGGACCTGATAAAGGTAGAAGCATAGAATTGATCTGATATTGGTGAGATTATTAATCAATTCACCTGTGTCTTTTCACGGTGTGGTGATTTGGCTTTCACTTACACTTGGATATGAGCCAATGGATATGATTATGAATATGCTGGATATAATTATGTGTTTGTGTGTTACAGAAAACAGACAAGAATTGAAGTTGGTTCTGAAAAAGATCCATTGAATTAAGTATGGTTTTGTCTTTTCGTTTATCACAAATTGAGCAGAGTGACAAGACATTGGTCCTGAAGAATGCCGCGAACCTCTGGTCATCTGGGCAGAAACATGTTGACCTAGTCGGATAGGGAACATCCTTACCCCTATCGTTCACACTGGTTTTTAATTCTATCCATAGGGGATACTTATTAAACTATTTCCCCATATGAGATGGTTTTAATTCACTTTTGACATTATTTTGCACTCTGCCCTCACTCACACTAGACATTGGAGTGATAAACACCTCACGCTCCTCTCCTGCTGGGAGAGTTGTAGCTCACACAGTGCACCTTGCGGGCACTGTGTGTAAGAGGGAACCCAATGATGAAGCATGTCACCCAAAAGGTGAGTGAGGGTTCTCGTCTTTAAAAAGCAAATGCCCTTTTCTTGGTTTTGCACATACATATTCATATTCTAGTTAAGTTACCATCCGGTTACCTTTTGTGTGTTTAATCTATAGAACTACACACTACTAACAGGTGCTTACAGGGTAACATTCTGTTTATAGCATGTGTGGCTGTAGATATACATGCTCTGTAAAGCAGTACTCCCTTAAGGGGTGGTTAGTCGCTGAATGGTGTGGACGATTGAAACAGAGTTCTTAAAATATTCTAACCAACTCTAGCTTGTTGCCATGCTCAGATATATGAACAGTAATGCTTGGTATACGTGTGTATAGTGGACTACGTAGCTGCCTTACAAATGTCAACTATAGGGATATTTTCAAGTGGCCCCTTTTTTACGGGTGGAATGGGGCCTAGGCGAGGGCAGAGAAATACCGTAGCAGGGTTGGATGCATGCGACAATCCAACTAGCTATGCCTTTGACCAACCATGTACTGATTTTGCCTTGGTTCTGAGTGAGGTCAGTCGGTCTGCTAGGAAGATTTTCATGGAAAACAACAGACATCTCAGGGAGGGTGGGGAAATAGGGTTGTCTGGCCCAAGTAGGAGCAACCAAAGTGAGAGTAAGGGAAGTTTGCCAAAGCTTCCGGACCACATACAGAATAAGTGGGAGAGGAGAAAAAGCATACGCAAAGATCCCTGACCAATTTATCAATAGAGCGTTGTCCATGGAATGTGGGTGTGGGAACCTGGAGGCGAGTTTTGGCATTTTGCGTTTTGTGCGGTAGTGAAGACGTCGACCTGGCGTGTCTCCCAAGTATGGAAGAACAGGAGAAGGATTTGGGGGTGGAGTTCCCATTCGTAGACTTGTTGCTGCATCCTGCTGAGCAGGTCTGCAAAGTCGTTGTCCACTCCTGGAAGGTACTCTGCCAGGAGGTGTATCCGAAGGTGAATCACCCAAAGCCAAATGTTCTGCACCAGAGTGAACAAATGTGGTGTGTGTGTCACCCTGCTTTTGGAGATAGTATATGGTGGTCATGTTGTCCGTTTTAATGAGGGCTACATTGTGCTGCATCTCTGGAAGGAAGGCTTTGGGAGCTAGCTGGATGGCCAGGAGCTCGAGGTAATTGATGTGGAGATCACATGCCCTGAATAGTTAGGTGTTGAAGATGCGCTCCCCATCCTGAGTGAGGCGTGCTTGGTGATGGTCACCTGCGGAACGGGATCTGTGAAGGGCTGACCCTGCAACAGATTGTTGCTGTTCCATCAGAGAGTGATGGGTGCTGGCCCATATCAACACTAGATCTTCCAAGTGATCCTTCGCCTGTAACGGTTGTGTTAGGCAATGGGGTGTATTATATGGTGTGGTTGTGCGACCTCACCGTGTAATACACCCATGGTTGTGCAACCTCACTGTGTAATACACTAACTAACCCCTTTAGGACCCTTAAGTTTTGTTTCTCAAATGTTCAGCTCAACCGTGGGTAGCTGTTGCTCAGATCAGCAAGGCTTACACAAAGGAACAAGTGTAAAGCATTTAAACAGTACATAAACAATTGAAGAAGAAATAGACAAGACAGCAAAGAAATTCAACAACAATTTCTAAAAACAAGACTATGTTTATCTATTTTAGACACCACGAAAAATATCCACTGGAGGGTTCTGGAGATATAAAATGTACAATATATAGTAAATCAAGATGTTCCACTCAACCGCAAAGAAGCGGTGGCAAATGTAACGAATTTCACACTTAAAACTTTTTCACTAAAACATTTGGGGTAGGTGAAAGGCGGTCACTTGGAGTCACTTTGGGTGACCAAGTCCAGTAGGCAGCCAGTCAGAAAGACCAGCCAGGTCCTCAGAAAGAGTTACTGCAGCAGGTGCATGGTCTTCAGTCAGTTCCAGGCATTTTTATCCTTTGCAGGGCTTTTCTATGGAAGTGGTCCTGACACAAGGGATGAAGGATGCTGAAGATGCTCAAAGGATGCTGTGGATGTGTTGCGGTCGCTGGGGATCTTGCTGCAACTACGCCTCGGTCCACGAAGGGAGTGAGGGTGTCCTGGTCACAGGGTCGACGTTCCTGAAAGTACTCTAGGTACTGGCAAACGTCCTGTCGCCATTGGACTACCAGTCGCCCAGTATCGCAGTCACAGGCCAATCCTTCCTGGGCCGATAACTCATCCTCTGGAGGTCTGAGCTGCACTTGGACTACGGGTTCAGCGACTTGTGAGTCGAGTCCTGGTCCCTGGTGCTGCACAGCGGCGGTTGGCAACTTTGGGCTACCAACTTGCCCCAGCAGGCTTCTCAACTGTTGTGTCCCTGTGCTGTGAAAAGAAAGCCAGCTCACTAACCCTTGGAGTCTCTTGGCTTTGGCTTGGCTCTGGAGAAAACTTTTCCTCGAGCAGGACACAGTAGGCACAGTCCCTCTCCATTGCTAGCCACTAGGTTCAACAGGAGCAGTCCACATTGGTGAAACCTCTTCTTGCTGGTTCGACGGTGCAGCAGGGCAGGCCTTATTCAGTCCTTCTTCCAGTCCAGTCACCATCTGAGTTTGTGGTGCCAGGGGTGCCCTACCTATGCTCAGAAAATGCCTCAGGGCAGGATGCGGTTGGTAGCCAGTAGGCTACTAGGTTCTCTCCCGCCTGATGAACACTTCCTGTTAAGTGTGGCACCTAGGCATCCCAGGAGGCACCATTCTGCTCACTTCCAACATGGTAGGACCCCTCTCCCGGTGTGTGGAACTCCTTGGCCCAACCCAAAGAGCTACTGAGGGGGCTACATGCCCCTGGAAAAACAGTTTGGCAACTGGGTTTCCCTTCTTCTGTCCCTAGTGCCAGTCTTTCTGCCTGAACACTGGAGCACCACTCTCCCAATGGTTACCTATTTGTCCTTGAAAGGCGGCTTCTCCTTTGAAGCTCGCCTTTTGGGCCAACACCTGTGTGGCTTTCTTGAAGGAGGGAGGTGACACCGCCTTCCGGATCAGGCCCCTATTGTATCCTTTCCTGGGAGTCACTAGCGTATCTCCCCAGGACGGCAGAAAGCTATCTCTGCGACAGGACCCCGTGTGCAACCAGTACGGGCACATGAGACTGAAGGCAACAAAGTGGATAAAGTTCATACTGCAACGTGTTACATACATTTTGACTTGAGAATCAAGTCGGGCTTAATGTAACGAGGTGTTTGATACCTTGAATGACCAACTTTGGCCGCACAGTTTTAGAGTTAGCACAGCTGAGGGGTCAGCATGTAACACTGCACTCCCCAATTGGGCGGCCAAGCTTTACCACAGTAAATCAACTGTTTTTGCGTTTTCACTATCAGAACAGCTAAAACTGCATGTTCTGCTAGTCGGATATGTGGCACCCTGCCTCAAGACTTAATAGTCCTGCTATAGGGGTGACTTACACATATACCGGGGGTAAGTCTGACTTTGCCATTGCTTTCAATGGCAAAGTATGGCAAGCAGTTAAAACTATCCTTCCAGCCTGCAAATGGTGGGCTGGAAGTCTAGTTTTACTCATGTACCACCCAGGGTGACATAACTAGTGCTACATGCCCTGGGTGCCTGGGGAAACATTTACTAGGGACTTACAGGCAATTTAGCTTAGCCAATTGGGCAAAAGCCAATTCGACATACCAGTTTAAAAGGCACAGGCACTGAGGTCTAGTTAGCAGGCCTCAGTGCACTATCAGAGTCGAAAAACCAGCAGCATCAGTCCAAAAACTTAGAGGTTAACCATACAAAAAGAGGCATTTCCATATAAGCTGATAGGCACTGCTGGAGCGGATGCATGTGCAGTCTTGAATGGGGGACTATGGCTATGTATGAGGCTATCATCCCTAGGAGGCACATTACTGTTATGACTGTAAGGTGACGATCTGGCTGGAATAGAGGTAGTAGTTGGTGGAAAGTCTGCACCCTGGGTTGGCTGAGGTAGGCTTTGCCGGTGTCTGTATTGAGAACGGCCCCAAAGAAGGGCCACATCTGTCAAGAGGCAGGACGTGAGACTTGCTGGCATTTATGGTGAAACCCAACTTATTGACGAGGGCTATGGTATCTTGGGTGTGAGCGAGACACAGATACCTACTTGCACTCGTGAACAGCCAATCGTCAAAATAGGGCAACACATGAGTGCCCCCTTCTGCGATGGGCAGTTATCACAACTAGGCATTTGGCGAATACCCTGGTGGCTGTGGTGACACTGAATGGTAGGTAATACCTTTAACTGATAATGTTGACCACTTACTACGAAACATAGGCAGTGGCGATGAGTGCGATGGATGGGGATGTGGAAGTAGGCATCCTTCAGTTGCCTTTCCGCAGCAGTGGGATGACATCCTGCAGAGTGACCATGTGGAAAAGTTCTGAGAGGATGTACTTGTTGAGAACCCTGAGGTTTAGAATGAGTGCTGGTGTTCGGGGCTCAGGGTGTGTTTGTGTGGTGGGATTTTTGGTGGGGGTCGAGGCGGTAGACATGCTCTATGATGGAAGGAACCCACCAATGAAAGGTGATCTCTTTCCAGCAAGAAAGAAATCCCTTGAGTCTCCCCGTAACAAGTGTTGTGTGATTTGAAGGGGAGGCGACGAAGGAAGTCCATGCTTGGAGGAGGCGCCCCCTTTCCCAGACTGCTTTGCCCCTACACCTAGTGTTGTTGCCTCGGTAGGCCCCTCTGGAGTACCCCTGCGGTGAATGCAGGTGGTAGGCCTCCTGTTGCCACAGATAGGAAGCGAGATGGTCTGAGGAGGTAGTCATACTGCATGCCAAGTACTGTTGCCTGCAAAAGTACGCCTTTGGGGTGGATAGTTGGAGGGCATCCACGGCCTTGGCGGGGTCCTAATAAATTGTTTCCAGGATCTGGACCACCTGTGGTCCGAAGAATTGTTCACCATAGAATGGCAGGTTAAGCAGATGCTGTTGTACTTCTGGTTTAAAACCAGTGACAACGAGCCAGGCATGACGTCTGACAAGGGTACTGGTGTTAATCCATTGGGACATAGTATTGGCCGCATCCTGGGTGCAGCGAATACTGCTGTTGGAGACGGTTTTTATCCTCATGTTACCAACTCCTGCCCTCTTTGCCTATACTCCTCTGGTAGGTGCTTAACAAGGTCCTGCATCTCCTCCCAAAGTGTCTTGTCTTATCGGTAGAGCAGGCCAACAGAGTTAGCAATCCTCCAGGGTGTGGCTGCTTGCATGCTACCCTCTTACCTGCTGCATGTAGCTTTTTACTCTCTTTACCTGTAGACAGAGCGTCTCCTGTAGCATGGGAGTTCACTCACCGTGTGGACCACTAGCAAGTCCGGAGGTACGTGTTCAGGAATGCAGGGTGTGTCATTGGGCGAGGATTTGTATTTCTTGTCCTAATTTGCCTCGACAGGCTCTTTAAAGGTCTCAGAGATGGTCTTTAGCATAGGGAGAAACTGGAGAGCGCGTTGAGTTTTATATAGTCTATCTACCAAAAAGTCATTGTTTTCCTGGACAACATGAATATCGACCTTGAGATATGTGGCTGCTCTCTGAATGACTTCACGGTATGTTGTAGCATCATTGGGGGAAACGCTTATATGGGTACAGATACAGGCCAGTATTACCTAGGGGATCAATGCTGTAGTCATCCCACGGTGATCCCTAGGCTCGGGTCTTCAGGTGTGTCATAGGGGTCGACAAGGTTAAGCGGGCTATCCTTCCCGTAAGACAAGTGAGGTGACCTCTCCATTGAATATGGAGGAAGCGAAGAATAAGGTGGTGGGGGCCCTGGTGGTTATGGTGGAGGAGGAGGTTGAGCAGGGAGGGGTCTAGTGATTCTGTCCTTGTGCCTCTTATGCTTGGGAGGAGGGGGCTCCAAAGTAATCTGCTCCTCAAAAGACAATTTCCTCTTCCATAATAAAGTCGCCAGTTGCTTTGGTAGCAGGTTGGTAGAGATCTTGCCCACCTGTGGGTGTATAAACAGAAACTTTAGGTCAGTATCTAGCTCCTCCTGCAGCCGTTGGAGGATGTGCTACTCCGAATCCTAAGAGCTGGCTGTGGATGGCATTTTTGGCGCCAAGTGCTCTAGCAGTGTCGAGGGAGTCTTTAATGGGAAGGCTGATTTCTACACCAATGTGAGCTTTGGTACTAGTGTTGAGGGCCCTGCCGGCTTCAAAGGGACCGAAGGCTTGTACAAGATCTTTGCGGCCAGAGGAGTGAGCGTGGTCAGCTCCGAAGTCTTCAATTAGTGCATGGGTGCCAACCATACTCACAGTTGAAGTCTTCTTCTGTGGGCGCGAGTCATTGGGATCTTGCTGTACTTCTCCCTTGGACTCAAAGGGTGAGCTTGGCGCCAAGCTGGACTGGACAAGCTGCACCTCTGAGGAAGAGTCTTCTTCGACCGGAAGGTGAGGCAGGCATCATAAGTGATGTTGTTGTGCTCAGGAGAGAGGCAGAGGTCGCAGAGTTGATGGTAGTTAGTCCAGGGGAACTTGGAATGGCACTGGGGGCAGTACTAGAAGGGCGTCTTTTCCATCACTGTCCACGCATTCTCATCAATGAGCGCATTCTCCTCTCTCTGAAGCTAGATCTGCTCGATGGCACCCTTTGCTAGCAGAAGGCTGACTTCTTGCTACAACTGTGTGAAATGGTCCGCTAACCGTTGTTCTGATGAGGGGGGAGGGAAAAGCGAAGTGGGAACTAGATGAGAGGTGGGGAGTAGCTCCTTTTAATGATTGATGCAACCTATACTTCCGATGTGATGGTTCTCAAGCTGGGGAGGAAATTATATCCTGACCCAACACATCTGATTTCTATCTAGACCAAATAATCACCCCCCCCTCACCCCCCCACCAAGGGACAAGGCTGTACGGGTGGGGGGAAATGGCCTACTGCATTCAATGCTGAATCTGCTGAAGGCACACGCACCATTGCCATAGCTATTTTGTGTGGGGTATGAGACAGATAAAGGAGGCAAAGAACTCCAAACGAGGATGGGGAGACCTGAAAAAAGTCTCCCAGAAGAAGAATCAGTACCATACTCTAAATGTTTCAGACCCTCTGCACAGGCAGAAAAAGCTTCAAGATAGTTGTATCCAGATTAGCTTCAATGAAGAAAATGCCCTGCGATCTGATGTGATCTAGAGTAATTGATTGAAAATCCCAGACTGAACAAGAGAGAATGTGTGTTCTGGAGGTGATCCCACGCTGCCTGAGCCAAATCTACTTTCAGCAGCCAGACATCAAGGTACAGAAAATATATGTATCGACAATAACCGAAGGTGGGCTGCAACCAATAACGACCTTCAGGGAGACGCACATGGTTGATGAGTGGATGAAAGTGAGCGGGATAACTGAGAGGATCGTACACATAAAAAATCTCACTCCAAGATTGCAGGACTATGATGTAGAAAAGTAGCTATCAAGCAAATCCAGGAACACCATACAATCCTGAAACAGCAGCACCAACGGGCATTGAGCCAGGGAGTGCATTTCCAACTTATCCTTGCACAGAAATTATCTAAAACCCTGAAATCCAGAATGGGTCACAGCCACCTACCCTTTTTGGGAACCACAATTAATGAGAATAGAACACTCAGCATTTCTCTGGCTTGGGCACTAGGTTGATGGCTTCTTTTCTCAGGAGCGCTAGCACTTCTCCAACCAGAATCTGGGTATCGTTGACTAGTACTGACGGGAATAAAATGGAGAAATGGAAGGGGGTCCTTCTTTGAAAGGAAGGGTAAAACCATTGACCATGGTTGCTGCCACCCTGAAGTGACAGCCTGCTACATCTCACTGGGCGCTGACATCAGTACTCTAACTGGATACTCATGTTTACCTGAAGTTGCAATAAAGTGGTATTCAAACGGTGTGTAAGGAGGAGGTGGGGGGTTTCTGCTGCTTTTCCAACCTATCATTCCATCCACTACATCCTCTAAATCTACAAAAAAGGCTGCTTTGCTGTTGGAAACGCTGCATATGTTGATGCTGGTGAAACGACTGCTACAGTGAAATTGGTGCACTGGAAACAATAACCACTGGAGGTGAGCACTGGCCTGCTTTATTTGAGGTGTTTCAACACCGAATCAGCTTTTATCACCAAAAAGCCTTTTCCCATTAAAAGGCACATCCACAAGATTAGCCCGGAAATCCCATTGGAAGCTAGTGAAGGACATGCATGGGATGTCCATGTGCATCAGTGTAAATATGCGACGTCACGCCTGGATGTGCTCCAGGTCTCATTTTTATACCGATACTCATGGGCTTGGCCAATGTATTGCAGCATTTAAAACAACACAAAATGTGGTTGGCTTCATCCTGACCATCAAGGCAAAAGCACAAAGCATATGTAGCCAGTTACACCATCTCCCAAGGTGCATGGGTATAATGTGCCAAGAGACAAGCTGCACTGGCTCTCAAGAATACCGAGTCTTCTCATAAGACTTATTAAATACCCACTACTTCTTGTAAAGTCTTTGCTCTGAAGAATGTACATCCTATTAGTTTACTGCTCATTATTCAGTTTGTAGTTCGCGGGTTTCTAGTTTACTGCTCATTATTCGGTTTGTAGTTCCCAAGTTTCTGTGGCTGTGGGAAGTTTGATTGTGAATGAGGTAAGGAGTACTGACAGGACACTTATGTGGTGAAATTGTGAGGTTTGGTGATGACTTTATCATGTTAAGGAGTTGCTTGGTTCCATCTTATGGCAGTGCAATGATGCAAATTACAGTCTGCACCCGGACCACTGTTTTAAATATCATTAATCTGCTGGAAGAATCTGAATCCATTAAGGGGAAAAATACTCAACTCTTTAGGAGATCAGGTCTCCGGGGGGTAATGTAGAGAATTCTTGATGTTATAAAAAAGAGAAATATGTCATGATAATGAAACTAGAGAGGCTCACTTCATACTTCTAGAGAAGATAAAACACCATACTGTTGCACCACAAACACCAACATACTATTTATATTTATGAAGAGGACACTATCATACATTTCTTTTTTGGGCGTATAGAGAAAAGGGGTGGAACCACTGCCACCTTCCTTCCGATGCCCATATCACCTGTAATGGTAATTTATGTTCAGCACAACAGAATCTAAACAGTTTAGAAACCTATAGTAGAGCTCATTAGATAGAAGGTGAAGTGAAAATTGGCAGCAATTAGCTCTGGGTGGTAGATTGTCAAAGAAGTGGCATTAATAGGATTGCAATCAGTAGACAATTTAACCTATGGCCAGCCATGTGCTAAAAAAAGATTATCCTTCATACAATTGTTCTTTCAAGCTTAAGCATCACTCCACTTATTCAAAGCAGGACCACACCCTTTTACATGCATATTAAATTAATAAAGTAATGGCCTTGTTTACTTACTGGTACTTCAATCTTTGCTTTAAGCAACTGGTCTTTCTTGATATTTTTCACATGGACCACAGGACCAGTTAAAATTCCTGTCCCACTACTACTGCAATCAACAGTGTAGACCGGAAGGTTTGGAGCTCCTAAAAACTACAAAACAAAAACCTTCCAGTTAGAGAAAAGTATGAAGTACACTTAATGCATAATAAGCAGAAGAAAAAAGGTGAAAACGTATGGACAACATGGATATATGTGAAAACAGACCGAGAGGCAGAAAAAATTAAAGACTGGAGGAGTTAGAAGAGAATTGAAAGCACAAAATAGAAAGGTAGCAAATGAAGCAAAGAGGATAAAGGAGGTAAAGATGATGAAAATGGAATCCAAGAATGATGGAAGAAATAATGGATCAAGGGAAGAAAGAAAATAAGACAATGAGGGACAGAAGAGGGTAATTAAAAGTGGGGGAGTTAGAACTTATAGTAAGAGAGAAAATAATGAGTGAAGGATAGGAAAAGAAGGAAGAAAAAAACATAAAAGAAAGAAAATCAGAAATACAACAAAATAAATGTGGATATTTGCAGCAAGTCCTGGCCCTTCTAGAAGGCAGGCCTTTATTTAAAAAACAGATCAATAGAAGAGTAAAGTTAAGGAGGTCCAAAACAAATCTTAAGTGCTTAACTCTTTTAGGAACAAAGCATCATCGAGTAATTAACAAAAATGTTATCTGGCCTTTAAGTGCTGCAGGTCCACATGGTTCAAACTGAAATCTGGTGTGCTCAATAAAGCCGCCCCCCCCATACAAAAACTAGGGCACAATTCTGGTCAATGGCAGAGTGTTTGTAAATCTTGGTCTTCAAAAGTAACAAAAAGTTCACTGACAAAATAAACTTTCTCTAGAACAGTTAATTACTAGGTAGACAGGTATCTTACAACAGTCCATTTACTCTCCTGATTTGAACTCTTGTGAAATTATGGGTCACTCCACAGTATTTGTAACCAACCAACCCTAGTCAACCTGCCAAGCAAAGAAAAGCATTCCAACTCACCACAACCCTCAATGGAGACTGATTCATTTGAGGGTCTAGGTGATTTCATCAAGGCAGACGATGGACAAAGGGGAGGAATAATTCAACCTATGCAACCTGCCAACCATCATAGTGCAATAACAAGAGCATAGGGTCCTACTGGGGTTAGAAAAATGCAGCACAGGTGCTTGCTAACATAAGGCATCATAATTGGGTGGTTAAGAATGTTTTTAAAATCAAAATCCATGAGAACGTCACCCGTGCTTTTAAATCAGCCCACCAGCTCCTAATACAGCAAAGGATTCAGTTCAAGGCACCTCTGACCAAAGAATGTTGCTTGAAAATGCCAAAGAAAGCTCAAATATATCAAATTTGTAATAAAGGTCATAATTCTGTATCACTACCTTTGGGACATAGTGGAACTAACTATACGATGGCAACTAATTACCTCAAGATTAAGAAAGATATGAAAGCCACTCTTTTTAAGGTTATTTTTGGTGTACCAGTGTCTCAATAAGACCAATCTCAGGAACCAGGCCCCAACAGCTGAATAGAACCAGTCCCAAATGCCAGGGACCAGACACGGGCAGACAACAAGACCTTACCTAAGATTTTCTACTTTCTAATATTTTTTCTATGCGAGTTTGGCTCTGTGCCATGCACAGCTTGCATGCTAGGCTGCAGCAGGACTAACCATCTTCAAACCATTAATCATCATCATTGAAAATCACTGACATTAGAGCTTCTTAAAGATCTGTGCTGTTTATCCAGCGCTATAAAGAGCTTTCACAATGACATGTCTGGTCAATATAAAATCCCCTACATAAATATTTAGTTAATTGGGCCATATTACTAAATGAAGGAGCACTTGTGCCAAATCATGGCACATTGTTATGCAGACTACAAACTTCAAGGGAATAATTTCCTTCACTTCTGCACAACCTTTGTTGGTGACTGAGAAACAGAGCTGGTGATCAACACCTTCACCATTGAGATATCAAAGCAAAAATACATTGCTCTACTAAGTTCAAACATATGCAATCTGTGCCCCCTTCAACACAACCATCTATACCTGCAACACAGACCATCCAGGAAGATGTCTGCCATTTTCACTTTTCCTCCTCCTTCTACCTGTTCCCCGGTACAATCACAAGATTTTACTGAGTGGTTGGCCGACCTGATGCAGCAAGCATGGGATATGAACTTGTTGTCTGAGGCAGGACTTTTGAATGATAACAAGCAAGGCAGGACTGACTACACAAACAAAACTGCATTTAACATTAGAGAATGTATGTATAGCGAAGGCTAAGAAAAGTAGACTATTTTAATGGTAGCGCTAACAAATGTGTGCTTGATCACCATGTTTTTACTTTAAAAGGGAAACCACCTAAACCTTTGGTAACGCTCCATCTGCTGGATATTCTATCTAATCGCAGATTCTTCACCTTGCGAATAACCTCCAGGCACCAGACTGGATCTGGAGATATTTCTCAGCATTTCTCCTGCACTCCAGCAGGTGGCGTCATGTGGCTCCCCGTCGACTTTATCCTGCCACGGAAGTGAAGCTGAAGCCACATGTAAGCGCCACTCCTGCGCACTTACATACGTTTCTTTCTTGATTTTGCCCGCACTGTCAGAGGAGGAGCTTATTAACTGATCAGATGTGACAGTGTACAGATCTCTAAATTGGGATTTCTTTATTTAACACAGATGGAGAAAAGAGTCCAGTCCCCAGAAATGGGAGGTGGGAGGGCAGTGAGAAACCTGCTGTTAAAATATCCACGAGAAGAGCGTTATCAAAGGTATCTTATTCTTCTGAAGGGTACATCTACATTGATTCCTCACCTTGTGCATACATACGAAAGCAATACCTCCTAAGGTAGTGGGTGTGGATCAGCTCAATCCAAAAAGTCCTGCAGGACCGAACGGGCAAAGTGCCCTTCATCACTCGATCTGACTACCAAGGCAGTAGTGCTTCATGAACATATGAATTGTCACACACATCCTGTCCTGACAGATGTCCAAGACAACTAATCCGTGTGCCAACACAGTGGTAGACACCTTGGTTCTGGTTTTTTAGCCCTCAGACCTTCTGGAAGCTGCTTCTTGGGCAATGCATAGCAGATCTTAAAAAAGAGTGCTATTCACATCAATATGGGCCTTTTCTGCCACAGTGAACCCCATGAAGTGCTGACTTGGTCCTTGGAATGATCAATGTAAAAGCTCAAGGCTCTTTTGGGGTCAAAGCAGTGAAGATTCTCTTCCTCCTTCAAGGGTAAGGTAGAGCAAAGAATGACAGAAGGATGATGGACTGTCCAACATGAAAAGATGTCACAACTTTCGGCAGGAATGCCACTCTAGTCCACAACCCCAGTTTGCCCAGGACAACGGTGATGTACGGTGAATGAACGGACAGAGCTTGTAGCTCACTCGCACGCCGAGTAGAAGTTCTCAATGCACAAGACTGTTTTGAGTGTCAGTAGGCACAAAGGATAGCTGTGCATCAGCTCAAATGGGGTGCACATAAGGCAAGTGAGCACCAAATTAGGATCCCACTTCTGATTGGCCCAGGGGGATTTTTTTTCCATTGGGCCAATTCGCTCTCACAGGAGACACGCTCGTGCAAGAGCAAGCACTCTGATTGGCTGCCTGCAGCATGAAGAAAAATGTTGCAGGCAGCCATTACTGGACTCGGGGACTTAGTCCATTGTCCTCATATATAAAAAAAATTAAAAAAAGAAGAAGAAAACGAAAACGGCCACTGGCATTTGCAATTTAATAAATTTGATCCCCGGGGTGGACCAGGGCTCTTTAATAAAATCTGTATGGGGAAGGGCGTGAGTGGGGCCCCCACCTCCCCGAGACACTCAGGACCTCGGGGACCCCATCCACCGGGGCCAAGTACAGTTTGAAGTAGATGGGGGCATGCTGCCCACCGCGTGAGCAACAAATGGGCCTCAGGGACTGCTTCCCCTGGGACTAATTTGATTTTAAAAAAGGGGATGGGCGCATGTGCGCCCTCCTCCTCCCCAAGCCTCTGTTCAGCAACAGGGGCCCCGCCCTTGGGTCCAAAAAAGCAAAAAGGGGAGTGGGGCCCTGTGGTATCTGCCCCGGGGACCCCAAACCCCAGGGTGTAATACTACACAGTGTCCGGGGATCTCACCCCCGGGACAAAGTGGTTAACTGTCCGCACTCTCCCTGGCAGGGAATGCCACTTTGCTTTCTCCCAGCGGCAGCTGTATTTTTCTGCTCCAACGGGAGCAAAGGAAAGGTGCAGTGTCCCACTAGTATGGTGCTGGCTGGGGAGCCGGCTAGGGCAGCAGGGTCCCTGGGGCTTACCCTGTGGGCCCCAGAATAGTGGATTGTGGATGCCCTGTGTGGACACTGGTGCACCCACTAGAGCCCAGGGAGATAGCCCATTTGTGGCTAGGTGAGTAGGTTTGTGCACCCCGCCCCTTCATTTAAGGAAAGGGCCCTTAGAGGCTCGGGGAGGGGGACCGTATGCCCCTCCCTTAAATTGAAAAAATAAATGCACCAGGGGATGAGGTCCCTGTGGCCCCCAGTGGTTTGGGAAGGAGGGGAGTGAGCCCCCATCCCCTTATTAAAAAAATAAATAATAATACATTTGCGTGGGATGCAGTCCCCGTGGCCTGCAAAGGCGCTCAGGGAGTGAGGCCGCACACCCCCCACCCCCATGTAAAAAATAAAATATGGGTGTCCCGGGTGGGCACCACAACATCCAAAGTACAGTAAAAATAAAAGTGAATAATAAATGAGCGGCAGGAGCTGTTGGTTTATTATTCACTCCTTTGAAGGAGTGCCCCATAATGCCCTGCAAGGGCTTTACTCTCTCTATTTGTTTGAGGTTGGTGTTGCCCCTAGAATAGGGATGGGGCACCACTAAGCCTTTTTTTAATGCAGTTAGGGGCTGCAGGGAGACCAGCAGCCCCCCAGCAACATTTAAAAAAAAGAAAACACTATTTCTCCTGGGTCAGAAGAATGTACAATATTTTTTTTAAGCACTCCTAGCTGGAGCTCTATGCTTTCCAGCTAAAGTGCAAAGAGTGCAAGCCCCTCTAGTGGTTGTTTTTATGACTGTATTTTCTGGGTCGAAAAATGTTAAACGAAAGACTCACAGTTTTTATTTACTTATTTTCTTTTTTAAGTAGGTCTCTGACTAGTTCACCCAATAAATGTAATAATACCATATACAAAGTAAGTGTCACAGACAAGTTTTTTTAATTCAAACTTTTAAAAACATTTTTATAATAATCAATAGTAATAAATATGGCATTCTGTGAATTACCGAAATATAAAATTGATTAAAAATATTGGTGATTTTTGAAAGATAAATTTGCTTTATGTATATTGATATGCTCCCCCCTTAAAAAAAGGAATGAGCTCACTTTTTTTAAATATTTTGGTAGTATGACTCTTTGACAGTCATTAGGTCCTGTGAGATCACTGCACGCTGTGCATGCTAGAAGGCTGTGTGTGGCATAGGGTTGGCTGTTTGCAGGCCTGGCCCTGTGGACAACATCATGCAGTGCACGGGCAGTGGCTGCCTGCATGATTGGGGGGGTGGGGGGCGGGGGGTTGGCCATGCGCAGCAGGAGGGGTGGCTACCTGCAAAGGGGTTGGCTGCAGGCCCTGTGGCCAACCCACCACATGCACGGCCAAAGGTCGTGCACAGCGGGGAATTGGCTTTACGTATGAAAACATAACTTTCATTAAAAATAAAACCCTAGAAATGGTCCATGGGGCCGAATTCGGCCCAGGGAAGGGGACCGCTTGCCCCCCTCTCCCTGCAGTATATGTTGTCATGCCCCATGGGATGGGGGCCCGGCGGCCGAAATCGGCCCGGGAAGGCTTCTCCCTGTACCATTTTGTCGGGGGATGGTGTCCCCGGGGCCGAAATCAGCCCAGTGAGGGCCCCCCCCCTCCTGCTACAAAATGTCCCCGGACTTCAGGTAATGGGGTCCCTGGAGCTGAATCCGGCCACGGGCAAGGGGCTGCGTGCCCCCCTCCCCCTACAAATATGACCGGGCCCCAAGGGATGGGGTTACAGGGGACGAAATAGTCCTGTGGAAGGGCGCCGCATGCCACTCTACCCCGTACAAAATGTTGGCGGGCTCCAAGGGATGGGGCCCCCGGGGCCGAAATCAGCCCAGGGAGGGGAGCTGCATGCCCCCCTCAAAAGAAAACTGGGTCCCAGGTGATGGGGTACTCGGGGCAAAAGTCGGCCCACGGAAGGAGGACGCGTGCCCCCTCACCCTAAAAATTACAGCAGGCCCCGGGGGTGGGGTTCCCGGGGCAGATAACTGCTTGAGGAGGGGAAGCCCCTCCCCTTAAAAAGATCTGTTTTCGTTTTTTACAAAAATCCTTCGAAAGTCACTGAAAGAAATCAAATGTTAAAGTAACGTTATAGTTAGGTGAATTTTTCAGTGACAATGTTTTGAACTAAAAAAACTGAAATTCACCTGTTATAGTTAGCAGTGCCAACAATAACTTGCGCACCCGCAATGCAAAGCTTATGACCTCACACATGACACCACTCATGACATGTTCTATGACATTACTTATGATTTCAACCAAGCTTCTTTTATACACATTACTCTATAGATGGGTTTACCATGAAAGCAAGTGAAAAATGGCTTAGAAGAATATGAAGCAGAAAATACTGCGATCATACATACAACCATCATGGGTAAAGCAAGCTTGTGTTATTTGCAACACTAACCTTATAACAAACACTTTATGGGTACCGAGTTCCTGTTCACTATCAACCACAGATGAAAGGGCAACCTATCCTGCACACAGTGTTGAATTTGTATGCAATTGTTCAGGGGCAACCAAGTTCCTCCAGATACCCTGTAACATAACTAATGCCCTACTATGGACAGCCTTTACCTGTATCAAACCCCTGATAGTCACCGAACCTACAATGAGAAATTAAATGGATGAGTGGAAAAGTGGGTACTGTTGCACAAGTTACTAACTTGTGTAACGATATATCTGTAAGAGACAGTAGTTAGTGATAGATTCCTTACCTTAGAATATCCCCAGGCGTCAGGCTGGATCCGGAAAAGTTTTGCGTAGCAGTACCCTTGCGCGTCGGTAGGCGGCGTCGTGCGGCTCCGCGTCCGTCGTCGGCGTCGTGATCGCCGGGATGACGTCGCGGGCAGTACTTAGGCGCCGCCCCTGCGCGCTGACGTCAGTTCTGTACACGACTTTCCGCGCCAGGAACGCAGAGCCATGCAAGAAGCTGACACAGGTGTCTGAAAAATACTAGGGCCCTGAAAGGGATGTCCTTAACCCTAGAAATCAGTTCGCAGAACGGGGAGGATGGGTGGGGCGGTAAGGAATCTATCACTAACTACTGTCTCTTACAGATATATCGTTACACAAGTTAGTAACTTGTGCATCTGAAAGAGACACGTTAGTGATAGATTCCTTACCTTAGAATAGATACCCCAGCAATACCAACCCCGGTGGTGGGTCTGCGAACAAAGATCAGACAAGGAAGTCCTGGAGGACAGAACGGCCAAAGAAGCCGTCCCTCCGGACCTGACTGTCAAGGCAGTAATGCTTAGTAAACGTGTGCAGCGAGGCCCACGTAGCTGCCTGACAGATAACCGGCAGCGGAACACCGCGGCCCAAGGCCGTGGTAGCAGCCGTTGCCCTGGTGGAATGGGCACGCAGCCCAACAGGAGGCTCCTTCTTAGCCAAAGAATAGCAGGTCTTGATGCACAAGGTAACCCAGCGGGAGATGGTCCTCTTGTGCACCGCCCGACCTTTTTGGCGCCCACGTAGCCAACAAAGAGCTGGTCATCCACCCGGAAGTGTTTCGTGCGGTCGATATAGAAGGAGAGCGCACGTTTTGGGTCCAGACGGTGGAGCCTCTCTTCCTCTCTGGAAGGATGCGGAGGCGGAAAGAAGGTGGGCAAAGTGATGGTCTGCCCAATGTGGAAAGCAGTAACCACCTTTGGCAAGAAGGACGGACGCGTCCGAAGAACAACCTTGTCTGGATGAACAGACAGAAAGGGAGGTTTGCAAGAAAGAGCCTGGAGCTCACTCACCCGCCGAGCGGAGGTGATGGCCACCAGAAAGGCTGCCTTTAGAGTCAGAAGACGAAGAGGACAGTTATGCAGAGGCTCAAAGGGAGCGCACATTAAAAAGGTAAGAACCAAGTTCAAGTCCCACTGAGGCATTACAAACGGAACAGGAGGGAAGAGGTGAGTAATGCCTTTTAAGAACCTGTTAACAACAGGGGACTTGAAAAGGGAGGGCTGATCAGGGAGCCTGAGGAAGGCCGAGATAGCACAAAGATAACCCTTGATGGTACCCAGGGCAGAACCCTGTTGGGCCAGAGAGAGAAGGAACAGAAGGACCTCAGAAAGAGGGGCAGAAAGGGGATCCACAGCCTTTGCTGTGCACCATGCCACAAATTTGTTCCACCTGCAGGCGTATACCACCTTAGTGGAGGGACGCCTGGCTGCCAGAATCACATCACAAACTTCGGGAGGCAAGTCGAAAGGAATCAACTGCCGCCGCTCAATCTCCACGCAAGCAGGTGTAGACTGGACAGGTTCGGGTGGAGGACCGTCCCCTGCTGCTGCGACAGAAGATCCTCCCGAAGAGGCAGACGGATCGGGGGATCTATGCTCATATTGAGTAGCTCGGGATACCAAACTCTTCGAGCCCAGTCCGGAGCCACAAGAATGACTTGGGCCCGGTCGTGCCGAATCTTCTTCAACACTCTGGGTAGAAGTGGTATAGGCGGAAAGGCGTACAACAGACCGCAACTCCACTCGCGACGAAAAGCGTCGCCGAGCGAGTGCCGCCTTGGAAATTCCAACGCGCAGAACTGATGACATTGCGCGTTCTCTTCGGTGGCGAATAGATCTAACCAAGGCTCTCCCCACTGTAGAAAGAGTCCTTGCGCCACTTCCGAGTGAAGACGCCATTCGTGATCCATCATGCACCTGCGGCTGAGTTCGTCCGCCCTGGCGTTCAGAGAACCTGCCAGGTGTTGAACCATCAGGAACATGCCCTGATGTTCCAGCCATGTCCAGAGGCGCAGAGCCTCCTGACAAAGGGTCCAAGACCCCACCCCGCCCTGTTTGTTGCAGTACCACATGGCGGTGGTGTTGTCTGTGAACACCTGCACTACCTTCCCTTTGACAGAGGGAAGGAATGCCTTGAGTGCAAGCCGGATCGCCCGGAGCTCCAGAAGGTTGATATGGAGCCGGGACTCCGCCGGAGACCAGAGGCCTCTGATCTCCGCCTCTCCCATGTGACCGCCCCATCCCAGAAGGGACGCGTCCGTCACAACTGTATGCTCTGGCTGGGGAAGGGAGAGGGATCTGCCCATGACCCATTGCCGGTTCGAGAGCCACCACTGCAACTGTTTTGCAGTCCCCTCCGAGATCTGGACGTGATCGGACAGGTTGCCCTGGTGCTGCGCCCACTGGAACTTCAGGTCCCACTGCAGAGCCCGCATATGCCATCTGGCATGATTGACCAGCAGGATGCAGGAGGCCATGAGGCCCAGCAGCCTCAGGGTCATCCGTACCGAAACCCAGGATAAAGGCCGAAAGATCGGAATCATAGCCTGAATATCCCGGACTCGCCGTTCGGGAGGATAGGCCCGAAACTGCGTCGTGTCCAGAACTGCTCCGATGAAAAGGAGCTGTGGAGAAGGAATTAGATGCGACTTTGGCACATTGATGGAGAACCCCAGCGAGTGCAGGAGTTCGGCCGTAGTCTGGAGGTGGGAGACGACTGCCTGGGACGAGCCCGCCTTCAGCAGCCAGTCGTCGAGGTAGGGGAAGACTGAAACCCCTGCCCGGCGCAGATGAGCTGCGACCACCGCCATCACTTTCGTGAACACCCGAGGGGCACTGGTAAGGCCAAAGGGAGCACGGTGAACTGAAAATGCTCGGGGCCTACCGTGAACCGAAGGTAACGCCGGTGGGCCGGCAGGACGGGGATGTGGAAATACGCGTCCTGCAAGTCCAACGCTACCAACCAGTCTCCAGGGTCGAGGGCAGTCAAGACCTGAGCTAGGGTGAGCATCTTGAACTTCTCCTTCCGGAGGAAGCGATTTACGTTCCGGAGGTCCAAGATAGGACGCATGTCCTCCTTGTCCTTTTTGGGCACCAGAAAGTAGTGGGAGTAGCAACCACGCCCTACTTCTGGGGTCGGAACATGCTCGATGGCCCTCTTGGTCAAGAGGGCCGTGACTTCCTTCTGTAGAAGCACCAAGTGATCCCCTGACATGCGGTGGAATTGAGGTGGCATGGCTGGGGGTGGTCTCGAAGGGGAGGGAGTAGCCCCTTCGGACAATGTCCAAGACCCACCTGTCCGAGGTGATGGTGCGCCAGTGGGGAAGGTGATGGCGGACCCTGCCCCCTACTGGCGTGCCGTGCACCTGAAAGGAGGGACTAGGAGGGCTTGGAGGCCGCGGACGGGTTGGAGGTGGTGGCCTGACCCGCACGCTGGTTGCCCGATCCGCCACGGCGGAATCCACGTCCTCGGCCACGCGAAGACGCCTGCTGCGCGGGCCGGTGGCTGGGCTGCTGACGTGAAGGGGCGCCCCTACCGTGGCCACGATAGGGGCGAAAAGCAGAAGGCAGCGGAGGGCGTGTAGCAGAAAGGCCCAGGGACTTGGCAGTAGCCCGTGAGTCCTTAAAGCGCTCCAACGCATGGTCTGCTTTGGACCCAAAAAGACCGACTCCATCAAAGGGCATGTCCATGAGAGTATTCTGGACATCCCCTGAAAAACCAGTGGTTCTTAGCCAGGCGTGGCGTCGGAGCGCCACCGTCGTTGCAATCGACCTGCCCAGCGAGTCGGCGGTGTCAAGGCCACAACGGATAGTGTATTTGGCCGCATCCCTTCCTTCCGCAATGGCGCGGGAAAGCAGTGCCTGGACCTCCTCAGGGCACTGGGGCAAAACATCCGCCACCGAATCCCACAGAGAGTGGGTATATCGGCCCAAAAGACAAGCGGTGTTAACGGACCGCAAGCCAGCACTGGAGGAAGAAAAACCTTTCTTCCCAAACTGATCCAGGCGTTTGGATTCCCTATCCGGAGGAGCGGTAGGGAAGGCGGTTTGGGAAGCGGAGGCTTGGACAACCAAGCTCTCAGGAGTGGGGTGGACAGAAAGAAACAGGGGGTCGCCCGGAGCGGGGCGATGGCGTCGTGACACGTTCCGATCCACAGGAGCCCCTGTGTTGGGCTTGGACCAGGCGCCCAAAAGAACGTCAGTGAGGGCGTCGTTAAACGGCAGCACAGTCTCCGCAGAGGAGGCTGCCGGCTGAAGCACCTCTGTCAAGATGTTAGTCTTGACCGTCAAAGTAGGGAGCTGGAGACGTAAGGCCCCAGCAGCCCTACGCAACACCGTACCAAAATTGGCCCCCTCCTCCGTAGCCACGGGAGGAGACAGCATGCCAGTGTCAGGAGAAGTATCCAGACCACTGGCCTCCCCTAGACTCTCTGTCCAGTCCTCATCATACTGACAGTTTCGTGTCAGAGGGTCATCAGACCCCTCCCAGTCCTCCTGGTCCTCCTCTGGTTCAAAATAAGGAGGAGGAGGGACATTTGGGACCCAAGGTCCCATCGGCGCCGGAGCCGGCGTCGAGCGACGTCGCTCCGGGTCCATGTCCGGAGCCGGAAGGAACTGGGGAACGACGCCGCCCGGAGCCCAGGGCGGCGTCGAGAACGGCACCGGAGACATCGGCGCCGGCGGAGGTGTCGTGAGGTCGACCGGCGTCGATGGGGGTTGTGGAGCCGGGATCGAGGCCGGGGCCGAAGCCGGAGCCGGGATCGAGGCTGGAGGCTCGGGCGACGCCGGGGCCGGAGCCGCCGGCGACGCCGGAGCAACCCCATCAGGGCCCGCGGGGCCCGAAGGCGCACCGGAGGGGCCTGAAGGCCCGAAGAGGCGGGCCATGGCCGACAGGAACTCCTGTACCTTGGCCGGATCCGCCCCCGAACCCGGGAAGGGCGGGTATGACGGGGGCGACTCCACAGGCAAGTCCGGGGCCGCGGGGCGGGGACGGTGCCGGGAGGGGCCTCAGCCGAGTCGCGAGACCGGCGAGGCGAAGTCCGAGAGCGACGATGCTTCTTGGACTTCTTGTGTCGAGACTTACCGGACGAAGAAGACTTCGACGCCGACGACCGGTGTGCACTCCGCGAGCGACCCCTGGACCTCTCACGCGACCGGGGCTTCCGCGGAGCCGAATGCCGGGCCTCGAGGAGCTTTCGAGACCGCTCTCGCAAAGCCTTCGGGTTGAGGGCCTGGCATTCGGGACAAGACTCGGTGTCGTGGCCTCGGCCGAGGCAGAAGAGACACTCCCAATGCGGGTCGGTGACGGACATCATCCGCGCACAGGCGCCGCATCGCTTGAAGCCGGGCATCCCTACGACACCTGAAGGCTGGAAAAACACAGTGAAAAATCACCAAAAAGTATGGTCAAAAATTGACCAGGGCACTGCTCTTCCCGGATCTGCGCTTACTGGCGCGGAAAAAGAAGAACTGACGTCAGCGCGCAGGGCGGCGCCTAAGTACTGCCCGCGACGTCATCCCGGCGATCACGACGCCGACGACGGACGCGGAGCCGCACGACGCCGCCTACCGACGCGCAAGGGTACTGCTACGCAAAACTTTCCGGATCCAGCCTGACGCCTGGGGATATTCTAAGGTAAGGAATCTATCACTAACGTGTCTCTTTCAGATAGCAATGTTTACTCTATAGAGACAGTTTACTTTGTACCACACTGTTTGCAGACAGTGAAACTCTCATGAGAAATACACAACAGAGTGTTCAAAAGTATCTACTAAGAACTGTGTACACTCTATGCAAAACTTGTCCAAAGAGTGACTATTAATTTAAAATAACCAAGGTCTGAAGGTGATAAAGATCATACTACCTGCAGCCTTCAGAATGTGCTGAAGCAACACAAGTACATGTACATAGGTTAGTATGTGGTTCACACAATCTTCTATGTTGTAGCTTACAATATATAGTATGTAGAATATTTGCCCAGCTGGAAACTTTTTCTGCAGTACCAAAAATCTTGTTTGAAATATTTTGAACACAAGTCAACTTTCACCTGCACGCAGAGTTAGTCTTCAATATAAAGATTAATAACGTGTTCAACACCTGTACACACCTATGGTGGATTAGGAGCACATGCATTTTGTTAACACTTATACTGATTAGCTGGACAAAGGCTGTAGAAAATGAGACAGAAAAGTAATATGGTAGTTACCCGCTACTATGTAAACTATAAAACTAACTAACACACTCATTGGATGATGTCATCAGTGAGTTAATCAATTATGTCATTTGAGATGCCATGAGTGACGTCACAGAACATGTCATGAGTGATGTCATATGTAAGATTATAAGCAGTGCATGACGGGGTGCAAGTTATAGTTAGTGCTGCTAACTATTAATGCTGAATTTCTGTGTCTTTGTTTTGTTCAAAACGTAAATGTTGTCACTGATAAATTCACTTAACTATAACGTTACTTTAACCTTTGTTTTTTTCAGTAAGATATATATATTTATATATATATAGATATATATATACACACGCACAGATAGATACACATAAATACACATATCAAAGGGCCCCATCGACCCAGAGCCTCTGCATGTCAAATTCAAATGAGAAGCCAAGCAGACTTCTCCTCTGGGGTTCGCACAGGCATCCCAAAAATCAGCTGCAACTAGCCAGGACTTTGTCCAAGTGAACAAGAGATGATTGAACACTGGCATCAAGAGTGAGGAGAGTTATTGCGGTCTACCATCTCAGGGATCACCAAAGTGAACAAATCTGCAGTTCAATGGGCCGCTATGGTTTAAGGGATATCAAATTCTTGCCAAAAACATAACGGGGGACAAAGATGAAACATTTTGGGGACACCAGCTGCACAAAGTAATCTGGAGTTTCGTCCTTACAACACGACAGGCAGAAAAGCTTTTGCGCTTTAGAAGAGAGGTGATGGTCCTGATAGTTTCACTTGGATGGTATTTGGAGCGACTATAACCTCCCTGCTCTCTGGAGGACCTGGTCTGCTGAAGGACCCAAAAACGTTTTTCCCAGGAACAGAGATTGATGAATGCCGCCTGCGTCTTTGACATGAGGTGCCGGGGCAGATTGGAATTCACTCTCATATTGGAAGAGTCATTGAGGCTGGGGTTTCAGTTACATACCTCGTTGCCTAGCCTAGCTTGAGCAAAAGGAAAGGTAATCAGGGGAAACAGAAAGAAATGAGTACATGGCAAGTAGCTCTCCAGTGTGCAGCACAGCTTACTAAATTAGAAGCTTTTGTTTGGTTGAATTAATGTATGTATGACAATGTGTGTGTTTTCAGAACTCATAAGCGAACGTTTACAGAAAAATGAATTTCCAAGACATATTTAAAGTTTAAATTTGAGTGAAAAATTATATAATATTACTCTGGTGCCTGGCGCATTGCAGCTATGGCTGCTGGGTAATACCCATGTAGAGGCCATCCAAATTGAAAAAAATCTTTTTACATTAGTGCTGGCAACTCTGCATGAGGTGATCACCGCTTGTAATCATGCATGGGGTCGCCTCTAACAATCTTGCCTGACGCACAAGTTACTAACTTGTGTAACGATATATCTGTAAGAGACAGTAGTTAGTGACAGATTCCTTACCTTAGAATATCCCCAGGCGTCAGGCTGGATCCGGAAAGTTTTTTGCGTAGCAGTACCCTTGCGCGTCGGTAGGCGGCGTCGTGCGGCTCCGCGTCCGTCGTCGGCGTCGTGATCGCCGGGATGACGTCGCGGGCAGTACTTAGGCGCCGCCCCTGCGCGCTGACGTCAGTTCTGTACACGACTTTCCGCGCCAGGAACGCAGAGCCATGCAAGAAGCTGACATAGGTGTCTGAAAAATACTAGGGCCCTGAAAGGGATGTCCTTAACCCTAGAAATCAGTTCGCAGAACGGGGAGGATGGGTGGGGCGGTAAGGAATCTGTCTCTTACAGATATATCGTTACACAAGTTAGTAACTTGTGCATCTGAAAGAGACACATTAGTGACAGATTCCTTACCTTAGAATAGATACCCCAGCAATACCAACCCCGGTGGTGGGTCTGCGAACAAAGATCAGACAAGGAAGTCCTGGAGGACAGAACGGCCAAAGAAGCCGTCCCTCCGGACCTGACTGTCAAGGCAGTAATGCTTTGTAAACGTGTGCAGCGAGGCCCACGTAGCTGCCTGACAAATAACCGGCAGCGGAACACCGCGGCCCAAGGCCGTGGTAGCAGCCGTTGCCCTCGTGGAATGGGCACGCAGCCCAACAGGAGGCTCCTTCTTCGCCAAAGAATAGCAGGTCTTGATGCACAAGGTAACCCAGCGGGAGATGGTCCTCTTGTGCACCGCCCGACCTTTTTGGCGCCCACGTAGCCAACAAAGAGCTGGTCATCCACCCGGAAGTGTTTTGTGCGGTCAATATAGAAGGAGAGCGCACGTTTTGGGTCCAGACGGTGGAGCCTCTCTTCCTCTCTGGAAGGATGCGGAGGCGGAAAGAAGGTGGGCAAAGTGATGGTCTGCCCAATATGGAAAGCAGTAACCACCTTTGGCAAGAAGGACGGACGCGTCCGAAGAACAACCTTGTCTGGATGAACAGACAGAAAGGGAGGTTTGCAAGATAGAGCCTGGAGCTCACTCACCCGCCGAGCGGAGGTGATGGCCACCAGAAAGGCTGTCTTTAGAGTCAGAAGACGAAGAGGACAGTTATGTAGAGGCTCAAAGGGAGCGCACATTAAAAAGGTAAGAACCAAGTTCAAGTCCCACTGAGGCATCACAAACGGAACAGGAGGAAAGAGGTGAGTAATGCCTTTTAAGAACCTGTTAACAACAGGGGACTTGAGAAGGGAGGGCTGATCAGGGAGCCTGAGGAAGGCCGAGATAGCACAAAGATAACCCTTGATGGTACCCAGGGCAGAACCCTGTTGGGCCAGAGAGAGAAGGAACAGAAGGACCTCAGAAAGAGGGGCAGAAAGGGGATTCACAGCCTTTGCTGTGCACCATGCCACAAATTTGTTCCACCTGCAGGCGTATACCACCTTAGTGGAGGGACGCCTGGCTGCCAGAATCACATCACAAACTTCGGGAGGCAAGTCGAAAGGAATCAACTGCCGCCGCTCAATCTCCACGCAAGCAGGTGTAGACTGGACAGGTTCGGGTGGAGGACCGTCCCCTGCTGCTGCGACAGAAGATCCTCCCGAAGAGGCAGACGGATCGGGGGATCTACGCTCATATTGAGTAGCTCGGGATACCAAACTCTTCGAGCCCAGTCCGGAGCCACAAGAATGACTTGGGCCCGGTCGTGCCGAATCTTCTTCAACACTCTGGGTAGAAGTGGTATAGGCGGAAAGGCGTACAATAGACCGCAACTCCACTCGTGACGAAAAGCGTCGCCGAGCGAGTGCCACCTTGGAAATTCCAACGCGCAGAACTGATGACATTGCGCGTTCTCTTCGGTGGCGAATAGATCTAACCAAGGCTCTCCCCACTGTAGAAAGAGTCCTTGCGCCACTTCCGAGTGAAGACGCCATTCGTGATCCATCATGCACCTGCGGCTGAGGTTCGTCCGCCCTGGCGTTCAGGGAACCTGCCAGGTGTTGAACCACCAGGAACATGCCCTGATGTTCCAGCCATGTCCAGAGGCGCAGAGCCTCCTGACAAAGGGTCCACGACCCCACCCCGCCTTGTTTGTTGCAGTACCACATGGCGGTGGTGTTGTCTGTGAACACCTGCACTACCTTCCCTTTGACAGAGGGAAGGAATGCCTTGAGTGCAAGTCGGATCGCCCGGAGCTCCAGAAGGTTGATATGGAGCCGGGACTCCGCCGGAGACCAGAGGCCTCTGATCTCCGCCTCTCCCATGTGACCGCCCCATCCCAGAAGGGACGCGTCCGTCACAACTGTGTGCTCTGGCTGGGGAAGGGAGAGGGATCTGCCCATGACCCATTGCCGGTTCGAGAGCCACCACTGCAACTGTTTTGCAGTCCCCTCCGAGATCTGGACGTGATCGGACAGGTCGCCCTGGTGCTGCGCCCACTGGAACTTCAGGTCCCACTGCAGAGCCCGCATATGCCATCTGGCATGAGTGACCAGCAGGATGCAGGAGGCCATGAGGCCCAGCAGCCTCAGGGTCATCCGTACCGAAACCCAGGATAAAGGCTGAAAGATCGGAATCATAGCCTGAATATCCCGGACTCGCCGTTCGGGAGGATAGGCCCGAAACTGCGTCGTGTCCAGAACTGCTCCGATGAAAAGGAGCTGTGGAGAAGGAATCAGATGCGACTTTGGCACATTGATGGAGAACCCCAGCGAGTGCAGGAGTTCGGCCGTAGTCTGGAGGTGGGAGACGACTGCCTGGGACGAGCCCGCCTTCAGCAGCCAGTCGTCGAGGTAGGGGAAGACTGAAACCCCTGCCCGGCGCAGATGAGCTGCGACCACCGCCATCACTTTCGTGAACACCCGAGGGGCACTGGTAAGGCCAAAGGGGAGCACGGTGAACTGAAAATGCTCGAGGCCTACCGTGAACCGAAGGTAACGCCGGTGGGCCGGCAGGACGGGGATGTGGAAATAGGCGTCCTGCAAGTCCAACGCTACCAACCAGTCTCCGGGGTCGAGGGCAGTCAAGACCTGAGCTAGGGTGAGCATCTTGAACTTCTCCTTCCGGAGGAAGCGATTGACGTTCCGGAGGTCCAAGATAGGACGCATGTCCTCCTTGTCCTTTTTGGGCACCAGAAAGTAGTGGGAGTAGCAACCACGCCCTACTTCTGTGGTCGGAACATGCTCGATGGCCCTCTTGGCCAAGAGGGCCGTGACTTCCTTCTGTAGAAGCACCAAGTGATCCCCTGACATGCGGTGGAATTGAGGTGGCATGGCTGGGGGGGTGGTCTCGAAGGGGAGGGAGTAGCCCCTTCGGACAATGTCCAAGACCCACTTGTCCGAGGTGATGGGACGCCAGTGGTGAAGGTGATGGCGGACCCTGCCCCCGACTGGCGTGCTGTGCACCTGAAAGGAGGGACTAGGAGGGCTTGGAGGCCGCGGACGGGTTGGAGGTGGTGGCCTGACCCGCACGCTGGTTGCCCGAACCGCCACGGCGGTATCCACGTCCTCGGCCACGCGAAGGCGCTTGCTGCGCGGGCCGTTGGCCGGGCTGTGGACGTGACTGGGCGCCCCTTCCGTGGCCACGAAAGGGGCGAAAAGCAGACGTTTGCGGAGAGCGCACAACAGCAAGGCCCAGGGACTTAGCAGTAGCCCGTGAGTCCTTGAAACGCTCCAGCGCATGGTCTGCCTTCGAACCAAAAAGACCGACTCCATCAAAGGGCATGTCCATGAGAGTATTCTGGACATCCCCTGAAAAACCAGTGGTTCTCAGCCAGGCGTGGCGACGCAGCGCCACCGTCGTTGCAAGCGATCTGCCCAGCGAGTCGGCGGTATCAAGGCCACAGCGGATGGTATATTTAGCCGCATCACGCCCTTCCGCAATAGCGCGGGTAAGCAGTGTCTGGACCTCCTCAGAACACTGCGGCAAAACATCAGCCACCGAATCCCACAGGGAGTGGGTGTATCGGCCCAAGAGGCAAGCGGTATTAACAGACCGCAAGCCAGCACTGGAGGAAGAGAAAGCCTTCTTCCCAAAGTGATCCAGGCGCTTGGATTCCCTATCCGGAGGGGCGGTAGGGAAGGCTGTTTGGGAGGCAGAGGCTTGGACAACCAAGCTCTCAGGGGTGGGGTGTTGGGAGAGAAACAGGGGGTCGCCCGGAGCCGGGCGATGGCGTCGGGCCACGTTCCTATCCACAGGAGCCCCTGTGGTGGGTTTGGACCAGGCACCCAAAAGAACGTCAGTGAGTGCATCGTTGAACGGCAGCACAGGCTCCGAAGAGGAGGCCGCCGGCTGAAGCACTTCAGTCAGGAGGTTAGTCCTGACGGCCACTGTAGGCAACTGGAGATTTAAGGCTCCAGCAGCTCTACGCAACACCGTTGCAAAATTAGCCCCCTCCTCCGTTGCCACGGGAGGAGACAGCATGCCAGAGTCGGGGGAGGTATCCAGCCCACTGGCATCCCCAAGTTCCTCAACCCAGTCCGGGTCAAACTCGCACTGTTGTGTGAGAGGGTCGTCAGACCCCTCCCAGCTCTCCTGGTCCTCCTCAGGTTGAAAAGATGGAGGAGGAGGGACATAAGGGACCCAAGGTCTCATCGGCGCCGGAACCGGCGTCGGGCGACGCCGGTCCAGCTCCATGTCCGGACCCGGGAGAACCGGGGAACGACGCCGCCCGGAGCCCCGGACGGCGTCGGAAACGGCACCGGGGACATCGGCGTCGGCGGAGGCGTGGTTAGGTCAACCGGCGTCGATGGGGGTTGCGGCACCACCGGAACCGGGGTCGAGGCCGGGGCCGGAGCCGAGGCCGGGACGAAGGCTGGTGGGACAGGCGACGCCGGGACCGGAGTCGACGGCGACGCCGGAGCAACCCCATCAGGGCCCGCGGGGCCCGAAGGCGCACCGGAGGGACCTTGAGGCCCGAAGAGGCGGGCCATGGCCGACAGGAATTTCTGTATTTCGGCCGGAGTCGCCCCCGAACCCGGGTAGGACGGGTAATGCGGGGGCAACTCGACAGGCACGTCCGGGGCCGCGGGGCGGGGACGGTGCCGACAGGGACCTCAGCCGAGTCGCGCGACCGGCGAGGCGAAGTCTTAGAGCGATGACGCCGCTTAGACTTCTTGTGCTTCGACTTACCGGAGGAGCGCGAAGACTTGGATTCCGACGAACGGCGGGGACTCCGCGTCCGGCCCCTCGACCTCTCCCGGGACCGGGGCTTGGCGCGGCGCGGAGCCGACTGCCGGACTTCAAGGAGCTTTCGAGACCGCTCTCGCAAAGCCTTCGGATGAAGTTTCCGGCAGTCAGGGCACGACTTCGTGTTGTGGTCTCGGCCGAGACAGAAGAGACACTCGAGGTGGGGGTCCGTGATGGACATCATACGACCACATTCCTCGCAGGGCTTAAAGCCGGGCATCCCTACGACACCTTAGGAGTCGTGAAGACTCGTTGAAGAAAACAGTGAAAAATTTCACAAAAAAGATAGTCAAAAAGTGACTAGGGCACTGCTCTTCCCGGATCTGCGCTTACTGGCGCGGAAAAAGAAGAACTGACGTCAGCGCGCAGGGGCGGCGCCTAAGTACTGCCCGCGACGTCATCCCGGCGATCACGACGCCGACGACGGACGCGGAGCCGCACGACGCCGCCTACCGACGCGCAAGGGTACTGCTACGCAAAAAACTTTCCGGATCCAGCCTGACGCCTGGGGATATTCTAAGGTAAGGAATCTGTCACTAACGTGTCTCTTTCAGATATGGTCACTATTACAACACTAATAATATTAGTGGCTCAGAATCATTTTCATTGAACATAAGTAGCTCTAGTTACAGAAAAGGTTGGAGACCCCTGATCTAGGATTAGGTACAGACCTCTTTCTTTCATGAGATAAAGCGCTTATCTCAAGTAATACTGTAAGCAACATGCCATTCACTGTGTACAGATGACTATATGAGTTATTTGCATAGCACATACCTATCCAAAAGGCAACAGAGCACAGTACAGGGTCAAAAACAAGGGATTCAGTCAACAAGTGACTGGAAAGGTAGCTGGTTTCTGGGAGTGTACTGTTACTGCATACTGATGTAGTTTTCTTTTAAAGGAGTGTTTTCAACGCTTTTCTAAACTGGAGCAGGGTGGGGTCATCCTGATGGATACAGGGATGTTGTTCCATATCCTGGGAGCATGGACTGAAAAGGCCTGTTGCCTTAATTTTTTATGTTTTTTATACTTCTTTGTCTTCAGTCTGATGATCACCTGGCTGCAATTGTGAAGAGCCACCAGCGATGGTGAGCTTGTCAGACAGATAGGCAGGAGTGCTGATGGTTTTGTAAATGATGCAGATAAAGATTGTGCAGGCCAGCAATGGGAGTCAATGGAGTTCCATCAACATGGGGTGAAGTAATCATTTTTTCAGGTCCTGAATGAAACGTGTAGTGGCAGGTAGGATGTCTTTAAGGGGGGGGGGGGGAGTTTAGTGTGAAGTCTGGTAGACCATGGTACAGAGCAATTCCACCAATAAGATGCAAGAGTACAAGGCTTTAACATCAGTTCTGAAGTAGCTTTCGAAAAGGTAACGTTAACTATATTCAATACAGAAACTGTGTAAAAAGCCACAGAGACCAGGTAAAAAGCCACCTTTGTTTACTTGGCAATGTGTTCCTTGAGCGTGAGATTAGTGTGCAAAACAAATCCAAATGACTTGGCACTGGGTAAAAGTTGAGGTTTGCACTTGCCAAGGTTCATGCCATTGAGCCAGGTGTAGAATTCTTGCTTCTTATTCTTTGCAAATAGCAGAAAATCTGTCTTGGTGAGGTTGAGCATATGGTAGGTGGTGGACACCCAGGGCTGGATGAGTTGCAGGCAGTGTTTGAGGCATTGGATGTCTGTGACAGAGGAGAGTTGTGTACTGACAGCATAGATAATTCTGATGCTGTTATCAAAGAATAGAACCCCAAAAGGTTCCATGCAGATGTTGGAAGATAACTGGGGACAGGATGGCATTCTTGAGGACAACACGGTGCCCATGTGGGTTGGTTAATGGCAGCTAAGAATGTTCAGCAACATCAAGAGAAATGGGTTTTCCACTTTGATCAGGAGAGATTTCTCTATGATGTGTAAAGTAGCCGTCTTTGAGCTGCAGTGTGATTTGAAGCCAGACTGGTAGTCATGCTGGAGATGATTGGCACCGATGTGATCTTGGAAATCAACAAAGCTGCTTTTTCAATTATATTGCTAATTAAGGATAGGCGAGAGATGGGCCAGTGACTGGCGATGTGATGAGGGTCTAGTGTAGAATCTTTCTTTAGGAATAGTAAGATCAGTCCAAAGAGTTTCTGAGAAAGGCCTTAAGTGGTGGAGGTATTGATGAACAAGTTACTTACTTTCTGTGATGCTCTTTCAGGTAGAGACTATCTAGCTGCAGATTACTCACCTTTTAAATATTCGCCAGGCTACAGACTGGATCCTGAAACTTTTCAACAGTGCCTCTACACACCGGTAGGTGGCACTGTGCACCTCCACACCTACGCCGTTCCAGAAATGATGTGTGGGGCCTATATAGGTGCCACTCACACATGCAGACGTCAGTTGCCCTCCAGATTGTCCGCACCCCTAGAGGCAGAGCTGCAAATGCAAATCGATGTGACCTGTGTGCAGATTATTAGACTTGGGATCTTATTAATGGATAAAGTCTAATCACAGAACTTGGAGGACGGGAGGGTCAGAAAGGAATTTGAGACTACATAGAGTCTCTGCCAGAAAGAGCATTACCAAAGGTAAGGAACTTGTCCTTCGGATAGAGATGTCTAGCCGCAGATTTCTCACCTTTTGAATAGATACCAAAGCAGTACCTATTTGGAGGCAGATATCTAGGACAGGAACTCCGCGTGCTAATACAGTGGTAGCAGCTTTGACCTTGGAAAAATAAGCATGCAGTTCTTCCAGAGGCTCATTTTGGTTTTTTTGGACAATGAGTAGCAGATTGTAATGCAAACCATGATCCAGCGCAATATGGTTCTCTTTTGAATTGCCTTGCTTCTTTTCATTCCAGAGAACACCACAAAGAGCTAATCGTCCACCCGGTGTTCTTTGGTATGATCCATGTAAAAGAATAATGCTCTCTTGAGGTCCGAGCGATGGAATCTCTCCTCCTTAGAGGGGTGAGGCAGAGCATAGAACGCCAGCAGGGTGATGGTTTGACAGATGTGGAACGGTGTGACAATTTTTGGTGAGAATGATGCTTGCGTTCGCAGAACCAGTTTGTCTGGGGAGAAGGTGGTACAAGACAGGTTGACACTGAGCTTGCAGCTCACTAAACCGCCGCATCTATCTAGAGGGTAAGAAGCTGTCAAGGGCAGATGTTAAGTGGTTTGAAGGCAGTGCACATTAGAAACATAAGGACCAAGTTAAGGTCCCACTGCGTCATGACAGTGGGAGAGGGAGGAAACAAATGTTGTAAACCTTTCAAATAGCGCATATCAAAACAGAAGACTTGAACAAAGAAGGCTGATCCGACAAGAGCATAAAGGCCGAAAGAGCTGAAAGGTACCCTTTAACTATGCCCAAGGAAGGCCGTGCCAGGCTAGGGACAAACCAAACAAAAATGTCAGACAATGTGGCCTGGTGTGGGTCAATCTTGCGTGTGCCACATCAAACCACAAATTGGCCTAATGACAGATTCATATAGTTTTTGTTGAGGGATGCCTGGCTGCCAAGACAACAGCAACCACTTACGGAGGAAGCTCGAAGGTGTTCACCTGTCGCCACTCAATCTCCAAACATGAAGGTGGAGAATGTGAAGCCCCAGGTGCAGAACCCTGCAATACTACTGTGACAGCAGATCATCCCGGAGGGAGACCCTTATCAGAGGACAGATGCTCAGACCCAAGGGTTCTGGATACCATGCCCTACATGCCTGATCTGGAGCCACTATGATACTTGGGCCTGGTCGGTCCTGATCTTCTTGAGAACTCTGAGCAGGAGAGGTATAGGCAAAAAAAGGCATACAGGAGTACTGAAGTCCACTCGAGGAGGAACGTGCCTCAGAAAGACCGATGTCTTGGAAACGCCAACTCACAGAAGTGACTACATTGCGTGTTCTCGGCAGTGGAGAACAGATCAAGCTTAGGTGCTCCCCATTCTCAGTAGAGACCTTGCACCACCCCCAGGTTGTGATCTGCTTGATGCCGATTGCGGAGTTTGTCCACTGTCACATTTAACGATCCTGCCATGTGGTCCTGCCACTTCTAGAGGAACATTCTCCTTGATGTTGCGAGGGCACAGGTCTAAAATAGGACAAAGGTCTTGTCCTTCTTGGGCACCAGAATGTAGTGGGATAACAACCACATCCTACTTCTGGTGCTGGCACCTTCTCAACAGCCTCTTTGGCCAAAAGGACTTGCACTTCCTGCCACAAATGGAGAGATGGTTCTCCGTCAGTCGCAGCAGCGGAGGGAAGAGGAGTAAGGCATATCCCCTGCGGGCGATCTGCAGAACCCACCTGTCCGATGTTATTGCTTGCCAACCAAGGAACAATTGTTGGATACTGCCTCCCACTGGGTGGCTGTGCTTCCCTAAGGTTATGCTAATGGGGTTTTACAGGTGGGGGTCCAGGGATGGGGGGGGAGAATTTAGGTAGGGGGCAACAGTGAACTGGGCAGTGGGTACCACGGCCTTGACTGTGAAACTGCTGAGTTTCTTGCTGAGACTGGACAGGCTGGAGGTATGGGACAGTTACACTAAATCCGCAAAAGAAGCGGTGAGACTGGTGCAGTTGGGAAGGCGGGGCAGATAAGCCCTGAGAACATGCAGTAGCCCTGTTCTCGTTAAAGCGCTCTAAAGCGGAATCAGCCTGGTTTCCAAACAGGTAGTCCCGTCGAAGTGTATTACCATAAGGGAGGACTGCACATCGTCTTACAACCCAGGTGATTGCAGCCACGCATGGCGGCAAATGGCAACACTGGTGCACAATGGCTTGCACAATAGAATCTGTGGTGTCCAAGCCACAACGAATCATGAACTTGGCCGCATCACAACCATCCTGGAGAGCATGAGCAAGGGCAGGTCAGATATCTTCAGGGAAAGCAGGGAGGACTTAAGCCACCAAGTCCTAAAGGGCATGGGAATGGCGTCCCAGGAGGCAGCTGGCAATTACTGATCTGACAGCTAGCCTGGTGAAAGAAAAAACTTGCTTCTGAATTGTTTCCATCCATTTAGACTCCCTACCAGGGTAAGTTGTAGGAAAAGTGTGGGGGTTGAACCTGCTCAAGTACACTTGCACCACTAAACCTTTGGGGGAAGGGTGCTGAGAGAGGAACGCAGAGTCGCCCGTGGCAGGGCAATGGAGTCTTGCAATTTGTCTGGTAACTAAAGGGCTGGAGCAAGGTTTGGCCCAAGTTCCCAATAAGGTATCTGTTAGCGCCTCATTAAATGGTAAAAGGGCTGAGAAGATGTCTGCTCCTATGAAGAATTTCTGTCAATATTGTAGTCTTGACCTCCAAGGTAGGGTGCTGGAGGTCAAGGACTTTGGCCACCCTACGCATCACCATGGTGTAGGAAGTGGATTCCTCTACGGCTGGTCCAGGGTGTAAGAGAAAGCCCATTTCCTGCAAGTCATCATACCAATTGTTGTCTTGATAGGGCTGAGAAAATGCATCACCTGCATCATAATCATTGTCCGAGTCAGTACGGAAAAGTGAGTGTATGGTGTGTTGTCTCTCTTGTAGAGGCAGCAGATCAAATCAAATGGAGGGAGCGGCTCCTCAAATGTCGTCAGGAGCAGCTTCGGTCGAGGTCAGACCAGCGCTGACTCAGAGTCTGACAGTACTATGGGTATCTCTTCGCTGTCGTCTATAGATTCGGTACCAGTGTCAAAGTCCCATGGACCGGCATGAACCATGGTCCCGGAATTCGGACTGGAGCCAGAGGCATTGTGACAGGCTCGGAGGGTTGAACTTGCGTCAAGAACGAACCTGCCAACAGTACGCGAGATGGAATGCCACTCAGCTCCTTGAGGCCCGAAGTCACGACAAAGGGAGTCGACAAAGATCCGAAGAGCCGAGCATGGCTAAGGGAATCTCTTCAATTTGTTGTGAGGTCGGACCCAAAAACCCTAGTTGTGCTGGAACCAGTTGTGGGATCGGCTCCGAAGTCAATCAACTCCGGGAGCGAGATAGAGACATAATGCAAACCCTGTGCCTGCTCAGGCGAATGCGAGTGCCAAGAGGAGGCAGAGTCCCACTTTGATTTCCAGTGATTCATTTTGGGAGAATATTGAGGTAAGTGTCTCTGAGATGAGAAAGAGCTCTGGATCGGTGTCTGGTGGTGCAGATGAAAGGAACTGACGTCAGCGAGGGAGTGGAACCTATATAAGGCCCTACACATCATTTCGGGAGTGGAACGGCATCAGTGTTGAGCCGCATGGCGCCACCTACTGGAGAGCAGTGGTAGAGCTGAAAAGCTTCCAGATAAAGTCTGACGCTTGGGGAGTATTCTATAGGTGAGGAATCTGTGGCTAGAAGTCTCTATCAGAAAATGGTGATTAGTGTGACAGAGATTTGATGAAGGACCAGGGTAATAAATCACCTTCATATGAGACTAAAAAAATAAGCACCTCTTCCAACAACATGTCCTCATAAGGTTAATCCCAGATGAGAGAGGAGGCCATTATAAATATTGTGAAAAGCAGGACATGAGTCTCTTGAAAATGAGAGACAATAGACCAGGTGTCTCCAACCAGTTGATCGCAAGCTACCAGTAGCTACCAGACCCATTCAGAGTAGCTCACAGCCTTGAGCTAACTTTTAAATAAGCACAAAGTCCTTTTAAAATTAAGTGAAGGCTGTTTATTTTACATTATTATCATCAGGCTGCAGATAGCAGGGTCTGATAATGAGCAGGGCTCAGTCAGATTTATGACCCGGGCTGGGTCACAGAGGTGAGCAACTGAATCACTTAGGCATTTAACTCTTAAGTTAAAGTCCTTGACAACTCTATATTGGAGCTGTGAACACAATTATGTTTCAGAATGCTTTTAAATGGAAAAATATAAAAATGAAAAGTTACCTAAATGATTAAGTTAACTCTTCATTTTAATTTTCTCCCATTTCAAAGTGTCGCATTTACAAACAGTAGGCCCCTTACTCCCAGTGGCCAGCAGACACTGTGCCATAAGTATAACTGAAAAATACTGACATTTTTTAAAATGAGAGAAATATAAAGTGAAGAAAAATGTTCCATATTAAGAATAATATTTTTCTGCACTTTAAATTTCTCCCATTTAAAAATAAATAAATGATTGTATGTTTGTGTTATACGTGGTGAAAGGTATGTTCTGTGCTGCAAGTACATACAACACAGGCTCTCAGTTACCCATACAAATATATCCCATTCATACGCACAAATGTTCATACATCCCCAAACACCATGCTCTCACTGACACACATGGCACCCCTGTCATAGTGCCCTTAGTCAAAGTATTTTCTTCAAACTATAGTATCTGGCTCTATGGACATTAGGGTTAAAGTCAATGAAGCTTGGTGTCGGGGTGTCTGGTAACAATGCTCAAGTTGTTCAGTCTTCAGTAGCTCACAATGATTTTCACTGATCAGATGTAGCTCTCACTAGAGAAAAGGTTGGATACCCCACCAATAGACAATCTATAATCAAGAGGCCTAATCCAAACATTTTAGGCTGAAACTTCGCCCTAGAGAAGCAGAATGATGAAAGGACCATACAATATAGGTGAATATGCTCCAAAAAATAGAGGCCCAGGACCATGCTGTAGTGATACCTGTTCTGAACTTTTTGAACAGTCATGCATCTAGCTATTCTATGTCAATGTAAAATCTTGAAGAGTGCAACCGTTTCTGGCTGCCTAGAACAGTGGTGGAGTCCAGCGATCTAGATACTGAGCCACTGTATAGGTGCAGGTTTTAGTTAAGCGACATTCCACCAGTAATTTGCCATCTGCAATCTATTTGCTTGAACTGTTAACTACCTACCATAAGGCATTATAGGGCCAAGGCAGTAGCTATGCAGCATTAACTCTATGAGTGAGTTACTCCTGAAGAAAGTAATTTCTTCTCAAATGTAGCATGAACCCCAGGTCTCTACGGACACATGACCGTTCAAAAAGCATGCATAACTGGAAACAATACAGGCTTTGCTCACTACTTTCTTATTCATGGCAGGAGCTGATTACATTTTTTTTCCATAAAGGATATTGTAATCAAGTAAGGTGGAGATTAATAATTTTCATTTGAGCCAGTAATCTCAAGATCAAAATTACAATCTTATGAACACCAAGTAGATAGATGTGATGTCATGAGGAAAGAGGTCGATGGAGGGGCATCATTCATCTAGTATCTAGCCCAGTAGAATTATGGAGCTCTATATAAGTACCCGGAATCAGAGTGCAGAGAAGTTAGATGTAAATACCTCTTAGAAATCTATTCACTGAGGAAAAAGTAAGAAAAAAAATATAGGTTAAGGACTCATCCTCTTCAGTGTCTGCTTGAGAAAAATGTTGCTTGCAGTGATAGCCACCTTTAAAAGTTATTTTTGGCACCAGCATTGATGTTGAATGCAAACTAAATTGACTAAAATGGATCCAGCAGGGCCCTCCCAAAAGAGACTCCTAGATAAAGCTTCCGTGCTGAAGAGCAGTATGCGCTGAGCATGGGGTGCAGCAAAAGTAGGTGGTCTTAAAGTAAATGATTTAAGTCATGGCTCGGATAAGAATTGTACCTAAATAAAAGGGCCCAGAGTGTCTGTTCCTGGAAGAATGGTAACAATACAGGTGACCGTGCAAGCATCAGTGTCCGATTATGTGGAACATGGACAACATACCCTGCTTGAATCGCTCCAACTTAAAGAAATCAGCTGTGGGGAAGGAGAAATGAACTAAAGCCGACAGTTGCAGCATGTGTTAGGCAGGAGGCTGCTTTGTCACTGTGAAATGTAAGGGAATTTACAACTGTATCAACACAGTGTACATTTCAAGTTATGATGTCCTTCAATGTTAATTTCTGCTTCTTCCCATCTTCTTGTGTCATCTGGACAAACTCTAGCATCCTGAAGCTTTATTATTAGTACAAAGGTTGTATTCTGCACATTAAAGCTTTCCTCCATAGGAGCCACACTGAACAGCAAGTAAATAATTGTCAAACCTCTAAATAAATGAAATATCATTTTGGAATTTAGCACATTCAGGCTGAATTGCCACTGGAAAACACTTTTTCCAGTCACATAAGTACAGGCAAAACAAATATGCAAAAAATATAATTAAGTGCAATAAGTTATTAAACTTGTGTGCATAACACACCAGAGCATACATCTGTGTAGCATTTGCTTTGACTTTTCAATACAATTTACCTTGCAATGTACTATCAATTTGGGCTGTGTAGTGATATTACCAGCTTCATCCAAAATTTCAACCTGGAAGGGGAAAGCTGTTCCATTTTCAATTACCAGCACGTCAGAATCTGGTTTAACTTTCACTTGCCGTGGAGGTCCTGGAAATAAAATGATGCAAAATTAAAATAAAAACAGTTCTACTGATGATTTATTATTTTCTTTCACATATTCAGATAATGATCTTAAATTTGTATTACAGATGTGCATTGGGAGCAGGAACACAGAAGGAGCTTCCTGGTGGCAGACAAATTACAACCAAGAGATTTGCTTTTTCATAAACTTCTGTCTCTCACCACAGTAACATCTATAACCAACCAGATGAGTGCCAACTAAAGTGCACTAGCTGGGCTCCTCACATATCTGTGCTTTTGGTGAGAATATTTGGCAGCACATGCTGTATAGCGTACTACTGGGAACAAGTTCAGCAAGCATGAGTAGCAGAGGGAAATGCATGAGCTGAAGAGGAAAAAATTGACTTGTATGCATGACAGAAGTTTCACCTTCTGGGTGGTACATGCAGCACCTAACAGACAGGGCTATGCCCTGGTCTTTAGCTTGGAGCTCAAGGTTTTTCAAGACAAAGTGACAATAAAAGAGACACAATGGCAATCTTGCTGCCATGAAGTGTGATTGTAAGGCACAAGAGTGAGTCTGCCACGATGTTCCTCTGAAATTCAATTCTGCAAAGGCATGCTTCCATGCGCTTCACGGCAGCCAAGTCTTCCTGATATCTATGATGATTGAACTCACAATGATTCTAGATTAGGGTCGGGTGGCAGCCCCTGAGCCTCCTAGATCTCTCTGCAACCTCTGACACTGTGTCTCCTTATTTCAGGCCTGTGTCTGTGACAATGTTCTTCCACTGTTCTGTTTCTAGAGTGATTCACTCAGTAAGCTATCTTGGGTCCTTATTAGTCTTCTTTATAAGGGTATGAACCGCAGCAGGTCTCTAATCTTACCCCACTTTGTTCAAACTCTATCTAGCTCCTATGACCAGGCTTATTAGATCTTTTGGCCTGCTGCTATGGCCTTATGCAGAACACACAAAGGTTGTTTTGAGACTAGATAGTTAAAACTTGCACTGAGTAACTTTCGTAGCCGTCTGACTGCTGTTGCACACTGGATGAGCAAACATTGTCTCAAATTAAATTCTGAGAAAATTGAGGTCTTGATTGAGGTGCCCCCTCCATCTGGTTAGCCAACTGGTGGGCATCAAATTTAGAATTCTTACCTCAACTTTCACCTCAGCTCGTACGTTGGGGCCTTATTTAGGGTTTGGGGGACAGCTCTGTAAAAACGTGGCAGGTATTCAGTCTGCCATATTCAAAATGCCACTGGCAATTGTGCATTAGTAATACCACAGTCGGGACATTTGCCACAATTGTGAAGGAGTATCCAGTCTGCCAAAAACTAAATATGGCCCACAGACCGTCTTCAACCACGATCTGTGTGTGTGTCTCTCTCCCTAAATACATTGAGTTTCTTCTACCGGCTTCTTCAATTTAAGGGTCCTTAGAAAGGGCCTTTCTTCTTTACACCTTTAGTTATTCACTTTTCTGTGATCCGGGTGACTGTAGGGCCACATCTCAACTAGTGTAACACTATCTGTGGTCTTTCTCTATATCAGATTAATTAACTTCAGGCTGTGCAGAATGCTTTTGCACTGCCTCTACTAGAGCTCTCAAGGACAATTAATTCCCCGGTATTTGAAACATTTTAATTGCTCAAGCATGTTACTTCGTATTTACCATAAAGACCTCAGTGTGAGGATTATGAAGTCCTTGAGAAACTTTTTTTCTTAGCATCTTCCCAGAACCTTGTGCCTGGCTTCTACTCAACACACAGTGGCAGACTTACTCTTTCTTGGTTGAGAACTGGAACCCTCTTTAATATTCCCTGCAAACAAACTCCAATCCTTTAGAAAGCTATTAATAATCTGCCTTTCTTGAGCAGTGGTAGTTCAGGTAATGCTCAGTCACTTGTACTACTAGGACATCATTGCAGGTATCTGCGCACTCCACAAATCCGATAATCAAAAAATATATGGCTCAAGGCATCCAGTTTAGGAGAACTGAAGTTATCAATGGAATACTGTAGTGCTCCTGACCAGAAGTAAAAGGTGGGGGGCACTTAACAGCATTGGTATTCTCAATCCAGATTATAATAAGAAATAGTGGAAGACATAGTCACATACTTTGCAGATGGTGAGTAATCTTAAATAGGTGTCAGAATGCAAGACTGTTCAAGGCAGCAGGTTTTCAGGGTGAGCACACCTTCAGCTAAAACCTTGGTTCCCATACACTTATTTCCATACCCTGGCATACGTGGGAGTTATATAAGCAGGTTTCTTCCAGAAGTGAACATTAAAAGAGGGGCGCCAATGGTAAGGGATAGCTTCACTCCCCTTTGTAAATATGCAAGGTAGTAAAGAGTATACTGCTTGTGTCACTTCTCTGTGTAACCTTGCCCAGGAGAGACCAGCGTGATCCCATATTGCAATAACTGACTTGAATCACCATGCTGAGATCAGGAATCAAACCTGACAAGACAGTACAACTGTTGTCTCGGGAGCCGCAATATGATACGCCTTTGATTAGCGTTTAGCTCCTGATTGTTAAAAGCACCCTTTCTAGTTCTTTATTTCTGAATCCAGCTAGAGCAAGTTGTCAAGACTGATATCTTTTCTTCGAGTGCTAGGACAGTCGATGGTTACTGGATAGTATCCATGGTGGGTACTATCTAATAGCACAGGTGCCTCAGATACTAATTTCGAAGGGTACTTAAGTCGACCACTAAAGGCATATTCCAGGAGGTGCTACAAGATTTGCAGCTCACACACCCAGCTTGACATAGTAATTCCACTTAGATTATATGCCCACTCTGTGATATTACGTTCAGAAAGAATTGGCCTTTCTTTACCATGTAGTAAATAAGAACATTTTGAGTTAATTACAACAAGAAACAAAAGGTTGTGGGAACTTACCGATTGCTGTTTTGCTTTGGAAAGGTTAGTAGCCCCATTGGCTAACACATGGTTACCGTCTGGCACCCCAGCCTGGCTAATCTCTGAATGAGACTACCTAACAGGGTCATCATGTAAGGTATCAAATTGTGGAATGAAAACCGACCTAAGGCCCAGGTTGAATTTACAGTCACTATTAAAGCAAGCAACTTTTAGAATGTTGCGACTCTGCACTCAAGCTAGTCTAGTGACCTCACAAAGGCCCTGGAACTCTGCCAGCTTTCTACCCGCCTGGGGAGACATGTGAATGACTCCCCAGCCCAGGAACAAAGGCAGTTGCTGCAGAGCAAGGTGTGACCTCCTCTCGCAGGACGGCCATTCGGGGTGTTAGCCCAACAGGCAAGCTTCAATGGTGAAGCCCCCTTGAAAGGGCCGACTGCAACAACACCCCTAAGAAGGATGCCTTTTGTTCCTGCAGACAATTCATTAGGAGACAGAGGGAAAGCCCGTCCCCAAACAGGTTATCCCGTGGACATGTAGCCCACTGGTAGCCACACCTCTAGGGTGGGCTACCGTACTTTTGACATCTAAGGAAGGGTTGTGCCATTTCGAAAGGGACAAGAATGGGGCACTCTGGGATAGCCAGATGCCATACACTGCAGGAAACACATCACTAGGAAGAAGGGGACACAGTAGCCCATTGGCTAGTGACTATGTGGTCCCCTCCGGGCTCTTATCTGTGATAAATGTGGCACCCTACCCCTCAGATCATGCTGGAATCGGAGAGAGGACTGAAGGACTACCCTGCTGCCCTTGAAACTGCATAAGGAGAGGCTGTATCGTCAGAAGTACTGCACCTGATGCACTGTGGGATAGCGAAGCTTGGACTGTGCCTCCGGATCCTGAGTCTGGGAAAAGTTGATATCCAGCCCCAAACTACAGCAGTGACTCCAAGGATCAGTCGGTTGATCCCCTGGAACCTGCTTCAGGGGCACAAGAACTGAACAGCCCAAACCGACAAGTTGATTAGCCACTGCAGAAATGTTGCTACCAGTCACCGGGCGCACAAAAGAACAAATACGAGATAGCCAAAAGTTACACCCATGCCTGCCGGACCCATGAGTGCTATCAAAATCCGGATTCGTCAGACCCATGGGACACTAGCACCCACCTAAAGATTTCGCCCAACTGTGGTGCACAGAGACTAGTAGCCCAGCATCGGATGGTCTGCTATTGCAATGTAGAGAACTTTGATGGACCCCAATCTCTGTGGCCAAAGTCGCCCCGCTTCACCCCTGGACCGAGAGACCACCACAAAGACACCCTCGTTGAACGCACCTCAACTGGAGCATCCTTTGAGTATCTTTTGCCTCTATCCTCAGCATCAGGACCACTCCATTGATGTCTATTGTGGTCATCCTGTAACGTTGGGAACCTGCCTTAAAAATGCTCTGGTGGTCAGGTAGCTTTCCAAAGTATCCTCCCTGGCCCCCTAGACTTTTTCCCTGCTGAATTTGGTCATCCAACCCAGGCCGAAGTACCTGCACTAACTCTTTCAAAGTTTTGAAAAGTTGACAAAATTTTTGTGGACCAATGCTTGTTTGCGGTTGCATTTAAAAGTGATAAAAAGTCTAAAATATGTATCTCTGGAACCCTCCAGTGGATTTTGGCGATCAAGGTGTCTAAAAATGAATTAAAAAGGCACTATTTTTATAAATAGTTGTGTCTCTTTATTGCTGTGTGACTTTCTTATTTAGTCATTTGGTGCGGTTTAATTTTTTACACTAAGTTCCTTTGCCAAGCCTTATGGCTCGCAGCACAGCTACCCAGGGTTGAGCTAATCTTAAGTAAACAAGTGTACTCCACAATAAGGCCCCACAGCCATATCATTTAGTACACTTAAATCCTCACAGCTGTGTTTCGTAGACACATATGGACAATGCTAACATTTGTCCCGTAATGATAAAAAAATGTTTTATATGTGAAAATATGGGAGATTTTGCTAAGGTGTGCAGAGGAAAGAAAATGCTAGTTGCTCTAGCTTTCAAAGTAGAAAATTGGCATCTTTATCAACTGTGAAGTTGAATGTTTAAGAGATTGTTTAAGAATGTCATTTTAAGTGTTCCAAGTGGCATACATGAACAACAGAGTGATGGACTTTTTTGTGGTATTCATGTTGGGAAAACTAAGATTACTCTGCCAAACAGAAACCTCAATTTTTAACAGTCAGGAATTCTTGTGTGAGGTGATAATGGATACAAGATCTGTAGGAGTAGGCACAGTTTTTGTTTGTTTAAATTTGTTTATTGTTGTTTCTCATTTTATAGTACACATCCGTTCAGTAGTTACATAACAATGTAAGGGTTCTTGCCCCTCTTCCGTTTCTTTCTTCCCTTGTTACATCAACAGGTAGTCTGAGCGGTTGTACATAACAGTATGTTGCCATGAAAACAAAATTCTTTTTTTTTTTTAAAACAGTTTGCAACATAACATTGATGCAACAGGGTGAACAATACATTTCTCTCCTCTCATGCAATGAACTGAAGGTAGTTATAATGGGGCATCGTTTCCGAACTATGCTTCCTTGACTGTCTTGCTGTTGGTCTACGCGCTTTCGCATTGGACATAGCTGCGCTGGTGCACAGGTGCATGCCTCTGCCAGACTGCCCACTATCTGATGAATGAGTGTGCTGTAATATATTGTTGGACCTGGGTGTATGTCGACGGGGGGCATATAGCCCTGTCACGCAGCGCGCAGTGCTGTGGCTATATCTTATGTGCTAGCTCGCCATGCGCTTTCCGTCTAAGACTCTGGATGTTAGTTTGTCATTTACTCAGACATAGTACCCGAGTCCTCAGAGGCATTCTGCCATAGGGCGCGAAAGTCTGTCAGTATTGCTTCCCACTCCGCTGCCATCGGCTGCCTCCTAATGCCTATTGTGTCCTCTCGCCGCAATGCCAGGCTCTCCGCCTGCGCCCAGCATAGTAGCGACCGGTACCAGGATTTCGCCGAGGGGGGCTCCGAGGATTTCCACCATCTTGTAAGGAGGCGCTTGGCTACTATTAGTCCTAGGTCAATGTAGCGGGACGTCACCTTGTGTCTACTAGACCTCTTGTATAGCCCCAAGATACACACCTCCCACGACCAGGTAAGCGAGGAGTAGGCACAGTTTTTGTCAGAGTGAATGGAAAAGAACTGCGACATTTATTTCTAGAACACTAAGAGGTGCATAAGTTCAGTATAGCACTACTGAAAGAGAACCATTAGCATCTTTATCGGCTATCAATCCGATTGAAAACATATCTGGAGAATAAAATTTAAATTGTATAAGCCATTTCAATATTTAATGGAAAAAAGGTGTTGGAAAACCTCCTATCAGTTATCATATTGATTTCTTCTTACAAATATTTGATTTTGAAATTGAAGGCATTCTGAGTAACAAACATCCGGGCATACTGTCTCTCTAGGGTACCACTCAATGCGGAAAATGAATATAACAAATGAATGTTATCTGGCAAATGTGTAATTGTTACAATTAATGCAGTTAAAGAGTATGCCAACGTTATTACAGCTGAAGAATAGATGGAAGAATGTCACAAGGATAAACAATACCCAGATTTGTGCGAGGTCACACAAAGAAGGAATTGGAAGATTGAGAAACATGCTAGGAGTTTTGAGAAACTTTCACCAAGTAATTTCAGAGTCAAGTGTGGAATCTGGCATTAGTTTGAGAGGTAGTTTGTTTGTACCACCCAATACTTTTAAGAACAAGTTAATAAGAAAAGACCATGAAGGATATTTAGGCATCACAGCTACCAAGATAATTCTTAGAAACCACTTATGGTGGCTGGAAATGGATAATGTGGTAGAGAAATATATCAGTACATGTTGTGAGTGTTTGTTATCTAACAAACATTGGCAAGTTAAGAAAACCTCATTAAATAAGGTCATTATACCGGAGATACCAGGTGATAAATTGCTAATGATTTTTCAGGTCCCTCCAGATGTTTTAAGTGCAACAAAGGTATATAATTGTTATTGATTACATCTTAAATTGGAGTAACTACAAGTGTGTAAAAGAAATAACTACTGAGGTTACCATTAGATTTTTAAAAGTGTGTTTATGTTAGAAGGGGTACCTAAAATTTGAATGGAGGACAAACCTTTGGCAAAGAGTCAAGCATAATCCATTACACAGTCGCTTTGTATTCATTACAATCTAATGAACTGGTAGAATGGGCCAATAGGTTTATAAAAGAAGGTGTCCAAACCACTATTGACACCAATCAGGTAATTGAGGAGTACCTGCAAAGCAAAATTTGGGCTTATCTCAATGCCACGCATTCTTCAACTGTCATTACCCCCTTTGAATTGTTAAGGGGCAGAATTGCTTATAGTAAAATGTTTCTGCCTTGGATGGTTGAGAAATGCAGGTTGCAAAGAGCTGATAAGAAAATTGTTACAGCAAATGTTCACAGAAAAAAGAAAAAAAAGCAAGCAAAATATGAGGAAAATGATGACAAGAAGTTTCACACTAAGCTTAAACAAATCCAAAAGGTGACTGGGTTATAATGAAGAAACAAGATTTAATAGTCAAAGGATATCCTAAATGTGATGCCCCTCAATAAGGATTAAAACTGGGGAATTAATCTTAAATCAGAGCATATGAAAGAAGATACTGATTTTTTGAGGGACTGCATGTCCCAGGCTGCTCCAGGGCAGGACGCAGCCCCATCGCACCTGTGCTGCATTGAGGAGAGCGCCATATAGCGCATTTGGAAGCCCTGCAGCGTGGGATACCAGCGCTGACTTTGTGAGAGACTGCATGACCCAGGCTGCTCCAGGGCAGGACCCGGCCCCACCACACCTGTGGTGCATCGAGGAGAGCGCTATAAAACTTATTTGGGAGCCTCGCAGTGCGGGACACACCCTAGCAAAGCCCGGGCCAAGGGATAGCAGTCCACGCCCGGAGGAGACCAGTCTGGGTCACCCTCTTTCATCTGCTTTCAAGATACTTTTAAACTATTACCATTTCCCCTGCAACATTTCGTTAATATGGGAAAGCGTAAAACCCCAGTCATACCTCCGGGGGCCCCAGGGTCTACACTCGATGGGTTCCTAAAAAGGGTGGTTGGAGCTACTGACAAGGAAATTAAACTCGTGGAGTGCCGCTTATCACTTTCTTCCCCTCACCACCTCTCTTAAGTTCTGCATCACCTTTAATGGAAGCTAAAAATCTGAGCCAGAGCGTCGAAATTATATTTCCCGCTGCAGAGCAGAGTCTGGGCCCATTAACACTCTCAGAGCCAGCAGCTACAAATGCCTTGTTGATGACAGCACCTCCAGTGGAAAAGATCACACCTCAGCACAAAGGTCCCAAAACTAGACACCCGGTGGGAAAAAGGCTGTCCCAAGGACTAAGTCCAAGGGGCCATGCACTCACAATCTCGCTCCTAAGCCTATTACGGACACAGTAACTGGGGATTCTCTCCAGGCCCAGATGAAAAATATCTGTAGCGATTTTAAGGTCTTTTTGGATAGTAAGTTTCATTCTAGTTTTTGCCTGCTTCCGGGCAATTGACGTCAAACTAAACAACATGAATCCGCCCCTCTCTACTGACAATTCGTCTATGGCTTTGCATGCTGCTCCTTGTACAGGCCCTTTATCTAAACCTTCCCTCCCTGATATTCCAAACACCCGTAGTATAGTTCGGGAGGGGTTACTTCCCATTGAATTGGCTATTCATCGAATGCTCCTGGGCTAGCTCTCATGGATAATGACCAAGCAATAAAGAAAGCCAGTTCGGCAAATGGCAGTGGAAAGGGCAGACCATTGGATGAAGTAAACGTTAATAAGGGGACAAAATTGCCCCCCTTTCCCCAATTCCCCCCGGAATGTACCCCATATGTTTTGGTGCTGAAGAATGTCCCTCCTCTTTCCCCAAGCAGAAAAGAGGATTTTTATGGCTAAAAGAATAAATCAATTCACTGGTTAAGAGGCAAAGCAGGGAGGCTCACAGGTTTACAGTTTACAGTCTGAAATAAGAATGGTCAGGAGACCCCCTTTATTGGCTCAGGCTTAAAGGAGAAAAGCGGAGACTGTGTCATTATTAACTTCAGAACTACCTCACTGGTAAAATTCCTTCTGTACTCCCTTGAACAGCAATGTCATCGTTTACCCCTGAGCTGCATTCAGGCGGTATCGCGTGGTTATTTTTATAGGCCTTCGGTGCTACCAGGAGCAAATATGGCATTTAACAACACCCGGCATTTGAATAGCTCATCATTTGCCGTACCAACACGCAACTCATTTGAGCCTTTATCCCCTCTGGAGGACCTGAATTAACTTTCTTTTAACACGTCCTCAGCCTTAGGGATAGGGGCTCGGTGACTCTGAAACAGGGGAAATAATATTTCACAGATCTGCTAGGAAAGGTCCTTTTTCTTTAAAACCACTCTGCACACGAACTCCGTGGGGTTCCTAGATACTCACCTTGGGTGGTTCCTTGGGTCCCCGGCTCTTTTCCGTCTTCTGGGTCAATTCTTGTCGAGTCGTGGTTTGCATTCCACTATTTTAATATATGGTTTGGTCTCCCCCTGGAGACCACTGTGTATTTGTGCTACTTACGTGCTGTGCTCTATTTCCTAAGCATTGTGTGTATTGTGGTTATATCTCCGGGTAGGAGATAATACATTGTGTTCGTAAGTGTTTGAAATAAAATACCTATTTTTATAACTACACTGTGTGATTCTTTTTCACTTAAACTATACCAAAAGATTAAGTACTGGTAAAACAAGATGTTTTACACTCCTTCTGGACTAAGCCTGAAGGCTGCTATCCACAGCTACCACTTAGAGAGCTTTCTAAGGTTGTCTAAGACTACTAAAATCACCATAAGGGTTGTCTGGATTAGTCAACGGTGCTACACTTACAAACGTGAGCACTATATACTAAGCCAGCTTCTCACAGACAACAATAAACCAGTGGATGAACAGGGCAGGCTGAACGCCACTATAGCACAAGTTACTAACTTGTGTAACGATATATCTGTAAGAGACAGTAGTTAGTGATAGATTCCTTACCTTAGAATATCCCCAGGCGTCAGGCTGGATCCGGAAAGTTTTGCGTAGCAGTACCCTTGCGCGTCGGTAGGCGGCGTCGTGCGGCTCCGCGTCCGTCGTCGGCGTCGTGATCGCCGGGATGACGTCGCGGGCAGTACTTAGGCGCCGCCCCTGCGCGCTGGCGTCAGTTCTGTACACGACTTTCCGCGCCAGGAACGCAGAGCCATGCAAGAAGCTGACACAGGTGTCTGAAAAATACTAGGGCCCTGAAAGGGATGTCCTTAACCCTAGAAATCAGTTCGCAGAACGGGGAGGATGGGTGGGGCGGTAAGGAATCTATCACTAACTACTGTCTCTTACAGATATATCGTTACACAAGTTAGTAACTTGTGCATCTGAAAGAGACACGTTAGTGATAGATTCCTTACCTTAGAATAGATACCCCAGCAATACCAACCCCGGTGGTGGGTCTGCGAACAAAGATCAGACAAGGAAGTCCTGGAGGACAGAACGGCCAAAGAAGCCGTCCCTCCGGACCTGACTGTCAAGGCAGTAATGTCTAGTAAACGTGTGCAGCGAGGCCCACGTAGCCGCCTGACAGATAACCGGCAGCGGAACACCGCGGCCCAAGGCCGCGGTAGCAGCCGTTGCCCTGGTGGAATGGGCACGCAGCCCAACAGGAGGTTCCTTTTTAGCCAAAGAATAGCAGGCCTTGATGCACAAGGTAACCCAGCGGGAGATGGTCCTCTTGTGCACCGCCCGACCTTTTTGGCGCCCACGTAGCCAACAAAGAGCTGGTCATCCACCCGGAAGTGTTTTGTGCGGTCAATATAAAAAGAGAGCGCACGTTTTGGGTCCAGACGGTGGAGCCTCTCTTCCTCTCTGGAAGGATGCGGAGGCGGAAAGAAGGTGGGCAAAGTGATGGTCTGCCCAATGTGGAAAGCAGTAACCACCTTTGGCAAGAAGGACGGACGCGTCCGAAGAACAACCTTGTCTGGATGAACAGACAGAAAGGGAGGTTTGCAAGATAGAGCCTGGAGCTCACTCACCCGCCGAGCGGAGGTGATGGCCACCAGAAAGGCTGTCTTCAGAGTCAGAAGACGAAGAGGACAGTTATGCAGAGGCTCAAAGGGAGCGCACATTAAAAAGGTAAGAACCAAGTTCAAGTCCCACTGAGGCATTACAAACGGAACAGGAGGGAAGAGGTGAGTAATGCCTTTTAAGAACCTGTTAACAACAGGGGACTTGAAAAGGGAGGGGCTGATCAGGGAGCCTGAGGAAGGCCGAGATAGCACAAAGATAACCCTTGATGGTACCCAGGGCAGAACCCTGTTGGGCCAGAGAGAGAAGGAACAGAAGGACCTCAGAAAGAGGGGCAGAAAGGGGATCCACAGCCTTTGCTGTGCACCATGCCACAAATTTGTTCCACCTGCAGGCGTATACCACCTTAGTGGAGGGACGCCTGGCTGCCAGAATCACATCACAAACTTCGGGAGGCAAGTCGAAAGGAATCAACTGCCGCCGCTCAGTCTCCACGCAAGCAGGTGTAGACTGGACAGGTTCGGGTGGAGGACCGTCCCCTGCTGCTGCGACAGAAGATCCTCCCGAAGAGGCAGACGGATCGGGGGATCTATGCTCATATTGAGTAGCTCGGGATACCAAACTCTTCGAGCCCAGTCCGGAGCCACAAGAATGACTTGGGCCCGGTCGTGCCGAATCTTCTTCAACACTCTGGGTAGAAGTGGTATAGGCGGAAAGGCGTACAACAGACCGCAACTCCACTCGCGACGAAAGCGTCGCCGGCGGAGTGCCGCCTTGGAAATTCCAACGCGCAGAACTGATGACATTGCGCGTTCTCTTCGGTGGCGAATAGATCTAACCAAGGCTCTCCCCACTGTAGAAAGAGTCCTTGCGCCACTTCCGAGTGAAGACGCCATTCGTGATCCATCATGCACCTGCGGCTGAGTTCGTCCGCCCTGGCGTTCAGAGAACCTGCCAGGTGTTGAACCATCAGGAACATGCCCTGATGTTCCAGCCATGTCGAGAGGCGCAGAGCCTCCTGACAAAGGGTCCAAGACCCCACCCCGCCCTGTTTGTTGCAGTACCACATGGCGGTGGTGTTGTCTGTGAACACCTGCACTACCTTCCCTTTGACAGAGGGAAGGAATGCCTTGAGTGCAAGCCGGATCGCCCGGAGCTCCAGAAAGTTGATATGGAGCCGGGACTCCGCCGGAGACCAGAGGCCTCTGATCTCCGCCTCTCCCATGTGACCGCCCCATCCCAGAAGGGACGCGTCCGTCACAACTGTATGCTCTGGCTGGGGAAGGGAGAGGGATCTGCCCATGACCCATTGCCGGTTCGAGAGCCACCACTGCAACTGTTTTGCAGTCCCCTCCGAGATCTGGACGTGATCGGACAGGTTGCCCTGGTGCTGCGCCCACTGGAACTTCAGGTCCCACTGCAGAGCCCGCATATGCCATCTGGCATGATTGACCAGCAGGATGCAGGAGGCCATGAGGCCCAGCAGCCTCAGGGTCATCCGTACCGAAACCCAGGATAAAGGCCGAAAGATCGGAATCATAGCCTGAATATCCCGGACTCGCCGTTCGGGAGGATAGGCCCGAAACTGCGTCGTGTCCAGAACTGCTCCGATGAAAAGGAGCTGTGGAGAAGGAATCAGATGCGACTTCGGCACATTGATGGAGAACCCCAGCGAGTGCAGGAGTTCGGCCGTAGTCTGGAGGTGGGAGACGACTGCCTGGGGCGAGCCCGCCTTCAGCAGCCAGTCGTCGAGGTAGGGGAAGACTGAGACCCCTGCCCGGCGCAGATGAGCTGCGACCACCGCCATCACTTTCGTGAACACCCGAGGGGCACTTGTAAGGCCAAAGGGGAGCACGGTGAACTGAAAATGCTCGGGGCCTACCGTGAACCGAAGGTAACGCCGGTGGGCCGGCAGGACGGGGATATGGAAATACGCGTCCTGCAAGTCCAACGCTACCAACCAGTCTCCTGGGTCGAGGGCAGTTATGACCTGAGCTAGGGTGAGCATCTTGAACTTCTCCTTCCGGAGGAAGCGATTGGCGTTCCGGAGGTCCAAGATAGGACGCATGTCCTCCTTGTCCTTTTTGGGCACCAGAAAGTAGTGGGAGTAGCAACCACGCCCTACTTCTGGGGTCGGAACATGCTCGATGGCCCTCTTGGCCAAGAGGGCCGTGACTTCCTTCTGTAGAAGCACCAAGTGATCCCCTGACATGCGGTGGAATTGAGGTGGCATGGCTGGGGGGTGGTCTCGAAGGGGAGGGAGTAGCCCCTTCGGACAATGTCCAAGACCCACCTGTCCGAGGTGATGGTGCGCCAGTGGGGAAGGTGATGGCGGACCCTGCCCCCTACTGGCGTGCCGTGCACCTGAAAGGAGGGACTAGGAGGGCTTGGAGGCCGCGGACGGGTTGGAGGTGGTGGCCTGACCCGCACGCTGGTTGCCCGATCCGCCACGGCGGAATCACGTCCTCGGCCACGCGAAGACGCCTGCTGCGCGGGCCGGTGGCTGGGCTGCTGACGTGAAGGGGCGCCCCTACCGTGGCCACGATAGGGGCGAAAAGCAGAAGGCAGCGGAGGGCGTGTAGCAGAAAGGCCCAGGGACTTTGCAGTAGCCCGTGAGTCCTTAAAGCGCTCCAACGCATGGTCTGCTTTGGACCCAAAAGACCGACTCCATCAAAGGGCATGTCCATGAGAGTATTCTGGACATCCCCTGAAAAACCAGTGGTTCTCAGCCAGGCGTGGCGCCGGAGCGCCACCGTCGTTGCAATCGACCTGCCCAGCGAGTCGGCGGTGTCAAGGCCACAACGGATAGTGTATTTGGCCGCATCCCTTCCTTCCGCAATGGCGCGGGAAAGCAGTGCCTGGACCTCCTCAGGGCACTGGGGCAAAACATCCGCCACCGAATCCCACAGGGAGTGGGTATATCGGCCCAAAAGACAAGCGGTGTTAACGGACCGCAAGCCAGCACTGGAGGAAGAAAAACCTTTCTTCCCAAACTGATCCAGGCGTTTGGATTCCCTATCCGGAGGAGCGGTAGGGAAGGCGGTTTGGGAAGCGGAGGCTTGGACAACCAAGCTCTCAGGAGTGGGGTGGACAGAAAGAAACAGGGGGTCGCCCGGAGCGGGGCGATGGCGTCGTGACACGTTCCGATCCACAGGAGCCCCTGTGTTGGGCTTGGACCAGGCGCCCAAAAGAACGTCAGTGAGGGCGTCGTTAAACGGCAGCACAGTCTCCGCAGAGGAGGCTGCCGGCTGGAAGCACCTCTGTCAAGATGTTAGTCTTGACCGTCAAAGTAGGGAGCTGGAGACGTAAGGCCCCAGCAGCCCTACGCAACACCCGTACCAAAATTGGCCCCCTCCTCCGTAGCCACGGGAGGAGACAGCATGCCAGTGTCAGGAGAAGTATCCAGACCACTGGCCTCCCCTAGACTCTCTGTCCAGTCCTCATCATACTGACAGTTTCGTGTCAGAGGGTCATCAGACCCCTCCCAGTCCTCCTGGTCCTCCTCTGGTTCAAAATAAGGAGGAGGAGGGACATTTGGGACCCAAGGTCCCATCGGCGCCGGAGCCGGCGTCGAGCGACGTCGCTCCGGGTCCATGTCCGGAGCCGGAAGGAACTGGGGAGCGACGCCGCCCGGAGCCCAGGGCGGCGTCGGGACCGGCACCGGAGACATCGGCGCCGGCGGAGGGTGTCGTGAGGTCGACCGGCGTCGATGGGTGTTGTGGAGCCGGGATCGAGGCCGGGGCCGAAGCCGGAGCCGGGATCGAGGCTGGAGGCTCGGGCGACGCCGGGGCCGGAGCCGCCGGCGGCGCCGGATCAGCCCCATCAGGAGCCCGCGGGGCCCGAAGGCGCACCGGAGGGGCCTGAAGGCCCGAAGAGGCGGGCCATGGCCGACAGGAACTCCTGTACCTTGGCCGGATCCGCCCCGAACCCGGGAAGGGCGGGTATGACGGGGCGACTCCACAGGCAAGTCCGGGGCCGCGGGGCGGGGACGGTGCCGGGAGGGGCCTCAGCCGAGTCGCGAGACCGGCGAGGCGAAGTCCGAGAGCGACGATGCTTCTTGGACTTCTTGTGCTTCGACTTACCGGACGAAGAAGTCGACGACCGGTGTGCACTCCGCGAGCGACCCCTGGACCTCTCACGCGACCGGGGCTTCCGCGGAGCCGAGATGCCGGGCCTCGAGGAGCTTTCGAGACCGCTCTCGCAAAGCTTTCGGGTTGAGGGCCTGGCATTCGGGACAAGACTCGGTGTCGTGGCCTCGGCCGAGGCAGAAGAGACACTCCCAATGCGGGTCGGTGACGGACATCATCCGCGCACAGGCGCCGCATCGCTTGAAGCCGGGCATCCCTACGACACCTTAAAGTTGTGAAAAAAAACCAGTGAAAAAATCACCAAAAAGTATGGTCAAAAATTGACCAGGGCACTGCTCTTCCCGGATCTGCGCTTGCTGGCGCGGAAAAAGAAGAACTGACGTCAGCGCGCAGGGGCGGCGCCTAAGTACTGCCCGCGACGTCATCCCGGCGATCACGACGCCCGACGACGGACGCGGAGCCGCACGACGCCGCCTACCGACGCGCAAGGGTACTGCTACGCAAAACTTTCCGGATCCAGCCTGACGCCTGGGGATATTCTAAGGTAAGGAATCTATCACTAACGTGTCTCTTTCAGATAAGAAGTATATCTCATATATATATATCATATATCATATATATAATATATATATAATATATATATATATATATATTCACTGAAAAAAACATAGGTTTTAGGGACAGTTATAGTTACTTGGACATTGCACTCGTACAAAACCCGTGAAATTCCCCCGTTATAGTTAGTTCAGCTAACTATAACTCACGCCCCCGCAATGCACTGCTGATGACGTCACATATTACATCACTCATGACATGGTCAGTGACATCACTGATGACATCACTGATGACATCTCAAATGACATCACTGATGACATCATCCAGTGACTGTGTTTCTGTAAAGTTTAAATATTTTTAATATATATAGGAAAAGACGTATTGAAGAATGAGTGGGTGTGTAAGTGTCTGTATGGATGATTTAGTAGGTGCGTGACTGACTCTATAAGTGAGTGATTTAACGTATCTTACTGAATGCATGGGTTAGTGACTAAACTGGGTGAATGTCTGTATCCGTCTGTCTGTTGCTGTGTAAGTGGCTGCATGTGTTTGTGAATAGCTAAATGAGTGTCTATATGAGTTATTGAATGCTTGTCTGAGTATCTGTATGGGTGCCTGAGTGTTTGTGTGGGAGGGGTGTGTGCAACTCTGTGCATAGATGTGTGAGTGGGTGATTCACTGGGTGGATGGTTTCAAGAGTGCATCTGTGATAGACTGTATGGGTGGGTAAGTGTGTGTAAGAGTGTGTGTCAGGGTCTAAATCCCTTTTGCTGTCTGAACCACACAGGAGCAGAATGACGCTAGGTCCCAATACCCTTCTCAGAACCAACCCTGCTAGGTCTTTTAGTATTCCATTGCTGGTAAGTTCTAAGGGGGGAAAAGGGGTTGGGGACAGAGAAGAGACTGCTCCAATATTCTGCCTGTTCAGCTACGTCTTCTTCTTCTTACTGGACTGCAACATTAACATGTAAAAAACCTTTATTTATTGTGCCTTTTAACTTACTGTTTTTTCTATGGTGTATAAATAACTTATCTTACCAGAATGTTTACTGAAGCTTACTTCTCTTCTACTTCTCATGTATTGTTTGCTAGGTTGTATGAGAAGTCTTCACTCAGATCTCTTTCCTTTTCGTTCTCAGGTACAATCTGCACTTGATCCTGCTATTCCTTAATGTAAGAAAGATAAGGTAAGTATTTATTTCTGTATTCCTAATTTATGTATTATTTGGGTTTCTCTTTCTTTCTATTAACTCACTGTTAAGAGACTGGAGTGGGCCTTGAACTGGGGTTTCTGTAGTAGGATGACTGGTTTTCTCTCTTTAATTAGTTTTTTAAACAATGCTTCAGAACTTAGGTTAAATGTTAAAAGGAAGCGTTCCTTTTATTCAGGCCTTTGGTTTTAATGTTTGCTGGAAGCACTGCCATACGTGAGGAGAACATTACTGGAGTTCTTTAACACATGGCATGAGAAAGAAACATGCCGGGCCTTTGACCCTGACTTCACCTTTTAATTAATTCTCAGAAGAGTGAACAAGTTTCAGTCTAAGAAGACACTGCGTGTTGAAAGGTCACGCCTGCGTCTGACAGATTCTGGAACAGCTGAAAAAGACAGCTGATTCAAAAAGCTTTTTATTTAATCTTCTCAGCTAAGGAAAGCAATTACTGAAAAAAGTATTTCCAGTTTTCAAACGAAGGAAAATATATTCTGACTTGTTTCCTTTTTTCTCTTTAAATAGAAATTTACCTCTGACACAATAACCTTTTCTCACAGAATGTTTTATATTAGCTACAAGTTTAACACTAACCTGATTAGTGAGGGAATGTAGTTCCGACGAAGCTAACCCCGATTTTATCGCAACTACCCTAACTGACTTCCACGACGCTGGGAAAACAGGTGCTCTTCAAATTATTTCTTCAGTGAAGTGCACAGTGGAATGTTGAAGCACACTTCACCTGATGTCATGAAGCCTAAAAGACTAGACTGCTAACAGTGGTGTGCTGTCGCAGTATGTGCATGTTGGCAGCCATCTTGGAGTTCCATCGGTGCCAACAAGCACTCCAGCTTGAGGGATTATCTGACTTTTGGTAAGTTTGTAGGGGGAAAATGGTAGCCAGCATACAGTTAGAAGGAGGAAACCTCCCGTGAGTCCTGACAGTACCCCCTCCCAACGGGGTTTCCTCCGGTCGTGGTTTGGCAGGGAATTTGGCATGAAAGGCTCTAATTAAACGGGGGGCATGGACATTAGTACTCTTTTCCCAGGAACGTTCATCAGGTCCATAACCTTGCCAATCAATGAGGTAGAAAATTTCATTGCGGATGAGTTTTGAATCCAAAATTCGTTTAACTTCGTACTCCGCCTCACCATTAACCATCAGAGGATCAGGAGGGGAAACCCTACGCAACCCCGGTTGAATTGGTTTAAGGAGAGAAACATGAAATACTGGATGAATTTTGGTAGAACCAGGAAGAGATAGTTGATAAGTGACTGGATTTATGACCTTCTCAATTGGATAAGGACCCATAAAACGAGGCTGAAATTTACGGGGACCTTTGAGTCTGAGATTTTTTGTACTCAACCAGACTAAGTCTCCTACATGAAGCTCAGGTTCTTTTTTACGTTTTCGGTCAGCGAAGTGTTTGTAACGATCCTTCGCGATCGACAAATTCTGGGTTACTGAGTGATGAATTTTAGTTAACTGTCGGGCAATATCTTGAACAGCAGGAACATTAATATCATCAAAATTAGCATGAGAATTGGGATGTCTGCCTGAGTTTATAAAGAAAGGGGAGTGGCCAGTGGATACATTTAGAGCATTATTGTGAGCATACTCCGCAGTCCATAAGTGGTCAGGCCAGTCACCCTCCTCATCTAACAAATAAAGTCTGAGGTGTTGTTCTAGGTCTTGGTTAATGCGTTCAGTCTGACCATCAGTTTCTGGGTGAAAACTGGTGGAATAACGATGGTCAATATTAAGGCCTTTGATGTAAGCCTTCCAAAATCGTGATAGGAACTGAGAGCCCCTGTCTGAAACGAGGACCCTAGGAATCCCATGAAGGCGAATAACATGTTGATTGAAAAGTTGGGACAATTGTTTAGCAGTGGGTGTACCTTTGAAGGGTATATAATGTGCCATCTTACTAAAAGTGTCGACAACTACAAGAATGGTATCATACCCATGGGAAGAAGGTAGATCAACAATCAAATCTAAGGAGACTGTGTGCCAAGGATATGGGGGGGTTGGCATGGGTTGTAGGAGACCTTTAGGAGCTTGTCTGTCCGATTTTCCCCGTGCACAAATTTCACAGCCTAACACATATTGACGGACGTCTCGGCACATGTATGGCCACCAGAAACGACGTTTGAGTAATTCTTCGGTTTTCACAACACCTTTGTGGCCAGCCAGAGGGTTGTCGTGACATTCCTGCATTGCCTTCAGCTGAAGCTCCTTGGTGGGTAAATACAGGGTGGTACCTAAATAGGGGAGGCCATTGCGAATGAAACGTTGTGGATCTTCTGTGGCCCAGTTCTCCATTTCAAGGTCGGTCATCAAATTTCGAACGTGATGTTCAAAAGGTTCTAAGGAGATAGTTCCAATGAATTTTCCATCAGGTATGATTTGCTGGTTTTCAATGACTGAAGTTTGATTTTCTGTGTCGAGTCTAGAGAGGACATCAGCCTTTCCATTCTTGGATCCGGGACGAAAAGTGATAACAAAATCAAAGTCCGCGAAGTAAAGAGACCAACGCAGCTGACGTGGTGTGAGAGTTCGAGCAGATCGCAAAAATTTTAGGTTGCGGTGGTCCGTAAACACCGTTACAGTGTGTTTTGCCCCCATTAAGTAATGCCTCCAATCTTTGAAGGCATCTTTGATTGCCAAGAGTTCTTTTTCTGTAATCGTATAGTTGCATTCCGCAGGGTTGAGTTTGCGGGACCGATATGCCACCGGGTGTAACTGTCCCGTGTCCTTGTGCCTCTGAGAAAGTATTCCCCCGATGGCTAGGTCCGATGCGTCTGTCTCCAAATAAAAAGGCTCAGAGGGATCTGCATGAAGCAGCACCGGTGCTGTGGTGAAACTGTCCTTCATCAACTGAAAAGCTTCTTCTGCTTCTTCTGACCATTGGAACGGAACTCCTTTCTTCAGAAGACGAGTCAGCGGAAGTATCTTATTGGAGAATCCATTAATGAATCGTCTGTAAAAATTAGAGAATCCGATAAAGCTTTGAACCTCTTTGATACTGGTAGGAGATTTCCAGTCTGTTATCGCCTTCACTTTTTGCTCATCCATTCGAACTCCTGCAGGTGATAACACAAAACCTAGGAATTCTACTGTATCTGTGTTGAAGAGGCATTTCTCCAATTTAACGTATAGAGAGTTCTCTCGTAGACGTTGTAAAACTGCTCTGACCTGGTTGTGATGTTCTTCAACCGTGTTGGAATAAATCAGGATGTCATCTATGTATACTATAGCGCATCGGTCAATGAATTCACTTAAAACATCATTGATAAAGTACTGGAAGGCCGCTGGTGCGTTACAGAGACCATATGGCATCACAAGATACTCATAAAGGCCAAATTTGGTCCTGAACGCAGTCTTCCACTCGTCGCCTTCCCGGAGTCTAATCAAGTGGTACGCTCCTCGTAGGTCTAGGCGAGTGTATATCTTTGCTTCCTTCACTTGATCAATTAGTACTGAAATGAGAGGCAATGGATAACGATTCTTCACAGTTATCCTGTTAATCGCTCTAAAGTCAATACAAGTCCTGAGATCTCCCCCTTTTTTCGGCACGAAAAAAAGTGGGGAAGAGACAGGGGACTGCGACGGTCGGATAAATCCGTTCTCCAGATTCTTAGCTAGGTATTCCTTCAAATGGATGTTTTCCTTCTCCGTTAATGCGTAAACTCTGCTGCATGGTAGATTAGCCCCTGGTTCTAGATCAATTTTGCAGTCATAGGGCCTGTGGGGGGGTAACGTCTCTGCCTTTTTCTCATCAAAGACGTCTGCAAAGTCTTGGTATTCATCTGGTATCATGGTAGTTTGGATCGCACATACCGAACCTCCACCTTCACACAATTGGGTGGCAGCGCAGATTACAGAAGAATGTGTCTGGTCGTCGAAACAATTTTTGGTGCAGTAGTCTGAATTTAATTGAATAGTTCGGGCTCCCCAATCAATTAACGGGTTGTGTTCCGTTAGCCATGGTAGACCTAGAATCAGTTGAAATTGGGGGCGTCTATTAAATTAAATTGCAAGGTCTCTTGGTGTCCTTCGACAGTAGTCATGTGTACCAATTCAGTATGACTGGTTATGGGCCCTGAAGTTAAATCCGTACCATCCACCGCTCTGACCTTCTCACTTTTCTCCTTCTTGATAGCTTGTAAACCGATCAGGCTAGCGAATTTGTGGTCGGAGAAATTACCTGTTGCCCCAGAATCTACCATGACGATGATTCCTGTCAAAACCACATCTCTAAACCTTAAGGTCACAGTCATAACCAAATGGGGAGAGGAGACTTGTAGTGTGTTTGCCAATTGGTGATTTGTTGGAGTCGTTTTTCCATTCGCATCCACAGGTCCAACTCCCCTTACCTGTGGTGCCTCTAGTTTTCCTTCTCCTTAGCAGGCAACTTTGGTCTTTTTAAGCAATTCTTGACAAAATGTCCACTTCTTCCACAATATAGGCACAGTTTGTTCAGCCTTCTCTTTTCTTTTTCTTCTTTAGAGAGTGGACCTCTGACTACACCGATTTGCATGGGTTCAATTCCCGAAGAACTCTCTACTGTCCGTGTGGATTCTGTTTTGACACGGTCAAAACGAGGAACACTTGGTCTAAGCTCCTTCCGCCGTTCTCCTTTCCGCTCACTTTGCCGATAATCGATCTCTAAGGTTAAATCCACTAAGGCAGAGATGTCGGTGGGTCGATTAGGGATTTGAGATAGAGCGTCCTTCAATTCCTCTCGCAATCCTCTATAGAATACTGCTGCTCTTTTATCCTCGGGCCAGTTGGTCTCGACCACTAGTTTATTAAATTGGGCTAGGTAAGACACGAGTTCTCGGTTTCCTTGCTTTAATTCCAACAGTTCGTTGTCTGAAGCTTGAGATGCTGTTCTTCTATCAAAAATTCGGAGAAATTCCTTCTTGAAGTCATCTAAACTGTACAAAATTGGGTCATCCTTGGTTACTAGTGGCATGGACCATGAGGCGGCGTCCCCACTAAGGTAGGACAAGATAAACGCCACTCGGGATTGAGCATCGGGGAAGATCGTTGGACGGCACATAAAATGCAGAGAGCATTGGGTCAAAAAAATTTGCGCTTTCTGCGGGTCTCCATTAAATCGCTCTGGAGGGGCAAGAGGAATTACTGGGGATAATGAGTGGATTACTTGTGTGGGGGCAAAGGATGAAGTGCTGATGTTAGGACTCTGGGTTTCAAAGGATGCGGTGCTTGGCCTAGATCCCAAAGCTGGTGTTCCCGTTTTAAAGGTTATTATCTCCTGTCTTAGTATTTTATTTTCCTCTCTGACTGCCTCCAAGTCCCTTTGTATATTACTCAAAATCTCGCCCAAATTTTTTAAATCAAGTCCTTCTGCCATTCTGCTCAGGTGCTTGTACCAACGTGGGCACTTCACTCTGTCAGGGTCTAAATCCCTTTTGCTGTCTGAACCACACAGGAGCAGAATGACGCTAGGTCCCAATACCCTTCTCAGAACCAACCCTGCTAGGTCTTTTAGTATTCCATTGCAGGTAAGTTCTAAGGGGGAAAAGGGGTTGGGGACAGAGAAGAGACTGCTCCAATATTCTGCCTGTTCAGCTACGTCTTCTTCTTCTTACTGGACTGCAACATTAACATGTAAAAAACCTTTATTTATTGTGCCTTTTAACTTACTGTTTTTTCTATGGTGTATAAATAACTTATCTTACCAGAATGTTTACTGAAGCTTACTTCTCTTCTACTTCTCATGTATTGTTTGCTAGGTTGTATGAGAAGTCTTCACTCAGATCTCTTTCCTTTTCGTTCTCAGGTACAATCTGCACTTGATCCTGCTATTCCTTAATGTAAGAAAGATAAGGTAAGTATTTATTTCTGTATTCCTAATTTATGTATTATTTGGGTTTCTCTTTCTTTCTATTAACTCACTGTTAAGAGACTGGAGTGGGCCTTGAACTGGGGTTTCTGTAGTAGGATGACTGGTTTTCTCTCTTTAATTAGTTTTTTAAACAATGCTTCAGAACTTAGGTTAAATGTTAAAAGGAAGCGTTCCTTTTATTCAGGCCTTTGGTTTTAATGTTTGCTGGAAGCACTGCCATACGTGAGGAGAACATTACTGGAGTTCTTTAACACATGGCATGAGAAAGAAACATGCCGGGCCTTTGACCCTGACTTCACCTTTTAATTAATTCTCAGAAGAGTGAACAAGTTTCAGTCTAAGAAGACACTGCGTGTTGAAAGGTCACGCCTGCGTCTGACAGATTCTGGAACAGCTGAAAAAGACAGCTGATTCAAAAAGCTTTTTATTTAATCTTCTCAGCTAAGGAAAGCAATTACTGAAAAAAGTATTTCCAGTTTTCAAACGAAGGAAAATATATTCTGACTTGTTTCCTTTTTTCTCTTTAAATAGAAATTTACCTCTGACACAATAACCTTTTCTCACAGAATGTTTTATATTAGCTACAAGTTTAACACTAACCTGATTAGTGAGGGAATGTAGTTCCGACGAAGCTAACCCCGATTTTATCGCAACTACCCTAACTGACTTCCACGACGCTGGGAAAACAGGTGCTCTTCAAATTATTTCTTCAGTGAAGTGCACAGTGGAATGTTGAAGCACACTTCACCTGATGTCATGAAGCCTAAAAGACTAGACTGCTAACAGTGGTGTGCTGTCGCAGTATGTGCATGTTGGCAGCCATCTTGGAGTTCCATCGGTGCCAACAAGCACTCCAGCTTGAGGGATTATCTGACTTTTGGTAAGTTTGTAGGGGGAAAATGGTAGCCAGCATACAGTTAGAAGGAGGAAACCTCCCGTGAGTCCTGACAGTGTGTTAGTGAGTGAATGTATGTCCCAGTGGTACGTGTGTGAGTAACTACATATGTGAAAGGCAGTATATATGTGTGTTGGAGTATATAAATAGCTATAAGCAAGAGTGAGTGATTGTGATAGTGGCTGTATGGATGAGTGTGTGCTTGTATCAGTGATTGTATAAGAGCGTAACAATGTGCTACTATTTGTATGAGTAAGTGAGCTGGTGTGTGTATAACTGTATAGGTGAGTAAATGGCAGTGTGTTTAATTATTTGCATGACTGACTAGGTGTCTGAGTATCTCTATGGATGAGTGGCGTTGTTTGAGTGTCTATATAGGAGTAAGAGTGCATATGATAGTCCTGTACTGAGTGACCGTAAGTATGAGTGACTGTACGGGTGAGTGAGTGGATGTGTGTGTGTAGACCTAAGAATCAGTGAGTGGGTATGTAGTTATTGGTGTTGGAGTGTCTATGGTTTTGCGAATGGCAGTCTGTAATTTAGAGTGGGTGTATCAAAGATTATATTAGGGTGTGAGGAGGTGCATCAGATTATCACGTGGATGATGTCATCAGTGATGTCATTTGAGATGTCATCAGTGATGTCATCAGTGATGTCACTGACCATGTCATGAGTGATGTAATATGTGACGTCATCAGCAGTGCATTGCGGGGCGCGAGTTATAGTTAGCTGAACTAACTATAACGGGGGAATTTCACGGGTTTTGTACGAGTGCAATGTCCAAGTAACTATAACTGTCCCTAAAACCTATGGTTTTTCAGTGAATTTCAAAGGTTTTTAAATGCTAATTTGTAACTATAACGTGTCTGAAACCTATGGTTTTTCAGTGAATTTCAAAGGTTTTTAAATGCTAATTTCTAACTATAACGTGCCTGAAACCTACGGTTTTTACAGTGAATTTCAAAGGTTTTGTAAATGACAATTTTTAAATGTATTAATTGTTATATAAATTTTTTTCATACTGATTTACTACATTTTTAGAAACAATTTTTTTTACAGATTTTATTTTTAAATTACATTGTAATTACATTATACATTACATTACAAAAAATACTTTCTCAGAATGAATTACTTTAGTTTAAATACTTTGCACATAGGCAATAGACTTTTGTACAGTAGTTACAGTTGTTGCAATGGGCAACACATTTTCAAACACAATGCAACATTCAGCTCAATGTGAATTTCTAGTTAAATGCAATTAGTTACTTTATGGATTACTTTTCTAACCACAGGACTGGATCCTAGATTCAGTCCTGGTAGATCTCCTGTAAACAGTTGAGTAAAAGCGTTTTGGTTACAGTCGTGATTTTTAAGGAATATTATTGTATTTTAAAAGTTGACACTTAGAAACTTTTTCTCATAGAATCACCAATGTTATCCTATGGAAGGAAATTCACTTAGCAGGTAAAAACTTATCGTTACTTTTTCTTACTCAGTGTTGGATCCTGGATCCAGCACTGGTGCATCTCCTGTAAACAGTTGAAAGAATGCGTTTAAGTCATACAGGTGATTTTTAAGGAATATTTGTAGTTTGTAAAAATCAACACTTTGAAACTTTTTTGCTGAAAACCAGACAATGGATTCCTATGGAAGAAAATATAAGTTACTGGTAAGTACGGTTAAAATTACTTTTGAGGATCAGTACTGGGCTGAAAGATGCAGCACTGAGGTCTCTCCTGATAACAGGTGAGTAAATCGGAATTCGTATTTCGGCTGATTTTAGAGGAATATTTTAAAGTTCCAAAACTCCACACTTAGAAGAATTTCCAAGTGAAACCAGTCAATGTTAGCCTATGGAAGGAAATTCAAGTTACTGGTAAGTACGGTTAAAATTACTTTTCAGGACCAGTACTGGGCTGAAAGATACAGCACTGAGGTCTCTCCTGTTAACAGGTGAGTAAATCGGAATTCGTATTTCGGCTGATTTTAGAGGAATATTTTAAAGTTCCAAAACTCCACACTTAGAAGAATTTCCAAGTGAAACCAGTCAATGTTAGCCTATGGAAGGAAATTCAAGTTACTGGTAAGTACGGTTAAAATTACTTTTCAGGACCAGTACTGGGCTGAAAGATACAGCACTGAGGTCTCTCCTGATAACAGGTGAGTAAATCGGAATTCGTATTTCGGATGATTTTAGAAGAATATTTGCACAATGGTGAAGGGAGGGGCGGGGCCTGAGGTGACATCTGTGCAAACGCGCCCCGTGGCGCGTTTTAAGTTGGGGATTAAGTCCCCTTGAATCCTGAGGGTCCCTAGGGGCCAACTAGCCCACCAGGAACCTCCAATATGCGCCAGGGGCTGCGTTGCAGAGACGTGTAGAGAGGCCACACCCCTTTTGCACCTCTCTGCAACGCAGCTCTGTGGCGCTTTCTGGATGTACCTGTTGGGCTAGTTGGCCCCAGGGACCCTCAGGATTGAAGGGGATTTAATTCCCCATCTTAAAACGCGCCACGGGGCCTGTTTGCACACATGTCACCTGAAGCCCCGCCCCTCCCTTCATTACTGTGCAAACGCGCCCGTGGCGCGTTTTAAGCTGGGGGATTAAGTCCCCTTGAATCCTGAGGGTCCCCGGAGTCCAACTAGCCCACCATATACCTCCAAAAGCGCCACAGAGCTGCGTTGCAGAGAGGTGTGAAAAGGGGTGTGGCCTCTCTACACGTCTCTGCAACGCAGCCCGATGGCGCATATTGGAGGTTCCTGGTAGGCTAGTTGGCCCCCAGGGACCCCCAGTATTCAAGGGGAATTCGTTCCCCCTCTGCAAACAGCGCCAGGGGGCGCGTTTGCAGAGTGGTGAAGGAAGGGGGCGGGGCCTGCGGGCCCGATCGTTTTTTTTTTAAATTTTTTGTTTTTGTCCCCTGAAGGGGGGCTGTGTGGCCCCCCTTCCTTTTTCCTGTTTTTGGGCCCTGGGGACCCCATCCCCCAGGGCCTTACCCCTTTTTTTAAATTTAATTTAAATTAAAAAAAAAACGGGAAGGGGGCCGCGTGGCCCCCCTTCCCTGGGCCTGTATTGGCCCCGGGGACCCCATCCCCCGGGGCATGGCCTTTTTTTTATTTTCTTGGGAGGGGGGCTGCGTGGCCCCCCTCCTCAGGCCATTTAAGGTCCCGGGGACTCCATCCCCTGGGGCCGGCCTTTCCATTTTTTTTTTTTTTTTTTTCTTTTTTGGGGAGGGGGCCGCGTGGCCCCATCCTAGACCCTACTTGCCCCGGGGACCCCATCCCCCGGGGCTGGCCCTCTCCGTTGGGGACTGTGGGGGGTCCCCAATCCCCCACAGTCTCGCCGGCTCCCCGTCCCTTGGGAGCCGGCATTGCTGTTCCACATGGGGAGCAGCTGACATGCTGCTCCCCATGTGGAAAAGCAATGTGCTTTGGATATTGGAAGAGAGAGCAGGTTTCCTGCTCTCTCTTCCAATATCCAAAGCAGTTTGCTATGGCAGGGACGGGAGCCGCGAGGCTCCCGTCCTGCCATAGCAAACTACAGTGTCCCGGGGGTAGGCACCCGGGACACTGCAGGAGCCGGCCCTGGGGGTGGCGGTCCCCAGGGCCATCAAGGGCTCCAGGAGGGGGCCGCGCGGCCCCTCCCTACATCAGCACAGCCCCGGGAGGTGGTGGTCCCCGAGCTCCGGGGGTCCAAAACGGACCCCCATTTTAGTCTGTTAGTGCCCCGGGAGGTGGCGGTCCCGAGGCGTGTGGGGGGCTGGAGCCCCCACACAGGTTGTTCAATTAATAAAAAAAAGCCCCAGGGAGGTGGTGGTCCCGGGGCTGCGGGAGGGCTCAGAGCCCTCCCGCACCATTTTTAAAAGCCCCGGGGGTGGCGGTCCCGGGGCTTGGGAGGCCCTTGAGGCCCCCACACATAAATTAAACCCCCCACCATGCCCCCGGGACTTGGGCCACCCGAGGGCAAAATACAATCGAAGCGCGGAGACCGCGCTTCGATTTTTTCGGCAGGATTCGCGCACCCTGAGCGCATCCTGCCGATTTTTAAAAAAATTTTTTTTTTTGCCCAGGGGTCCTTGTGGGACCCCTGAGCAAACCTAGGGGGTCAGGGTGTTTCTACCCTGCCCCCTTTGTGCGCTTTGCGCACTTGTTTCTGTCCCTCGGTTCTACCGAGGACAAAATGGCTGCCAACATTTCCTGAATCGGAATGTTGACAGCCAGCTGACAACCAATTAACATGCAGCTCGTGATCGGGAGGGTACGCGGACCCTACTCGGCCATAGATATCACTATCTTTTACTTTTGATTTTCTCAGCAACTACTGAACGGATTTACAACATTTAACAAAAAGGGTTCTTTCTGAACCAAGAACTACCTCTTTGCCAAATTTGGTGTAATTCCGTTCAGCAGTCGGGCTGTAGCCGTGTCTAAAGTTTCCTATGGAAAATTGCATGGGGAAAACGCGTTTTAGGACCCCCTTTTCTCGGCCCCGCTGACGAATCTCCCGAGACTTTCAGGATAGGAGCGGACCGGAGCGCCTCAACAAGTTTGAAAATTTCGCGAAGATACGTCAACCGGCAAGAGAGTTATTTCAAATAGAATGTCGCGGATTTCCTATGGATAATAGGTTGTAACTATAACTATCTACTGGCGACCGCCAGTAGATAATATATATATTGGCGGTCGCCAGTAGATAGTTATAGTTAGGACCTATTTTCCATAGGAAATCCGCAACATTCTATTTGAAATAACGTTGGCGCCGGTTGACGAATCTTCGCGAAATTTTCCAACTTGTTGGGGCGCTCCGATCCGCTCCTATCCTGAAAGTCTCAGGGTGATTCGTCACGGGCGAGACAAAGGGAGGTCCCAAAACGTGTTTTCCCCATTCATTTTTCCATAGGAACCTTTAGTCGCAGCTACAGCCGAACTGCTGAACGTAATTACACCAAATTTGGCAAAAAGGTAGCCCTTGGTTCAGAGTCGTGCCTTCTGCTTAAATGGTGTAAATCCGTTCAGTAGTTCCTGAGAAAATCAAAAATAAAATCACATATATATCTATGGCCGCGTAGGGTTCGCGCACCTCCCGATCACGAGCTGTATGGTAATTGGCTGTCAGCACTCCAAACCAGGAAGTGTTGGCAGCCATCTTGTTCCTCGGTAGAACCGAGGCACAAGAAAAGACCAAAACAAGGGCGCAAAACGCAAAAAGGGGCAGGGTAGAAACACCCTGACCCTCTAGGGCCTGCTCAGGGGTCCTACAAGGACCCCTAGGGCCATAAAAATATATATATATATATATATATATATATTTTTTTTTTTTTAAATCGGCGAAAAACGCGCTGGGTGCGCGGATCCTGCCGATAAAAAAAAAAAAAGCTTTGTGAGTTAATTGGCCCCCGGGTGGGCCAAGTCCCGGGGGCATGCAGGGTTTATCGAATAATAACATGGGGGCCTCTAAGGCCCCCCAAGCCCCGAGGACCGCCCCCGGGGCTTTAAACAAAATGGTGCGGGAGGGCTCTCCGCCCTCCCGCAGCCCCGGGACCGCCACCCCCGGGGCTTCTTTTAAAAAAATTACCTGTGTGGGGGTGCTCAGAGCCCCCACACGCCCGGGACCGCCACCTCCCGGGGCACTAAATAATAAAATGTGGGGGTCCGTTTCGGACCCCGAGCCCCGGGGACCACCACCTCCCCGGGGCTGTGCAAAGGTTGGGAGGGGGGCCGCGTGGCCCCCCTCCTGGAGCCCTCCATGGCCCTGGGGACCGCCACCCCCCAGTGCCGGCTCCTGCAGTGTCCCGGGGGTGCCTAACCCCGGGACACTGTAGTTTGCTATGGCAGGACGGGAGCCTCACGGCTCCCGACCTGTCATAGCAAACTGCTTTGGATATTGGAAGCGAGAGCAGGGAAACCTGCTCTCGCTTCCAATATCCAAAGCACATTGCTTTCCACACGGGGAGCTGCATGATAGCAGCTCCCCATGTGGAAAAGCAATGCCGGCTCCCGCAGGACGCGGGAGCCGGCATGGTCCGTGGGGAGTTGGGGTCCCCCACGGACCCCAAAGGATAGGGCCAGCCCCGGGGGATGGGGTCCCCGGGGCAAATAGTGGCCCAGGAGGGGGCCACGCGGCCCCCTCCCCCAAATTATTAAATAAAAAAATTAAAAAAAAAAAAAAAAGGCCGGCCCCGGGGGATGGGGTCCCCGGGGCCTAAGGAGGCCTGAGGAGGGGGGCAACGCAGCCCCCCTCCATAAAACTAATTTTTTAAAAAGGTGGCAATGACCCTGGGGATGGGGTCTCTGGGCCGAAATTGGCCACGGGAGGGGGGCCCACGCGGTCCCCTTCCCGTTCCCATTTAAAAAAAAAAAAAGGGGGTCACGCCCTGGGGGATGGGGTCCCCAGGGCCCAAAATAATTAAAAAGAAGGGGGGCCACACAGCCCCCTTTAAAAAAAAAAAGAAGAAAATCCGGCATCGCGCCGGAGGCCACGCCCCCTCCTTGTCAGCACTCTGCAAACGCGCCCACTGGCGCGTTTGCAGAGGGAGACAATTCCCCTTGAATACTGGGGTCCCTGGGGCCAACTAGCCCACCAGGAACCTCCAGTATGCGCCAGGGCTGCGTTGCAGAGCGGTGTTCTGAGGCCACGCCCTTTCACACCTCTCTGCAACGCAGCTCTGTGGAGCTTAATGGAGGGAGCTGGTGGGCTAGTTGCACCCCAGGGACCCTCAGGATTCAAGGGAGTTAATCCCCGACTTAAAACGCGCCACGGGCGCGTTTGCACAGTGGTGAAGGGAGGGAGCGGGGCCTGAGGTGACATGTGTGCAAACAGACCCGTGGCGCGTTTTAAGATAGGGAATTAAATCCCCTTCAATCCTGAGGGTCCTGAGGCCAACTAGCCCACCAGGTACCTCCAAGTAAGCGCCACGGAGCTGCGTTGCAGAGTGTTGTAAAAAAGGGGCGTGGCCTCTGAACACCTCTCTGCAACGCAGCTCTCTAGCGCATACTGGAGGTATCTGGTGGGCTAGTTGGCCCCTAGGGACCCTCGGGATTGAGGAGGAATTAATTCTCCAACTTAAAACGCGCCACAGGGCGTGTTTGCAGACATGTCACCTCAGGCCCCACCCCTTCCTTCACCATTGTGCAAATATTCCTCTAAAATCAGCCGAAATACGAATTCCGATTTACTCACCTGTTATCAGGAGAGACCACAGTGCTGCATCTTTGAGCCCAGTACTGATCCTGAAAAGTAATTTTAACCGTACTTACCAGTAACTTGAATTTCCTTCCATAGGATATCATTGCCTGCTTTTTGCTGAAAAAGTTTCTAAGTGTCGATTTTGAAACTTACAAATATTCCTCTAAAATCAGCAGAACTACGAATTCCGATTTACTCACCTGTTATCAGGAGAGACCTCAGTGCTGCATCTTTGAGCTCGGTACTGATCCTGAAAAGTAATTCTAACCGTACTTAACAGTAACTTGAATTTCCTTCCATAGGCTAACATTGACTGGTTTCACTTGGAAATTCTTCTAAGTGTGGAGTTTTGGAACTTTATAATATTCCTCTAAAATCAGCTGAACTACGAATTCCAATTTACTCACCTGTTATCAGGAGAGACCTCAGTGCTGCATCTTTAAGCCCAGTACTGATCCTGAAAAGTAATTTTAACCGTACTTACCAGTAACTTGAATTTCCTTCCATAGGCTAACATTGACTGGTTTCACTTGAAAATTCTTCTAAGTGTGGAGTTTTGGAACTTTGTAATATTCCTCTAAAATCAACCAAACTACGAATTCCGATTTACTCACCTGTTATCAGGAGAGACCACAGTGCTGCATCTTTGAGCCCAGTACTAATCCTGAAAAGTAATTTTAACCGTACTTACCAGTAACTTGAATTTCCTTCCATAGGATATCATTGCCTGCTTTTTGCTGAAAAAGTTTCTAAGTGTCGATTTTGAAACTTACAAATATTCCTCTAAAATCAGCAGAACTACGAATTCCGATTTACTCACCTGTTATCAGGAGAGACCTCAGTGCTGCATCTTTGAGCCCGGTACTGATCCTGAAAAGTAATTCTAACCGTACTTAACAGTAACTTGTATTTCCTTCCATAGGAATCCATTGTCTGGTTTTCAGCAGAAAAGTTTCAAAATGTCGATTTTCACAAACTACAAATATTCCTTAAAATCGCCTGTATGACTTAAACGCATTCTTTCAACTGTTTACAGGAGATGCACCAGTGCTGGATCCAGGATCCACCACTGAGTAAGAAAAAAGTAACGATAACACTACTTACCTGCTAAGTGAATTTCCTCCCATAGGATAACATTGGTGATTCTATGTGAAAAAGTTTCTAAGTGTCAGCTTTTAAAATACAATAATATTCCTTAAAAATCACGACTGTAACCAAAACGCTTTTACTCAACTGTTTACAGGAGATGTCCCAGGACTGAATCTAGGATCCAGTCCTGTGGTTAGAAAAGTAATCCATTAAGTAACTAATTGCATTTAACTAGAAATTCACATTGAGCTCAATGTTGCATTGTGTTTGAAATTGTGTTGCCCATTGCAACAACTGTAACTACTGTACTTAAAAGTCTATTGCCTATTTGCAAAGTATTTAAACTAAAGTAAATCATTCTGAGAAAGTATATTTTGTAATGTAATGTATAATGTAATTACAATGTAATTTAAAAAATAAAATATCTAAAAATAAATAGTTTAAAAAATGTAGTAAATCAGTATCAAAAAAATAAATATAACAATTAATACATTTAAAAATTGTCATTTACAAAACCTTTGAAATTTACTGAAAAAAACCATAGGTTTCAGACATGTTATAGTTAGGAATTAGCATTTAAAAAACCTTACAAATTCACTGAAAAAACCATAGGTTTTAGGGACAGTTATAGTTAGTTGGACATTTCACTCGTACAAAACCCGTGAAATTCCCTCGTTATAGTTAGTTCAGCTAACTATAACTCGCGCCCCCGCAATGCACTGCTGATGACGTCACATATTATATCACTCATGACATGGTCAGTGACATCACTGATGACATCACTGATGACATCTCAAATGACATCACTGATGACATCATCCACGTGATAATCTGATGCACCTCCTCACACCCTAATATAACCTTTGATACACCCACTCTAAATTACAGACTTCCATTCGCAAAACCATAGACACTCCAACACCAATAACTACATACCCACTCACTGATTCTTAGGTCTACACACACATCCACTCACTCACCCGTACAGTCACTCATACTTACGGTCACTCAGTACAGGACTATCATATGCACTCATACTCCTATATAGACACCCAAACACCGCCACTCATCCATAGAGGTACTCACACACCTAGTCAGTCATGCAAATAATTAAACACACTGCCATTTACTCACCTATACAGTTATACACACACCAGCTCACTTACTCATACAAATACTAGCACATTTACGCTCTTATACAATCACTGATACAAGCACACACTCATCCATACAGTCACTAACACAATCACACACTCTCGCTTATAGCCATTTATATACTCCAACACACATATATACTGCCTTTCACATATGTAGTTACTCACACTTGTACCACTGAGATATACATTCACTCACTAACACACCCATACACACACTCACCCACCCATTCAGTCCATCACAGATGCACTCTTGAAACCATTCACCCAGTGAATCACCCACTCACACATCTATGCACAGAGTCGCACACACCCCACCCACACAAACACTCAGGCACCCATACAGATACTCAGACAACCAATCAATAACTCATATAGACACTCATGTAGCTATTCACAAACCCATGCAGCCACTTACACAGCAACAGACAGATAGACATTCACCCAGTTTAGTCACTAACCCATGCATTCAGTAAGATACGTTTAATCACTCACTTATAGAGTTAGTCACGCACCTACTAAATCATCCATACAGACACTTATACACCCACTCATTCTTCAATACGCCTTTCCCTATATATATTAAAAATATTTAAACTTTACAGAAACACACAGTCATTGGATGATGTCATGAGTGATGTCATCAGTGATGTCACTGACCATGTCATGAGTGATGTAATATGTGACGTCATCAGCAGTGCATTGCGGGGGCGCGAGTTATAGTTAGCTGAACTAACTATAACGGGGGAATTTCACGGGTTTTGTACGAGTGAAATGTCCAACTAACTATAACTGTCCCTAAAACCTTTGGTGTGTGTGTATATATATATATATATATATATATAATTTTTTTTTTTTTTAAATGTTTTAATAAAATCAAAATGCCTTGGCTAACGCCAGACCTAAAAGTTCATCTGACAATACACAAGTAAATCTAGCACAGATGAAATAATATCAGCTTACTGTCACTGCATTAAGGTTACTGGGGAAAAAATATTCAAGAAGTATTACAGAGATAAATAAAAAAGAGTATGCAAGTAGACATTAGGGTATACCTAGAGGGTGGATGTTTGTGGAGCAAACAATGCAAAGAATGGGAATGTACAATTACACAAATGCACATAAATGAAAAGGATTACCTGGCAGCAGCCTTATTTTCAAGAACTGAGTGTCTTCCTGTAATCCAGGTAGAATTACCTTTAAATTGAAATTCTGTCAAAAAGAAACAGCATTGCTTACAATTTAAATGATAAATTATCACACAAATACAAAAATGTACAGACATCATGCTCAAGGTTTTACTTCATTGCAACAATGGAATTAATTTTCAATTGGCCACTTTTTCAGTTCCACCGCAAGAGTCAGAAGGTCAAAACTGGCGTAAGAAACAAGAAAGGCAATAAGTCAAACGGTAGTAGAACCCCAAGTTCAGAAAGAGCTACAAAATTCATCAAAAGGTACTTGCAACTTTTTCATCTCTCATTGTATTTAAAAGGGGTTTCATAATTGCTGACAAAACAAACTCAAATAACCTGTATTAAGTCAACTGTAGTATGCTATACATGCTCATGGACAGTTTCTTTAGCAAACAGATAAAAAGGATACGCTCTAAAATGTATATAACCAAGAGGATATCTTTCTTACTGGATTGGGATGCAACAGTCACTTGACTCACCAAAGGTACTTATGGCAAGCAGTAAATACAAATTCAAGAAAGTGGCAGAAAGTTTGGAATTCATATACCCATACACTATTTGGCACAAGAAATAGCAATATATAATGTTAACAGCCAGTCAGAGCAAATCACTGAGAGAGAAGGAAAATGCTACTTACCCAGTATGCATCTCTTCTTGGCATGTAGAGCTGTAGATTCACATGCTTTGCATAGCCCGCCATCTAGTGTTGGGTCCGGATGTTTGCACTTTGTTTTGTTCGAAGAAGTCTTTTCCAGTCACGAGGTAGGTGACTCCTCCTTTCGGTGATAGTGCGCAAGGGCATCGGCTCCATTGTTAGATTGTTTGCCGCAGAGGGTGATAATGGAGTTAGTAAGAGTAGTAAGAGATGTCCATGCATATATGTATCCAAGTAAGATATTACTGCAACAGGTATAGGTACCCGGGGAGGCGGGTGGGCGCATGTGAATATACAGCTCTACATGCCAAGAACAGATGCATACTGGGTAAGTAGCATTTTCCGTTCGAGGCATGTGAGCTGTAGATCACATGCATTGCATAGACTATATAGCAGTTATCTCCCAAAGCGGTGGCTAACCTGTAGCTGTTACAGTCGTCTGAAATAGTGTGCGTAAAACTGCTTGGCCCACACTAGCTTGGTGTCTTACTAACACATCTACACAATAGTGTTTTGTGAATGTGTGAGGTGTAGACCATGTTGAAGCTTTGCAGATGTCATCTATGGGTATATTTCCTAAGAATGCAATGGAAGCCCATAGTTTGCCTGTGGAGTGCGCTCTAGGGGGAATTGTAAGTTTTCGTTTTGCCTTTGAATAGCATGTCTGAATGCACTTGACTATCCACCTTGCAATGCCTGATTTTGATATAGGATTGCCTTTATGTGGTGGTGCAAAAGCGACAAACAGTTGTTTTGTCTTTCGGAAAGGTTTCGTCCTTTCTATATAGTAAAGTAGTGCTCTTTTGTCACCTAAAGTGTGCAGAGCACGTTCTGCCACAGAATCTGGTTGAGGGAAGAACACAGGCAACTCAACAGATTGGTTGATATGAAAGGCAGAACCACTTTGTTTTGGTGTACCTGTAAAGCACAAGTTACTACTTGTGTAACGATATATCTGTAAGAGACATTAGTGAGTGATAGATTCCTTACCTTAGAATATCCCCAGGCGTCAGACTGGATCCGGAAAGTTTTTTCGTCAGCAGTACCCCTGCGCGTCGGTAGGTGGCGTCGTGCGGCTCCGCGTTCGTCGCTGGCGTTGTAAGCGCCGAGATGACGTCACGGAGACTACTTAGGCGCCACCCATGCGCGCTGACGTCAGTTCTGTACACGACTTTCCGCACCAGGAACGTAGAGCCATGCAAGAAACTGACCACTGGTGCCATGAAACTAGGGCCCTGAAAGGGATGACCTTAACCCTAGAATCAGTTCGCAGAACGGGAGGATGGGTGGGCGGTAGTGAATCGATCACTAACTAATGTCTCTTACAGATATATCGTTACACAAGTAGTAACTTGTGCATCTGAAAGAGACAAGTTAGTGATAGATTCCTTACCTTAGAATAGATACCCCAGCAATACCAACCCCGGTGGTGGGTCTGCGAATAGATTACACCAGAAAGTCACGGAGAACAGAACGGCCAAAGAAGCAGTCTCTCCGGACTGGACAGTCAAGGCAGTAATGCTTGGTAAAGGTGTGCAGCGAGGCCCACGTAGCTGCCTGACAAATATCCTGCAAGGGAACGCCGCGTCCCAAGGCAGTAGTGGCTGCCGTCGCCCTGGTAGAATGGGCACGCAGCCCCACAGGAGGCTCCTTCGTAGCCAACGAGTAACACGCTTTGATGCACAAAACGACCCACCGAGAGATGGTTCGTTTGTGCACGGCCCGACCTTTTGTGGCGCCCACGTAGCCAACAAAGAGCTGGTCATCTACCCGGAACGGCTGTGTGCGCTTGAGATAGAACGAGAGCGCACGTTTTGGGTCCAGACGGTGGAGCCTCTCTTCCTCTTTTGAAGGATGCGGAGGCTGAAAGAAGGTGGGCAAAGTGATGGTCTGCCCGATGTGGAAGGGCGTGACAACCTTTGGCAAGAAAGAAGGACGGGTTCTTAAAACCACCTTGTCCGGATGAACGGAAAGGAAAGGAGGATTAGAAGAAAGCCTGGAGCTCACTCACTCTTCTGGCAGAGGTGATAGCTACCAGGAAAGCCGTCTTGAGAGTAAGAAGACGTAAAGGACAGTTATGAAGGGGCTCAAAGGGAGCGCACATCAGATAGGTCAAGACAAGATTTAAGTCCCATTGAGGCATTATGAAAGGCAGGGGAGGAAACGTGTGTGCAATGCCTTTCAGGAAACGGTTAACAACCGGGGACTTAAAGAGAGCAGGCTAATCTGGAAGCCTGAGGAAGGCGGAGATGGCCGAAAGATGACCTTTGATAGTGCCCAAAGCAGAGCCCTGCTGGGCCAAGGAGAGCAGGAACAGAAGGACCTCAGAAAGAGGGGCAGAAAGGGGGTCCACAGACGTAGCTGTGCACCATGCCACAAACTTGTTCCACCTGCAGGCGTATACCGTCTTAGTGTAGGGACGCCTGGCTGCCAGAATGACATCACAGACTTCAGGAGGAAGATCGAAAGTTGTCACTGTCGCCGCTCAATCTCCACGCGTGGAGGCTGGACAGGTTCGGGTGGAGGACCGTCCCCTGCTGCTGCGACAGAAGATCCTCCCGAAGAGGCAGTCGGATCGGGGGAGCGATCGCCATGTTGAGTAGCCCGGGATACCAGTATCTTCGTGCCCAATCCGGAGCCACAAGGATGACTTGGGCCCGGGCGCGCCGAATCTTCTTCAGCACTCTGGGCAGAAGTGGTATAGGCAAAAAGGCGTACAACAGACCGCAGCTCCACTCGCGACGAAAAGCGTCACCGAGCGAGTGCCGCCTAGGAAATTCCAACGCGCAGAACTGATGACATTGCGCGTTCTCTTTGGTATCGAATAGATCTAACCAAGGCTCTCCCCACTGCAGAAAGAGACCTTGCGCCACGTTTGAGTTCAGACGTCATTCGTGAACCATCAAGCACCGGCGGCTGAGTTCGTCCGCCCTGGCGTTCAGAGAACCTGCCAGGAGTTGAACCACCAAGGTAATGCCCTGATGTTCCAGCCATGTCCAGAGGCGCAGAGCCTCCTGACATAGGGTCCACGACCCCACCCTGCCCTGTTTGTTGCAATACCACATGGCGGTGGTGTTGTCCGTGAACACCTGCACTACACTGCCCCGGACAGAGGGAAGGAATGCCTTCAGTGCAAGATGGATCGCCCGAAGCTCCAAAAGATTAATATGGAGCCGGGACTCCGCCCGGAGACCAGAGGCCTCTGATCTCCGCCTCTCCCAAGTGGCCACCCCATCCCAGGAGGGACGCATCCGTCACCACTGTGTGCTCCGGTTGGGGGAGGAGAGGGATCTGCCATTGACCCAATCGCGATTCGTGAGCCACCACCGCAATTGTCGTGCAGTGCCCTCCGAGATCTGGACATGATCGGACAGGTTGCCCTGATGCTGTGCCCACTGGAACTTCAGGTCCCGCTGCAGAGCCCGCATATGCCACCTGGCATGTTGCACTAGCAGAATGCAGGAGGCCATCAGGCCCAGTAGCCGGAGGGTCATCATGACTGAAACCCGGGATAGAGGCTGAAACATTGGAAATATAGCCTGAATATCCGGGAGTCGCTGAGCAATTGGAGGAGGTTGGCCGTAGTCTGAAGGTGGGCGACGACTGCCTGGGGCGAGCTTGTTTTCAACAACCAGTCGTCGAGGTAGGGGAGGACTGACACCTCTGACCTGCGCAGATGAGCTGCGACCACCGCCATCACTTTGGTGAACACCCGAAGGGCGCTTGCAAGGCCGAAGGGGAGCACGGCAAACTGAAAATGCTCCCGGCCTACCGTGAACCGCAGGTAACGCCGGTGGGCCAGCAGGACGGGAATGTGAAAATATGCGTCCTGCAAGACCAACGCTACCATCCAGGCTCCAGGGTCGAGGGCAGCCAGGACCTGAGCCAGAGTCAACATCTTGAACTTCTCCTTCCGGAGGAATCGATGTGCGTTCCTGAGGTCCAAGATGGGGCGCAGGCCCCCCTTACCATTTTGGGGACCAGAAAGTAGTGGGAAGGACAACCATGTCCTACTTCCGGCCCCGGAACGTGCTCGATGGTCCCCTGGGCCAAGAGGGCTGTGACGTCCTGTCGGAGAAGTGCCAAGTGATCCCCCGACATGCGGTGGAACTGAGGTGGCATGGCCGGGGGGACAGACTGGAAGGGGAGGGAGTAACCCCTTCGGACGATTTGCAGCACCCACCTGTCCGAAGTGACAGAGCGCCAGTGGGGGAGGTGATGTTGAATCCTGCTGCCCACCGGCGTGGGGCGCACCCGAAAGATCGGACTAGGAAGGCTTTGAGGCGGATGCTGCGGGAGTGGAGGCGGACCGCACGCTGACCCCCTGTGCCGCCACGGCGGTCACCATGCCTGCGGCTGCGCTGAGGCTTTGTTGTGCGCAGGCCTCTGGCTGAACGGACGTGTAGTGGCGCCCCTTTCGTGGCACAAAAAGAACGAAAGGTAGATGTGGCCGGGCGTGTGGTGGAGAGAGGGAACTCTAGACAGCCCCCGAAAACCCAGTGGACTGCAGCCAGGCGTGTCGCCGCAAGGCCACCGTTGTGGAGATGGCTAATCCCAAAGAGTCCGCGGTGTCCAACCCACACCGAAAGGCGAACTTCGCGGCATCCTTCCCCTCCGCAACAGCTTGGGAAAGTACAGCCCGAACTTTCTCCGGGCAGTGGGGCAGAGTTTGCGCCACCGTGTCCCACACAGCGTGAGAATAGCGGCCCAAGAGGCATGCGGTGTGTACTAACCGCAAGCCTCAGGCCGGCAGAGGGAAACAACTTTTGGCCAAACTGCTCCAGCATTTTGCGATTCCGTAGTTGGCGGAGCGGCAGGGAATGCAGTTTGGGAAGTGGAGGCCTGAATGACCAGGCTCTCCGGTGTCGGAGAAGTTGTCAAAAGGGCAGGGTCACCCGGGGCGGGCGGTGACGCCTGGCCACGTTTTTATCCACAGGAACCCCTGTGGCTGGCCTAGACCAGGTGCCCATCAAAACATACGTCAAGGCCTTATTGAACGGAAGCAGAGGTTCTATGGAACTTGCTGCCGGCTGAAGCACTTCAGTAAGGAGGTCCTCCGCTTCAACGGCGCCAGGAATGGCGCCGATCCGGCTCCATGTCCCAATTAGGAGGTGGGACGACGGAACCCAGTGCGGCGCCTGGAACGGAGCCGCAGGGGGCGCCGGAGCCGCCGGCGGAGGACCTAGCGGCGCCGGGGCCGGAGCCGCCGGCAGAGGACCTTGCGGCGCCGGGGCCGGAGCCGCCGGCGGAGGACCTTGTGGCGCCGCTGGCGGAGGACCTTGCGGCGCCGGGGCCGGAGCCGCCGCCAGCGGCGGAGCCGGTGGCAAGCAAGAGCCCTCAATAGGGACCGCGGGGCCCGAAGGCGCGCCGGCGGGAGCCCTATGCCTGAAAAGGCAGCCCATGGCGGCAAGAAACTCTTGCACCTGGGCCGGAGCCTCCAACGGACCCGGGTAGGGCGGGTAGGCCGCAGGACTCACAGGCTCCAACGGAGCTGTGGGGGAAGGACCCCTGGCCCCCTCGTCCGCGTCCGGAGACCAACGGGGGGATGTCGGAGAGCGTACGCGCTTCTTCGACTGTTACTTGTGACGTCTCTTACCCGATTCCGAGGGTGAAGACGTGGACCCCGAGGAGCGATGAGGATGGCTTCGCGGTCGGTCCCTCGAGCGACCCCTGGACCTGGAACGGCGCAGAGACGACTGTCGGCCTCCAGCAGCTTTCGGGACAGCTCCCACAAAGCCTTCGGAGCCATGGCCAGACAGTCGGAACATGACCGCGCTCCAGACAGTAGAAACAGACGCCATGGGGGTCAGCCACCGACATCGTACGGTGGCAGGCCCCGCAGGATTTAAACCGAGGCATCCCTACGTGGCACCAGGAGTCAAGATGTAGAAAAGTAGAGACAAAGTCCCAAAAATAACTAGTCAAAAAGGGACTAAGGCACGTGCTCTAACCGGATCTGCGCTTGCTGGCGCGGAAAAAGAAAGAACTGACGTCAGCGCGCATGGGTGGCGCCTAAGTAGTCTCCGTGACGTCATCTCGGCGCTTACAACGCCAGCGACGAACGTGGAGGCGCACGACGCCACCTACCGACGTGCAGGGGTACTGCGGACGAAAAAACTTTCCGGATCCAGTCTGACGCCTGGGGATATTCTAAAGTAAGGAATCTATCCCTAACGTGTCTCTTTCAGATAATGGTTCTTCTATGGTTAGTGCCTGAAGCTCACCTACTCTCCTCAGTGATGTGATAGCTATGAGGAAAGCTACCTTCCAAGTGAGAAATTGCAGTTCACATCTATGCAATGGCTCAAAGGGTGGACCCATCAGTGTGGTAAGGACAATGTTGAGATTCCACACTGAAGCAGGTGGAAGTCTTGGAGGAATGATTCTTTTAAGTCCCTCCATAAATGCTTTAATGACAGGCACTAAAAAGAGAGACAGATGTTGTTTGTTCTCTAGGTATGCAGCAAGATGTAAGCATATGGAAGAGTATGCTAAATTGGAACGCTGCAGATGTAATAGATAGCAAATGATGTTTTGAACTGAAGCGTCCAACAGATCGATTTGATTGTTATTGCAGTATATCAGAAATCACTTCCACTTAGCTGCATAGCATGCTCTTGTGGTAGCCTCTTTGATGATGTTCATGCAGTCTGGCGGTAGATTACGGTAGCCAAACTAAGATTTCAGGAGCCAGATCGCAAGATTGAGATGACTGGGATCTGGATGTCTTATCTCTCCATGGCTCTGAGTGAGAAGATTGGGAGTGAGATGTAGTTTTTGGTGAGGAACTACTGAGCGCTCCAACAGTGTTGTGAACCAGGGTTGCAGGGCCCATGTGGGAGCAACTAGGATTAGTGTCAGGGACGCCTGTCTGAGCTTCCAAACCACTAATGGAATGAGTGGAAGAGGCAGAAAAGCGTAGGCAAATATCCCTGACCAATTCATCCATAGTGCATTGCCTTTGGACAATGGGTGTGGATGCCTGGATGTGAAGTTTGGGCATTTTGCGATTATAATTGTGGCGAACAGATCTATGTCCGGAAAGCCCCACATTTGGAAGAATGGGAGGAGAACTTGAGGGTGGAGTTCCCATTCGTGAATCTGTTGTCTTTGACGACTGAGCAGATCTGCAATCTGATTGTTTACTCCTTGGAGGTTGTGAGGAGTACAGCGGCGGGGCGGACTGGAAGTGGCTGGCGGGCGGTTGGGACGCGCTGCACAAGCCGGAAGACCCGAGCGGTCTAGTGGCAGCACAGAGAACCGAGGAGAAGCAGCTGACGTCACTGGCGGAGGACGGAAGAAAAGGCGTCGAGCAGGAGAGGGAGGCGAGCGGGAGTACAGAGGAGAGGAGTGCGGAGACGGAGACAGCGGAGAAGAGCAGCGAACGAGACGAGGACGAGGAGGAAGGAATCGGAAGACCCAAAGCGCAAGAGAACTTTGTAAACACTGCGCTAGAGCCCGGCGGCCCGAAGGAGGGAGAGAACGCCCGGGTCCCAATGCCACGGACCCTGGACAGGGGTCGTGGCCTAAGGAAAGTACCGGGGAGGGGATCGTTTTGGTGGGGATGGTGGGGTAGCACGGGGAAATAGTTCACGCGTGCATTGTTTTGTTTCATGCACTGCGGAATCCCCTCACTTTCCCCCCCTCTCTTCACAACGTACGGTGGTGGGTGCACACGTAGCGGAAGGCCAAACAAACCCAGTAGTAACCGCGGCTTGTTGTTTTCTCCTTTTCCCGCACCCTGAGCCTAAGAGAGAGGGAGAGAGACACCCCAGAGACCCTGCTGTGACAAGACCCCGAGGCACGAAGGAAGGAATCGGGAAGAACAGTGGAGGACCTCTTTGTTTTGTCTGTTACATTTATTATTGGCTTCATATAGCCTGGAAATTCCTAAACGAAGGACCAAGAAGAGTCAAATAAAAGCCTTCAAATCCACCTTTCTATGTGTCCCATGTTCCCTTACACCCCGTGATCCAACAAGTTGCCCACAAAGTGGTGTCAGAAGTGGGATTTATCACACCCCTACGTGTCGAACAATGACACAGCCCATGCCTATGGAGGGCATCATAGCACAGCTAGCCGAGGGGCAACGGCACCTGCAACTGGTACTAGAACAACAAGCCGCGACAGCACAAAGGGATCGAGAGGCCCTACAAGGGGCCCTGAAGGAGCAAGCCAATCTGCTCACCACCAATCAGCAGGTGCAGGACACCGCAATCTTACGGCTCACAGACGCAATTGGGAGTACCAGGGTGCGTCCCAAAGTCCCAGGAACAGTGCTACAGAAGTTTCAGGAGGGAGACGATCCTGATTATTTCTTTATTAACTTTGAACAAGTGGCCACCACAGCAGCCTGGCCCCAAGAAAGGTGGGGCCAGTACATAGCCCCACTCCTGTCAGGAGAGCTACAGGCAGCGTATCAGGCCACCAACCCAGCCGGTACCACAACATACGAGGAAGTAAAAAGGGCTATTCTCGAACACCTGGGCTGTGACCGGGAACACTACAGAACCAGATTTCGTAAAGAAAAATGGACTGCAGGGGACAACCCCGGTGCCCTTTATTATCGAATCCGGGATTTGGGCAACAGGTGGCTAACCCCCCATACATCGACTGTGGAAGACGTTACTGAAAAAATTTATTTGGAGCAATTCCTAGAGGCACTACCCTCCAATACCCGGTCGTGGGTAAAGCAGCACCCCAACCTGACCTCTATGGCGGCGGTGGAGTTAGCCTGCGCTTTCCATAGGTCTCCTGATTTTAGGGCTGGCACAACACGACCCCCGTATAACCCCTCCCCGAGAATTACACCCGACCAGAAACCAAAGCTCCAGTAGTTCCCCGCCCGACCCCTAGACCTCCCTTCCCTTCCCCTGGTCCAAGTGGGCAAGGGCCCCAGTGCTATCACTGTGCAGAATGGGGACATATAGCTAGACAGTGCCCCCATCGTACCCCCACAGTAGAACCCATGGAGGTGGGGTACTCCAGGGGCCGGATATATGTGACAGGGAAGGGCCCCCATCAGTACAGGAAGGAAGTCCTCGTTAACGGAAAGAAACGGCAGGCACTGTTGGACACCGGCTGTCACGTCACGGTAGTGGATCATGCTTTGGTTTCTCGGCCCCAGTTGAGGGAGAAAGAACATGTGAACGTTACCTGTGTTCACGGGGACACCAAAGCATATCTAGTGGCGGAGGTCCTGCTGGATGTAGACGACGACCCCCACCTACGGAAGGTGGGTGTGATACCCTCACTACCCGAGGCAGGCATAATAGGAACCGATCACCCCAAATTCGAACAATACTTGGACAAAACGAAGGGGAACCCTATGGCCTGGTTACAAGAAGCACCTTTTAGCGGTAGTGATAGAGACTATGGGAACCAAGGAGAAAAAGAGCAGACAAGAAAGACGCAGGGACAAGAGAGGCTTCACCCGGTCACAACAGTCACACCCTGCCTTTCCTCTCTCCCTCACAGACCCGGACAGGACAACCCCGATTAGCTTCCGGACAGCCCAACGGGAAGACAGTTCCCTTACACATGCCTGGGAACAGGTCCGAGAACAGGAACCAGAACAGGTAGGACCTTATTTACTGATAAAAAGGGGGTTGTTGTATAGGGCCATGAAAGGGGGTACGCAAAACACCACACAGTTGCTTGTCCGCACTCCCTTTCGCGAACATGTCCTACTGTTAGCCCACAATCAGATAGGAGGAGGACACTATGGCAAAGAGAACACCTTGAAGTATTTATTGGAGAGGTTCTACTGGCCTGGGGTATACAGTGACGTAGCAAGACACTGTGCCGCTTGTGTGCGCTGCCAATATGTAAATCCGGGGGGAGTAAGGAAAGCCCCCCTTCAACCGTTACCCATAATCGACGTCCCATTCAAGCGGGTGGGGATGGATCTCGTACGGCCTTTACCTCCCTCAGCCAGAGGACACCGGTACATTCTGGTAATAGTGGATTACGCCAGTCGGTATCCTGAGGCTTTTCCCTTGTCCAGTATGACCACCCCCACCATCACCCAAGGCCATGATATCCCTTTTTTCGAGGGTGGGATTCCCATCCGAGATCCTAAAGGATCAAGGGACGCCTTTTATGTCGCGTCTTATGGCACAAATCTGTGCCATACTGGGTATAGACAGGATCAGAACATCAGTATAACATCCTCAAACAGATGGCCTAGTGGAGCGCTACAATAAGACCATTAAAAATATGCTCCGCAAGGTCATCTCAGTATCAGGGAGGGATTGGGACCAAAAGTTACCCTTAGTTCTCTTTGCTATACGATCACATGAGCAAAGGTCCACTGGTTTTTCCCCTTTTGAATTGGTGTTTGGAAGAAAACCCAGAACGCTATTGGACATGGCGGCAGAACATTGGGAGGGGGAGGACGAAGAAGGGAAACCCCTGTTACGCTATGCCTCAGACCTTAAAACCGCGTTAACCCGGATATGGGGTCTAGTACACGAGCATATGGAAGAAGCCCAAGGGGTACAAAAAAAGTTATGATCGGAATAGTCACCTAAGAGAGTTTGTTCCCGGTGAGAAAGTCCTCCTTTGGCTGCCTTCTACTGAAGACAAACTGTTGACCCATTGGCAGGGCCCCTATACCATAGAAAGGAAGGTGACCCCGGTTACATATAGCGTCCTACTACCCCTTCGTGCTGGGGGAAAACAAATTATCATGTAAACCTCTTGAAAAAATGGGAGGAGCCCCTTCCACAACAGATAGAAAGAAACCCTACTTATTTTGTGTGTACTGATAAACAATTAGAAATACCTTTGCTGCCTACCCAAGAACCCACAGCAGAGGCGGTACCCACTGGGGACATCATGACACCCGAACAGAAGACCCAATTACTGGCATTGCTAGAGACCTTCCCAGGCCTTTTTTCCACATCCCCAGGACTAACTAACATGGTACAACACGATATAGTGTCCCTAGAGGAGAGAGTCATAAAACAAAAACCGTACCGTATCCCGGCAGCACGAAGGGGCGCGGTAGAAAAGGAAGTATCTTCGATGTTACAGTCTAATATCATCGAACCCTCTCGGAGCAACTGGTGTTCTCCGGTGGTGCTTGTGCCAAAACCCGACGGTAGTCTACATTTTTGCATAGACTTTAGGCAGGTAAACGCAATCACTACGTTTGACACATATCCCATGCCCCGAATCGACGAACTGATTGAGAGGCTAGGGAAAGCCAGATACATGTCAACCCTTGATCTCACTAAAGGGTATTGGCAAATTCCCTTTGCCCCACAAGCCAGAGAAAAAACAGCGTTCGCAACCCCCTCCGGTCTCTACCAATTTCAGGTACTCCCCTTTGGGTTACACGGGGCACCGGCTACGTTCCAACGATTAATGGACCGAATCCTAAAGCCCCATAGTGCGTATGACGCCGCATATCTTGACGACATTGTTGTCTTCAGCCCGACATGGGAAGAACATTTAGCGCATCTACAGGCTGTTTTTTTCGCGATCCAAGCAGCCGGCCTCACAATAAACCAGAAGAAGTCCCTTCTAGTCACAAACACGATCCAGTACTTGGGTTACTCTATTCAGGAAGGCCTCATAAAACCCCAAGTCAATAAAGTGGAAGCAATTAAGGCGATCCCTATTCCCACCACCAAACGAGACATACGTTCCTTCTTGGGGTTCATAGGTTACTATCGTAGATTCATCCCTCACTTCTCCTCCCTGGCCAGCCCTCTTTCCGATCTCCTGACAAAGAAATATCCCTCCCGTACACCCACCTGGACTACAGAACACGAGAACAGTTTTCACGCCCTAAAACATGCCATATGCACAGCACCAGTATTGCACTGTCCTGACTTTCACCAGACATTTGTCCTTCAGACAGACGCCTCAGGCCTCGGTCTGGGGGCCATGTTATACCAGCCTGATACGAACGATGACCTCAAACCCCTTCTCTATATTAGCCGAAAACTGTTTTCCCGGGAGACCCATTACTCAATGAAAGAGAAGGAATGCTTAGCTATAAAGTGGGCCATAGAGGCCCTGCAATATTACCTGTTGGGAAGAAGGTTCATAGTACTCACCGATCATGCACCCCTCACCTGGCTGGCAAACAACAAGGACACAAACCCCTGCATCCTTCGTTGGTTTCTAGCTTTACAACCTTTTTCTTTCCAGACCATGCATATATCTGGGGCGAAACAGGTCAGTGCCGATTATCTATCCCGACACCCGTCCTCTGAATGGCCCCAACGTCCATTCCTGAGGGGGGAGATATGTGAGGAGTACAGCGGCGAGGCGGACCGGAAGTGGCCGGCGGGCGGTTGGGACGCGCTGCACAAGCGGGAAGCCCCGAGCGGTCTAGTGGCAGCACAGAGAACCGAGGAGAAGCAGCTGACGTCACCGGCGGAGGACGGAAGAAAAGGCGTCGAGCAGGAGAGGGAGGCGAGCGGGAGTAGAGAGGAGTGCGGAGACGGAGACAGCGGAGAAGAGCGGCGAACAAGACGAGGAGGAAGGAATCGGAAGACCCAAAGCGCAAGAGAACTTTGCATACACTGCGCTAGAGCCCGGCGGCCTGAAGGAGGGAGAAAACGCTCCGGGTCCCAACGCCACGGACCTGGACACGGGTCATGGCCTAAGGCAAGTACCGGGGAGGAGATCGTTTTGGTGGGGGTGGTGGGGTAGCACGGGGAAATAGTTCACGCGTGCATTGTTTTGTTTCATGCACTGCGGAATCCCCTCACCCCCCCCCCCTCACTTCACAACGTACGGTGGTGGGTGCACACGTAGCGGAAGGCCAAACAAACCCAGTAGTAACCCCGGCTTGTTTTTTTCTCCTTTTCCCGCACCCTGGGCCTAAGAGAGAGGGAGAGAGACGCCCCAGAGACCCTGCTGTGACAAGACCCCGAGGCCGGAAGGAAGGAATCGGGAAGAACAGTGGAGGACCTCTTTGTTTTGTCTGTTACATTTATTATTGGCTTCATATAGCCTGGAAATTCCTAAACGAAGGACCAAGAAGAGCCAAATAAAAGCCTTCAAATCCACCTTTCTATGTGTCCTGTGTTCCCTTATACCCCGTGATCCAACAAGTTGCCCACAGAAGTGTTCTGCAAGGAGGTACATTTTGTGACATATAGCCCATTTCCAGATGGTCTGTGCTAGTTGTGACAGCTGGAGAGAGTGTGCCCCCCCCCCTGTTTTTGTATGAAGTACATTGCTGTCATGTTGTCTGTGCGGATCAGGACAGCTTTGCCTACTAGATGTACTTGAAACGCTTTGAGCGCTAGAAAAATCGCTAGCAGCTCTAGATGATTTATGTGAAGCTGCTTTTGCTGCAGGCTCCACATGCCCTGAATTGTATGCGTCTGGAGATGAGCTCCCCAACCAGTGAGCGATGCGTCTGCTGTTAGCACTATCTGTGGAAACGGGTCGATGAAGGGCCACCCTTTTAAAAGCTTTTGTGTATTCTACCACTGCAGAGAGCGATGGGTGCGGCCGTCCACCAACACTAGATCTGATAGGAGACCCTGAGCCTGGTTCCACTGATGTGCTAAGCACTCCTGAAGGGGACGCATGTGGAGTCTTGCGAAAGGGACTATCAGAATGCAAGACGCCATCATCCCTAGTAACTGCATGAACACTCGAGCTGGTAATGAGTGTTGAGGTTGAAACTGAGAGAGTAGAGTCTGCATATTGCGGATTCTGGCCGGATTGGGGTAGGCCAGAGCCTTTTGTGTATCTATAGTGGCTCCCAAATACATTTGTGTGTTGGATGGTTGGAGATGGGACTTGGACAGATTTACTGTGAATCCAAGATCGTGGAGCAACTGCACTATTTTGTGAGTGTGACGTAGACAGCTTTGTTGCGAGCTGGCTTTTATGAGCCAATCATCTAAGTATGGTAAGACATGAATGTGTTGTCTTCGTAGATGAGCTGCGACTACTGCCAGGCATTTGGTGAAAACCCTGGGTGCGGTAGTTACTCCGAATGGGAGCACTTTGAACTGATAATGCTGGCCTGCTACCACGAACCTGAGGTACTTGCGGTGAGCAGGGTGTATTGGGATATGGAAATAGGCGTCCTTTAAGTCCAGAGTGGACAGAAAATCGCCTTGTTGAAGGAGCGGGAGCACTTGTTGGAGTGGGACCATGTCAAAGTGGTCCGACTGAATGTATAGATTTAGTTATCTGAGATCTAGTATAGGCCTGAGAGAGCCGTCCTTCTTGGGACTCAAGAAGTACAGGGAGTATACCCCTGCCCCTTGATATTTTAATAGAACTGGTTCTATAGCTCCTTTTTGTAACAGAGAGAGAACTTCTTGCTTTAGAAGGGTAAGATGTGTTATGTCCCGTATAGAGGCCCTAATGTAGACCTGTTCATACATGCCCTAAAATGGACGTATTCGTATTTGCCCTAATACGGTCATATTCGTACTTGCCCTATTATGATCAAAGCCGCATATGCCCTATTACGGTCATAACTGTACATGTCCTATTATAGTCATGATTCCTTGTATAGGCATGATCTTTCACCTACATTGGTCCTCGCTAGTACACAACGAGCTCTGAGGGCTGAACGTTATCTATCCTGTGGTTTTGAATACAGCAGGGTTTTTCCCAAACACAGGCCCACACTGTACTCATCAATTATGCATGGCTATCTAGGAATACACCACCTGCATAATATGTATGTACGAAGTTCACCCCTGACGTCTGCCTCAAATCTAACAAGGGCCAATACAAACCATACGAAGCAACCAGAGTCTTCACGGTATAAATATACCGCATCTTACCCCGGTAAGACAGAGGGAACCGAGACTTCCATGCTGACACACTGACCAGAGACGCTGAGGCTCCTGCATGCAGTCGCTCCAGCTGACAGCGGTCTAACACAGCGTTCCAGACATGGAGAAATTGTGAGAGACGTCCCCCGACAGGAGTGAAATGATAGGGGGTAGCGGAAGGAAGTCACTGCTTGTTATTTGTGGGGGAAGTGCGTGTGGAGTTGCCTCTGCCTCTTCCCTTACCATTGTTTCCTCTAAAGCCTCCTCTGAAATAGCCTCTTGATGAGGGCGATTGGTTGTTGCCCTTGTAAGAGGAGGAGGGATTTTCTGTAGAAATATTTTTGGAGCCACCCCTGTAAAAGGAGCGACGAAAGGAACCCCTACTGGCAGGTAACTGCAAAGCCCCCATGGACTTTCGACTTCGGTATCTTTTTTTCTTTTTTTCCAGCGAGGTGTCAACTGCTGGACCAAAGAGGTGCTCTTTGTCAAATGGCTGGTTGAGAACAGAGGACTGTACCTCAGGTTTGAAACCTGAAATTCTCAACCATGCATGTCTGCATAGCAGTACGCTGGTGTTTACTGCGCGCGCTGCTGTGTCTGCTGCGTCTAGGGCACACTTGATGGAGGTATTGGTGATAAGTTTGCTTTCCTGAATGAGATCATTTGCCTTAGATTTATGTTCATCAGGCAGGGATTGCATGAGTTTTTCTTACTCATCATAATGAGCCCTATCATATCTGGCTAACAAAGCTTGTGCATTAGCGATGCGCCAGTGATTCAGGACCGGAGGCTCAGATTATGCCTTCTTCCTTAGCTTTATTTTCACAGCAGCACATTTTTTAAACAATAACCAACTACATTTCCCATGAACAAGAGGGAAACCAAAAAGTCTCAACAGGTGTCCTTCCTCGCTGTCCGCACTCCAGCAACCCAGCATAGTCCCTTCATGCTGTTTCCTCTTCCTCATTCTTCTCTGCTCAGCAGCAAGATGAGTCGATTTCATTTCTTTCTCCTGGTTTGGGGGTCTGAAAAGCTGTCTTGAAGCACAAGTTACTACTTGTGTAACGATATATCTGTAAGAGACATTAGTTAGTGATAGATTCCTTACCTTAGAATATCCCCAGGCGTCAGACTGGATCCGGAAAGTTTTTCCTTAGCGGTACCCCTGCGCGTCAGTAGGTGGCGTTGTGCGGCTCCGCGTCCGTCGCTGGCGTCGTAAGCGCCGAGATGACGTCACGGAGACTACTTAGGCGCCACCCATGCGCGCTGACGTCAGTTCTGTACACGACTTTCCGCGCCAGGAACGCAGAGCCATGCAAGAAACTGACCATTGGTGCATGAAACTAGGGCCCTGAAAGGGATGACCTTAACCCTAGAAATCAGTTCGCAGAACGGGGAGGATGGGTGGGGCGGTAAGGAATCGATCACTAACTAATGTCTCTTACAGATATATCGTTACACAAGTAGTAACTTGTGCATCTGAAAGAGACACGTTAGTGATAGATTCCTTACCTTAGAATAGATACCCCAGCAATACCAACCCCGGTGGAGGGTCTGCGAATGGATTACACCAGAAAGTCACGGAGAACAGAACGGCCAAAGAAGCCGTCTCTCCGGACCTGACTGTCAAGGCAGTAATGCTTGGTAAACGTGTGCAGCGAGGCCCACGTAGCTGCCTGACAAATATCCTGCAAGGGGACGCCGCGTCCCAAGGCAGTAGTGGCTGCTGTCGCCCTGGTAGAATGGGCACGCAGCCCCACAGGAGGCTCCGTCTTAGCCAACGAGTAACAGGCTTTGATGCAGAGAACGACCCACCGAGAGATGATCCGTTTGTGCACAGCCCGACGTTTTTTTGGTGCCCGCGTAGCCAACAAAGAGATGGTCCTCCACCCGGAACTGTCGAGTGCGCTTCAAGTAGAACGAGAGCGCACGTTTTGGGTCCAGACGGTGGAGCCTCTCTTCCTCTTTTGAAGGATGCGGAGGCGGAAAGAAGGTGGGCAAAGTGATGGTCTGCCCGATGTGGAAGGGCGTGACAACCTTTGGCAAGAAAGAAGGACGGGTCCTTAAAACCACCTTGTCCGGATGAACAGAAAGGAAAGGAGGTTTAGAAGAAAGAGCCTGGAGCTCACTCACTCTTCTGGCAGAGGTGATAGCTACCAGAAAAGTCGTCTTGAGAGTGAGAAGACGCAAAGGACAGGTATGAAGGGGCTCAAAGGGAGCGCACATCAGATATGTCAAGACAAGATTTAAATCCCATTGAGGCATAATGAACGGCACGGGAGGAAACGTGTGCGTAATGCCTTTCAGGAAACGGTTAACAACCGGAGATTTAAACAAGGAAGGCTGATCTGGAAGCCGGAGAAAGGCGGAGCGGAGATGGCCGAAAGATAACCTTTGATAGTGCCCAGAGCAGAGCCCTGCTGGGCCAAAGAAAGAAGGAACAGAAGGACTTCGGAAAGCGGGGCAGAAAGGGGATCCACAGCCTTAGCTGTGCACCATGCCACAAACTTCTTCCACCTGCAGGCGTATACCGATTTAGTGGAGGGCCGCCTGGCTGCCAGAATGACATCACAGACTTCGGGAGGAAGATCGAAAGCTGTCAACTGTCGCCGCTCAATCTCCATGCATGGAGGTGGAGGCTGGACAGTTTCGGGTGGAGGACCGTCCCCTGCTTCTGCGACAGAAGATCCTCCCGAAGAGGCAGTCGTATCGGGGGATCGAGCGCCATGTTGAGTAGCTCGGGATACCAGCATCTTCGTGCCCAATCCGGAGCAACAAGAATGACTTGGGCCCGGTCGCGCCGAATCTTCTTCAGCACTCTGGGCAGAAGTGGTATAGGCGGAAAGGCGTACAACAGACCGCAACTCCACTCGCGACGAAAAGCGTCGTCGAGCGAGCGCCGCCTTGGAAATTCCAACGCGCAGAACTGATGACATTGCGCGTTCTCTTCGGTGGCGAATAGATCTAACCAAGGCTCTCCCCACTGCAGAAAGAGACCTTGCGCCACGTCCGAGTTCAGACGCCATTCGTGATCCATCAAGCAACGGCGGCTGAGTTCGTCCGCCCTGGCGTTCAGAGAACCTGCCAGGTGTTGAACCACCAAGGTAATGCCTTGACGTTCCAGCCAAGTCCAGCGGCGCAGAGCCTTCTGACATAGGGTCCACGACCCCACCCGCCCTGCTTGTTGCAATACCACATGGCGGTGGTGTTGTCCGTGAATACCTGCACTACACTTCCCCGGACAGAGGGAAGGAATGCCTTCAGTGCATGCCGGATCGCCCGAAGCTCCAAAAGATTGATATGGAGCCGGGACTCCGCCGGAGACCAGAGGCCGCTGATCTCCGCCTCTCCCAAGTGGCCACTCCATCCCAGGAGGGACGCATCCGTCACCACTGTGTGCTCCGGTTGGGGAAGGGAGAGGGATCTGCCATTGACCCAATCGCGATTCGTGAGCCACCACTGCAATTGCCGTGCAGTGCCCTCCGAGATCTGGACATGATCTGACAGGTCGCCCTGATTCTGTGCCCACTGGAACTTCAGGTCCCACTGCAGAGCCCGCATATGCCATCTGGCATGTTGCACCAGCAGGATGCAGGAGGCCATCAGGCCCAGGAGCCGGAGGGTCATCCTGACTGAAACCCGGGATAGAGGTTGATAGATCGGAATCATAGCCTGAATATCCCGGACTCGCTGCTCGGGAGGATAAACCCGAAACAGCGTCGAATCCAGAACCGCTCCGATGAAGGGGAGCTTCTGAGAGGGACTCAGGTGTGACTTCGGCAAGTTGATGGAGAACCCCAGCAAATGCAGGAGGTCGGCCGTAGTCTGAAGGTGGGTGACGACTGCCTGGGGCGAGCCCGCCTTCAACAACCAGTCGTCGAGGTAGGGGAAGACTGACACCCCTGACCTGCGCAGATGAGCTGCGACCACCGTCATCACCTTCGTGAACACCCGAGGGGCGCTGGTAAGGCCGAAGGGGAGCACGGCAAACTGAAAATGCTCCTGGCCTACCGTAAACCGCAGGTAACGCCGGTGGGCCGGCAGGACGGGGATGTGAAAATAGGCGTCCTGCAAGTCCAACGCTACCATCCAGTCTCCAGGGTCGAGGGCAGCCAAGACCTGAGCCAGAGTCAACATCTTGAACTTCTCCTTCCGGAGGAAGCGATTGACGTTCCTGAAGTCCAAGATGGGGCGCAAGCCCCCCTTGTCCTTCTTGGGGACCAGAAAGTAGTGGGAATAACAAGCACTCCCTACGTCTGGCCCAGGAACACACTCAATGGCCCCCTTGGCCAAGAGGGCCGTGACTTCCTGCAGGAGAAGTGCCAAGTGGTCCCCCGACATGCGGTGGAACTGAGGTGGCATGGCTGGAGGGGCGGACTGAAAGGGAAGGGCGTAACCCCTGCAGATGATCTGCAACACCCACTTGTCCGATGTGATAGCGTGCCAGTGGGGGAGATGATGGCGGATCCTGCCACCCACTGGCGTGGGGTGCCCCCCAAAGCTCGGATTAGGAAGGTTTGGAGGCAGAAGCAGCGGGGGAGGAGGTGGACTGACCCCCACGCTGATTCCCAGACCCGCCCCTGCGAAAACCGCATCCGCGTTGAGGCTGGTTCTGCACAGGCTTGCTGAAGGAACGTGCATGGGCGCCCTTTCCGTGGCCACGAAAGGAACGAAAACCAGGAGTGGCTGGGCTTTTCGTGGAAAGACCTAAGGACTTGGCCGTGGCCCGCGAGTCCTTAAAATGCTCCAGCGCACTGTCGGCCTTATCGCCAAACAGGCGAGTGCCATCAAAGGGCATGTCCATGAGCGAGCTTTGGACATCTGGCGAGAACCCGGTAGATCTCAACCAGGCGTGGCGACGAAGCGCCACAGTCGTAGAAATCGCTCTACCTAGTGAGTCCGCGGTGTCCAAACCACACCGAATGGCGAACTTAGCCGCATCTTTACCCTCGGCAACAGCCTGGGACAGCACAGCTTGGGTCTCTTCAGGACACTGAGGCAACACCTGTGCAACTGTATCCCACACCGCGTGGGAATAGCGGCCCAATAGGCAAGCGGTGTTCACCGACCGCAGCCCCAAGCTGGCCGAAGAGAACACCCGCTTGCCGAACTGCTCCAGCTTCTTGGAGTCCTTATCCGGCGGAGCCGTGGGAAAGGCACTCTGGGACGTCGAAGCTTGGATGACCAGGTCTCAGGCGTAGGGTGAGTGGTCAGAAAGGCAGGGTCACCGGGCGATGACGCCTGGCGACGTTCTTATCCACAGGGGCCCCTGTGGCTGGCCGCGACCAAGTGCCCAGCAAGACGTCAGTGAGGGAGTCATTAAATGGCAGCAAGGGCTCCGACGAAGTGGACGCCGTCTGGAGCACCTCAGTGAGGAGGTTAGTTTTGAGGGCCACCGTAGGGAGATCAAGGTTGAGAACCTCAGCTGCCCGACAGAGCACCATCGTGTAGGAGGCGCCCTCCTCCATGGTAGGCGGGGGAGAGGCAAACCCCGGGTCAGAGGAGACGTCGAGGTCGCCGGCATCCTCCAAATCGTCCGCCCAGTCCTGCTCAGAGTCACACTGACGAGCAAGAGGGTCCTCGGACCCCTCCCAGTCGGCCTCCACCTCCGCCGCATGTGGCACAGACCGCGGCGGTAGGGCAGGAGCCGGAGAAGGAACAAACGGCGTCGGGAACGGTGCCGGCTGGGGCCGGACCGGCGCCGTGTCCCAACGCAGATCCCAGGTAGGAGCAAAATGGTCCTGGAACCTGGGCAAGGGCGGGACAAATGACACCCACTGCGGCGCCGGAGGCGGAGCCGAGGGTGGCGCTGGGGCCGGAGCCGGCAGCGATGGACCTTGTGGCGCCGTGGCCGACGGCGCAGGATCCTGTGGCGCCGAAGCTGGATCCGCCGACGGCCCAACAGGATCCTGACACGGGACCGCGGGGCCCGAGGGCGCGCAGGCGGGAGCCCGAGGCCTAAATAGGCGGTCCATGGTAGCAAGAAATTCTTGCACCTGTGCGGGAGTCGCCGACGGACCCGGGTAAGGTGGGTAGGCCGCGGGACTCTCGAGCTCCGAAGGAGCCGCAGGGGCAGAACCCCTGTCCCCCTCGGCCGCATCCGGGGACCGACGGGGGGACGTCGGAGAGCGAACACGCTTCTTCGACTTCTTTTTGTGTCGTCTCTTACCCGAATCCGAGGGTGAAGACTTGGAGCCCGAGGAGCGATGACTGTGGCCCCGCGAGCGTTCCCTGGAACGGCCCCTGGACCGGGAACGGCGCTGGGACCAGTGCCGGATCTCCAGCAGCTTCCGGTGCCGCTCCCTCAAGGCCTTCGGGGCCATGGCCCGACAGTCCAGACAGGACCGGGAGTCGTGTTCGGTCTCCAGGCAGTAGAGGCAGACATCGTGGGGGTCCGCCACCGACATATTGCGACGGCAGGCCCCACAAGACTTAAATCCAGGCATCCCTACGTGCACCAAGGAAACCAAAGCTTACAGGAGACAAAGTCTCCAAAAGGGTAGTCAAAAAGTGACTAAGGTACGTGCTCTAACCGGATCTGCGCTTACTGGCGCGGAAAAAGAAAGAACTGACTTCAGCGCGCATGGGTGGCGCCTAAGTAGTCTCCGTGACGTCATCTCGGCGCTTACGATGCCAGCGACGGACGCGGAGCCGCACAACGCCACCTACTGACGCGCAGGGGTACTGCTAACGAAAAACTTTCCGGATCCAGTCTGACGCCTGGGGATATTCTAAGGTAAGGAATCTATCACTAACGTGTCTCTTTCAGATTGGTGTTTTGTAGCGCTTGCATACATTTCTGAGTTTCAGATTCCCTTTAGGTCGCGGGACGCTTTGGGCGTACCTTACGCGACTGACTTTCCCCTTTGGGGTGCGGTGAGGTCCTCCCGCCGCCAGGGGGCGTAGTGCACTCTCTATGGGCAGTGCGAGTCAGGCACTGGCAGAGTGCTGACGAGCGCTGCCCCTGTGAGAGCTCAGCCTTGCCCCCTGCCACCCAGTTTGACGCCCGTTTGGGTCTGTATTGCCCCAGTTTGTGTGACTGAACGCCCTTGTGAGGGTTTGTACCTGGTTTGTGATTTAACACCCTGCGGGGTCGTAATTTGCACCGCGTGGTGCCTGTGGGACACTGTCCCGGGTGGCTGCCCTGCGATTGAGAGGGCTGTGGTGTCCCTGGGCTCTGCCCGCTAATTGTGTGCCTTTGGCCACCCACATACATCTGGGCTCACTCCCAGCCTTTTATTGTGTGCCACTCTGTGCCCCAAAAGTAGTGCTTTCAGCACCGTGCTGCCTGTTGCTCCAGTATGCTATCTGCGGCTGTGTACTTACCTAGCCATGCAGTCGGAGCAGAGTCAGTTCCAGGAGGAGGATCCGTTGTCATACCTCCCCTGGGGCGATGACTTTTATCAGGCGGTGGAAGAGTCCATCTACAGAGCTGTTAATCAAGCCATGGAGCCTTCAGAGTAGCGCCTGTCAGCGCAGATCGCGAAAGAGTGTGCCAAGTGGGCTGCTCCCGCACCAGCTACCCCTAGGTCTCCACAGGTGCCTCAGCATGACGGTCCCCCCCCCTGCCAAGAAGCAATGCTCCCAAGGGGTTGACGTGGACGCTTTCGCCCATTTAAAGCAGGCTTTCTTAGCGCAGGTGCCCCCGCAACCAGATCCCGCGCCCCCTGCGGACTGCACACCGACACCTTCGCGTACCGCTTCCCCAGACCCCCTAGACAATGGCGATTCCCCTGGTGACACAGATGAGGAAGCAGGTCCCTCTAGGCCTTGGCTCCTGACCGCCACTACTGTCTCGGCGGGGTCTCAGACATGCTGGATCCGGACGATATTGTCCACCCTAGATCAACAGACTGGGTCCCGGGGGACAAGGTAGCCCAGTATGTAGCGAGCCGTCTGCGCAAGCCAATGGAGAAGGACGCTCGCAACTGCCTTCGGGTGGAGTGCCCCCGCCCCAGTTTGGAAGGGAAGGTTGCCCTAACGCCCGAAATAGACCCGAAGATGGCAACATTCCTGGCAAAATTTGTGAGGGACCCTAAGAAGGGTATTGATCTGCCCTGGCGCTCATGCCAGGACAGGCTGTTGGATGTAGTGGGTCCTGTGACCAAAATCCTTGACATGGCCGAAGAGGCTAAGGCCTCCGGTACCCTAATTTCCCCAGAAGTGCTCTCAGGCTGGGCGCAGCGCACTATTGTGTTTTTGGGGAACGCTAATTGTGCGCTCTCCACGGAGAGGCGGCGTTCTCTCGTGATCAAGGTGGACCCAAAATTGGGTGACCTGGCTTTTTCGGAAGCCGGCGCGGTGGCCCAGGGGGGCTTATTTGGCGACCCGTTCGTCAAAGAGGTGGGCAAGTTCGTGGCAACATTCACCTCACTGGACAAAGCCCAGTCGAACATAAGAAGGGTCTTTACTCCCCGGGTTTTCCAAGGGGCCGGTCGTGGCAGGGGCCGCTCGTCCGGCCGGTTCTCCTCCAACCCTGACAGGGGGCAAGGCTCCGGGCATGGGCAATATCAAGACCATGCCCGTTTCAACACATTCTACCCCACCAGAGGACAGAAGTTCCGCGGCCGTGGAGGCTCCCGAGGCCAGCAAAACAACACTGGGAAAGGTGAGTGTGCTATCCTCCACGAGCCTACAGGTGGGGGGCTGCTTAGGGCTCTTTTACCCGGCTTGGGTTTCTCTCACGAGCGAAGCTTGTGTGCTGCAGACGGTCCAGGGCTTCCAGTTGGAGTTTCATGGCCGTCCGCGTCAGCTGACCCGTCCCCGCCCCATTTCCTTTTCCCAGTGGGACACAGAGCTGATACGCGAAGAGGTCTCCGCCCTCCTCCAAAAAATAGGGCGATTTGCTACGCGAAAGAACATCCCAGTGGCTTCCTCAGCAACATTTTCTTGGTCGAAACAGTAGACGGGGGTCGGAGACCAGTCATCAACTTGAAGAGTTTCAATGAGTGGGTGGTCTACCGCCACTTCAAAATGGAGGGTATCCACCTCCTCAGAGATGTGCTGAGACCACTCGATTGGATGGTCCGCCTCGACCTGAAGGATGCGTACCCGACGGTCCCTATCTTCCCACCTCATCTGCGTTTTCTTCAGTTCAGATGGGAAGGCCACGTTTTCGAGTTCACCACTCTCCCTTTCGGGCTATACTCCGCTCCGTAGTGCTTCACAAAGGTCCTCAGACCGGCAGTGGAGTTCCAGCGTGCGCAGGGGTTTCGGATGATAGTCTATTTAGACGACATGCTGTTTCTGGACCAGTGCCCTAGAAGGCTGTCCAGCCAGTTGCGGATGGCAGTCGACCTGCTTCAGGGACTGGGGTTCGTCATAAACGAGAAGAAATCCCTTTTGGTTCCGGTCCAGTGCACAACCTTTTTAGGTTTCACAGTAGACGCCGTCTCCTCGACTCAAAGTCTTCCCACCAAGAAGGTGGCGAAGATCAGGCACAAGCTGCGCCAGACCTTGGCGAAGTCGCAGATTTCTTTACGTCAGCTGGCACGCCTAGTGGGTCTCCTCTCCTCCTCGATACAGGCCATTTTTCCCAGGCCCTTACATTACCGAGCCATGCAGCGCCTAAAAGCGCACCATCTCAGGAGGGGCCTAACGTACTCCCAGTCGGTGCCCCTGACGGAGGAAGTGAGAGACGAGATGGCCTGGTGGCTCACCCACATGGAGGCGTGGAATGGGCGAGCGATATTCGGTTCCGCCCCGGATATCGTGATCGAGTCCGATGCCAGCCGTTCCGGTTGGGGGGCCAGGTGCGGAGAGTTCTCCACAGGTGGAGCCTGGTCCTCTAGCGAACAGACATTGCACATCAACTGCCTGGAACTGCTGGCAGGCTCGTTTGCGGGGCAATGCTGGACAAAGGACAGGGTCCAATCTTGCGTCCTTCTCAAGATGGACAACATCTCTGCGGTCCGGTACATCAATTACCTGGGTGGCACCAGGTCCAGGACGTTAGCGCACCTAGCCAAGGAGTTTTGGCACTTCTGCCTTTGACAACCAGATCCCAGTGACGGCAGAATACCTTCCGGGTCGGGAGAACGACGTGGTGGATTGGCACTCTCGCCACCTTCTGGATGCCAGCGTGTGGAAGTTGGACCCGCAAGTCTTCTCCCAGTTGAGGGAGAGATGGGGTCCCTTCTCAGTCGATCTCTTTGCGTCACGCCTGGATCATCAGTTACCGAGGTACTTCAGTTGGCGGCCAGAACCTCAAGCAGAGGCGACGGATGCGTTCCTTCAGGACTGGCAGCAGGAGCAGGGCTATGCCTTTCCTCCTTTTTCCATGATCAAACGAGTGTCCGCCCTACTTCGCCGCCAGCAGGCAGAAATTGTGTTAATCACACCCTTGTGGAGGTCTCAAGTCTGGTTCCGGTTCTACTGGAACTTTCTTGGGATTCTCCAATCCGACTCCCCCACTTTCCTCACATTCTCCTCAATCCCGATCTCGTTCCCCATCGGCTGGTCGTAGAGGGGACGTTGAGGTTGATGGCCTGGCGGATCTCCGGCATTGCTGGTCGCTCCCAGGCCTTTCGGGACAGGCTGAGAACTTGCTTGCCAAGGCATGGGCAGACAGCATGACCAAGAGATACCGATCAGCATGGAATAGATGGCGTCGTTGGTGTGTGCGACGAAGTGTCGATCCCGTGGGAGCAGATGTAGTCCACATCCTCAATTTCCTAGCGGGTTTAGCGGAAGACGGCTTGGCTTACCGCTCAATTAACACCTTCCGCTCTGCGATTTCAGCAGGTCACGGCACTGTGCAGGGTTCCCCGGTGGGGAGCACCCGTTGGTTTGCCGACTCCTCACAGGGATTCGGTCCTATGGGACGTGAACCTAGTGTTGAATCTTTTTCTTTCCTGGCAACCGAATAGGTTTCTGTCCCATAAGGAAGTGACAGCCAAATTGGCAATGCTTTTATGCCTGGTCTCGTGCAGGCCCGTCTCAGGCGTACGGGCCTTGGACATCTCGGCCTTGGACATCTCGGCCAGAGTGTTTTCCCCGGAGGGGGTATGGTTTACGGTGAGTAGAAGGACCAAGTGTAATACCAGGGTCATCTCATACCCAGCATTCCAAGATTCCCCTAAACTGTGTGTGGTGCAGTGCCTCCGTGCGTATGAAGATTTGACCGAGGAAACTCGCCCTTCGGGTGAGAAGCAACTGCTCATTGCGCTACGCAAACCGTACAGAGCGGTCTCGTCCCCGACCATCACCAGATGGGTGCGTTGGGTGATGCAGGAGGCGGGGATTGATACAAAGCAGTTTGGGGCCCACTCGGCGAGAGGGGCGATGGCCTCTAAGGCTTTTTTTCTAGGAGCGCGTTTGGAAGATCTGATGCGCGCTGCCGACTGGTCCTCTGACTCTACCTTTAAGAGGTTCTATTTCAAACCGGTGCTAGAGGTGGCACGGTTAGTGGTCGACAAGCTTTGAACTGGCATAATCTGAGCCTCCGGTCCCGACATAGAATGAAAATTTGCCTAGCTATAGTGCTGGTAAATTTCAATTCTATTAAGGACACAGAGGATTATCCCGCCCAATGACCTCTGAAGATGTGGACCCTCCCCGTTCTGGTGTAAGTAATCCGTTCATGGGTCTTTTGGAACTGTGTTGCTTGATTATGTGATGACCTTGATCATGTGCTGTTATTGGTTGTTCCGAAATTTAATCGGTTCCAGCTCAGTCCTCTGACACTGCCTGTTTTTTCAAAAAACGATGGCTCCAAACAAGGGGCGTGAAATCCGACAGGAAATGGTTCGCGCGAAGAAAGAGAAGAGGAAACAGCGTGAAGGGACTATGCTGGGTTGCTGGAGTGCGGACAGCGAGGAAGACTTTTAGGTTTCCCTATTGTTCATGGGAAATGTAGTTTGTTATCGTTTAAAAAATGTGCTGCTTGAAAATAAAGAGAAGGAAGATGGCATAATCCTCGCCTCTGTGTCCTTAATAGAATTGAAACTTACCAACACTATAGCTAAGCAAATTTTCATTAGCCGCTTGTGAGGCTACCCTTTTGCCCTGAGGCATCAATTAACTTGGACTCCTTATCAGAAGGAGGGGCCTCATCTGTGGTCTGTGAGTTAGCTCTCTTGCGAGCATTGGAAACCACAAGAGAGTCTAAGGGCAGCTGACCTTTGATGTAAGCAGGGTCAGTAGGTGCCGGTTTATATTTCTTCTCAACTCTAGGCATGATGATTCTTGCCCTTACAGGATCTTTGAAAACCTCATCTGCGTGTTTAAGCATCCCCTTAAGCATTGGCAGTGTATGGGTAGTTCTTTGAGAGGTATTTAGGGTCTCAAACAAGAAGTCCTCCTCTAAAACCTCCTTATCCAGTTCCACCCCATGATAATGAGCAGCCCTGTTAAGAAGCTCAATATACCCTATATTGTCGTCGGGGTGATGGTCTGGACGGATATAAGTCAGGGTCATTGTCCGTGTGTGGGTCAGTGTCGTAATCCTCCCATGGGTCAACATCCTGTGGCCTATCCTCATCCCCATTCCCATGATCCTGTGGATCAGGTGAAAGTGGTGGTGGTGAATTACTGGGTGTGATGAGTAATTGAGGATTAGTGGGTGAAGAAGGTGGAATATATGGTGGTGAAGGGTTAGTACCCACATTTTTTCTCTTCAGGGGAATGTGGTTCTCTTCCTGTTGGCCCATTTTCCTTTTTTCAGGCAATTTGGCATGGATATGACCAGTGTCTGGGTTTATAACCAGTTCCTTCTGTTTCGGATCCGAAGGTGGAAGATCGGACCGAGGATCCTTTGGTGGAGTCTTTTTATCTTTGCTCGACGCTTTCGGCATCAAACGTTTCGGCTCCAAACTCTTCTGTACCGAAGCTTTAGTCTTTGATGAAGATGGAACGTGGACCACAACATGCTTAGATTTCGGCGCCGAGGATGTCTTTTCAGCGTCGGCATGGGGCCGACTCGAGCCAGAGCTGGAAGGCTTCTCCTTATGTTTCGGCGCCGGGCCCGGGGGCGGGGCGCTCTAAACGTTTTCTTGGTGCCGACCTTGGCCCGCAGGCAGAGGAGGGACCGGAGCCTTTTTGGTCTTGTGTTGTTGGTGCAAGGGGGCTTCTGTACTCACGGTACGCTGACCCAGTGTAACTTGCTCCTCTTCTTCCATTTCGGAGTCGGCCTTGGACACGGAGATATGTTCTTCTTCCTTGGCACCTTGAGCTTGTGTTTCTTCTTGGTCGGAATCTTCGCCGAAGATGTCCGGTACGGAGCTGCCTTGGTGTTGCATCTTGTGGCGTCGAGCCCGACGATCACAGAGCGTCTTCTTCGATCAAAACGATTGGCACGCGTCGCAATCTTTCTCGTCGTGTTCCGGGGATAAACAGAGGTTGCACACTTCGTGCAGGTCGGTGCGTGGAAATTTAGCGCGACACCCGGGACAGAGTTTGAATGGAGTCCGTTCCATCGACTGCTAGCGAGCCTGGCGCGGGTAGGCCCAACGGCCCTCCACAAGTTTTCCGATCGAAGATCTTTGACTCAAAACGATACGCGGAGAATGGGAAGCGCAATCGAGAAACAATAGTCGAGGGTAGTGGATTGCGTGTCGAAGGGAACCCGAGAAACGGTGCCGAACCGGAGCGCAGCAATTCACATCCAAACCAGATGGCGGAAAAAAACAATCTAACAATGGGCCGATGCCCATGCGCACTATCACCGAAAGGAGGAGTTACCTACCTCATGACTGGAAAAGACTTCTTCGAACAAAACAAAGAGCAAACATCCGGACCCAACTCTAGATGGCGGGCTATGCAAAGCATGTGATCTGCAGCTCACATGCCTCAAACCGTTTTTTATCACAAAAAATGAACTTATGATAGTTAAATAAAGAGGCCCCATAGCACCAGAAGATCCTAGCACCTTCTTGGGCAGAAATTATCCAAATAATAAGTTCATGTGCTCCTGGCAGTCTTCGTGAACTATTGGGATTAATACAGGCTCTGCTCACTTTAGCAAGTCAATGGTTCAGAAGTGCCATCAGCCAGCATGCAGCAATGTTAAAAGTTGGTGGAGATAGCTCTGCCATTGGAGACCAGTTACCTCAATAGGTTTGAGCTAAGGTGACGGAGTATCCAGCAAAAACAGTCCCAAAAATTCATATTACCAAGAGGAGGATTATGGATACTAATAGCTAGTTGACACTAATAGCTAGTTGACAAAATGTTGCTTTCCACGAAATGTAGATGAGTTCAGTAGTTTGAAATCCAGCACTCTGGGAAAAGTTTAGTGTGCACTCAAACTTGTGGTAAAGTTTTTGCAAGAGGACTCCTGGTGCTGAAAAGGGGCTAGAATTCAAAAGCATCCACATGGGGGAATGCCAGCAATGTCAACAGCCTTTATGTCCAAAGTGGCCGGTAGCTTTCAACATTTTCACTGTCATGCGCCCACACGACTGGGAGCACCCATACTGTATGGGCCCACGAGTTAATCATTTTGACGATCTAGGGTTGGGTCTAACCATGCCTGGGACCTAAAGAACTAGAAGGATAATGTTACTTACCCAGTAAGCATTTGTTCTTGGCATGTAGAGCTGTAGATTCACATGCTTTGCATACTCCTGCCATCTAGTGTTGGGTCCGGATATTTGCAAGTTGTTTTTCTTCGAAGAAGTCTTTCCAGTCACGAGGTAAGGTGGCTTCTCCTTTCGGTGATAGTGCGCATGGGCATCGACTCCATTGTTAGATTGTTTTCCCACAGAGGGTGAGAATGGAGTTAGTAAGTGTAGAATAGAGATGTCCATGCGTATGTATGTAAAGTAAGAAACTGCAACAACTATAGGTACCCGGGGAGGCAGGTGGGCGCATGTGAATCTACAGCTCTACATGCCAAGAACAGATGCTTACTGGGTAAGTAACATTATCCGTTCGAGGCATGTGAGCTGTAGATCACATGCTTTGCATAGACTATATAGCAGTATACTTCCTAAGCGGTGGCTAACCTGTAGCTGTTGTTTGAAAAAGTGTTTTAAGTACTGCCTGGCCTGCATTAGCTTGCTGCCTCATCTAACACATCTACACAATAGAGCTTGGTGAATGTGTACGGTGTAGATCATGTTGCTGCCTTACAGATGTCAGCTAAGGGAATATTCCCTAAGAAAGCCATAGTAGCCCCTATTTTGCGAGTGGAATGCGCTTTAGGAGGTATTATTAGAGTTCTTTTCGCTTTAACATAACATGTTTGAATAGATTTCATGATCCACCTTGCTATGACTGATTGAGATATGACATTGCCTTTGTGTGGTGGCGAAAGAACAAAAAGCCGTTTTGTCTTGCAAAATTCTTTTGTTCTTTCTACATAATATAGTAGAGCTCTTCTAACATCTAGTGTGTCTAGAGCTCGTTCTGCTACAGAATCGGGTTGAGGAAAGAACACAGGTAACTCAACTGACTGATTGATATGTAAAGCAGAAACTACTTTAGGAAGAAATTTGGGATTGGTTCGAAGAACCACTTTGTCTTTGTGAAGATGAAAGAAAGGCTCTTGAATAGTTAATGCCTGAAGTTCACCAACTCTCCTTAGTGAAGTGATTGCAATGAGAAAAGCAACCTTCCATGAGAGGAACTGTAATTGACACCTGTGCATTGGTTCAAAAGGTGGGCCCACTAGCCTAGTAAGGACTATGTTTAAGTTCCATACTGGTGCAGGTGGGACTCTTGGTGGTATTACTCTTTTTAATCCCTCCATAAAGGCTTTAATCACTGGTACTCTGAATAGAGATAAGTGCTGTCTGTTTTGTAAGTATGCATCTACTGCTGCTAGATGCAATCGAATAGATGTATATGCTAGTCCAGATTGCTGTAAATGGAAGAGATAGCAGATGATGTTTTGCACTGAAACATCAAGAGGATTGATATTGTTATTGCTGCAATAGATAACAAATTGTTTCCATTTTGCTGCATAACATGCCCTAGAAGTAGGCTTTCTAGCCTCTTTTAGGATATTCATACAGTCTGGTGGTAATTGTAAATAACCAAACTCTATGACTTCAGGAGCCAAATCGCTAGGTTGAGTTCGCTGGGATTTGGATGCCTGATTTCTCCATGGCTCTGAGTGAGGTGACTGGAGTTGAGATGCAGCTTTTGGTGTGGAACTACTGAGAGCTCCAGCAGAGTGGTGAACCAAGGTTGACGTGCCAATGTGGGGAGCTATGAGAATCAGTTTGAGCGAGGTTTGTCTGAGCTTCCGAACTACTAAGGGAATGAGTGGGAGAGGCGGAAAAGCGTAAGCAAATATCCCTGACCAGTTCATCCATAGGGCATTGCATTTGGAGAGCGGGTGTTGGAACCTGGAGGCGAAGCTTGGGCATTTTGCGTTTTCTGCTGTGTCGAACAGGTCTATGTGAGGAAATACCCATTCCTGAAAGTAGGGGAGGAGAATCTGGGGATGAAGTTCCCACTCGTGTATTTGCTGTCTCTGTCTGCTGAGAAGGTCTGCAATCTGATTGTTTGTCCTGGAAGATGTTCTGCTAGGAGATAAATTTTGTGGTGTACAGCCCATTTCCAAATGGCTTGTGCTAGGCGTGACAGTTGGAGAGAGTGTGTCCCGCCTTGTTTCTGTATATAGTACATCGCTGTCATGTTGTCTGTGCGGACTACGACTGCTTTGCCGATGAGGTGAGTTTGAAAAGCTCTGAGCGCTAGAAACACTACTAGTAGCTCTAGGCGATTTATATGGGGACCCTTGTACTTTAGACTCCATAACCCTTGGATTGTGTGATTCTGTAGGTGAGCGCCCCAACCAGTGAGCAGTGCGTCTGCTGTTAGCACTGTCTGTGGAACAGGGTCGAGAAAGGGCCGCTCTTGGGATAAATTTTGTGGGTGCCACCACTGCATTGAGCAATGGGTGCGGCCATCTACCAACACTAGATCGGTCAACTGACCCTGGGACTGGTTCCACTGGCTTGCTAAGCATTCTTGAAAGGGACCCATGTGAAGTCTTGCGTGGGGAACAATTACAATGCAAGACGCTATCATTCCTAGCAATTGCATGAATACTCTTGCTGGTAATGATTGGTTGGGTTGAAACTGAGTGAGAAGGGACTGAATGCTGTGAATTCTGGCTGTATTGGGAGAGGACAGAGCTTTTTGAGCATCTATTGTGGCTCCCAGATAGGTTTGTGAGTTGGAAGGCTGTAGGTGAGACTTCAACGCATTCACTGTAAATCCTAGTTGGTAAAGTAAGTGAATAGTGGCTTGAGTGTGTTGGAGACACATTTGGTAAGTGCTGGCTTTGATGAGCCAGTCTTCCAGGTATGGGAAGACGTGGATGGTCTGTTTTCTCAGATGGGCTGCGACTACTGCCAGTCATTTGGTAAATACCCTGGGAGCAGTGGCGACTCCAAACGGTAGTACTTTGAATTGGTAATGGTGACCCTCTATCATGAATCTGAGGTATTTTCGATGAGCGGGATAAATTGGAATGTGGAAAAATGCGTCCGTTAAGTCTAGAGTAGACATAAAGTTGCCCTGTTGTAGAAGTGGGAGCACTTGTTGAAGTGTCACCATGTGGAAATGTTCTGACAGTTTGTAGTGGTTTAGCTCTCTGAGGTCCAGAATCGGTCTCAAGGAGCCGTCCTTTTTGGGAATTAGAAAATATATGGAGAACACGCCTGACCCTTGATATTTTAACGGTACAGGCTCTATGGCTCCTTTTAGCAAAAGAGACTGGACTTCCTGTTTGAGTAGGTGTAAATGTTCTGGTGTCATTTTGTGAGAGCGTGGAGGAATGTTTGGAGGATTGTCAGTAAGCTCCAGGCAATAACCATATTGGGTAATTCCTAACACCCATTTGTCTGTGGTGATAGATTGCCAAATGGGGAGAAATTGTAGAAGACGTCCCCCGACAGGTGTTAAATGATCGGGGGAAGTGTAGGCAAGTCACTGCTTGTTAGGGGAGGGGGAATTACGTGGTGTGGAACATTTGCCCCTACCTTTATCGTTGTTACCTCTGTACCTTCCTCTAAAGAAACCTCTTGTAGAGGAAGATTGATTGTTGCCTTTGTACGAGGCGGTAGTATTATCTGAGGACATGGTTTTTGACCCTCCACGATAGAAAGAGCGACGAAAGGAGCCCCGGTTAGAATGGACTGCAGAGCTCCCATGGACTTGGCTACTTCTGTATCTTTTTTCATCTTTTCTAATGATTTATCTACTTCGGGCCCGAAGAGAAGCTCCTTGTCGAAAGGAGTATTTAAATTGGACTGTTGGACTTCAGGTTTGAAACCAGAAATCCTTAATCATGCATGCCTCCTTAATAATACATTGGTGTTGATCTCTCTAGCTACAGTGTCCGCAGCATCTAAAGCACATCTAATTGATGAATTAGAGATGAGCTTCCCTTCCTTGACTAAATCTTGAGCTTTTGCTTTGTGCTCATATGGAAGATATTTGAGCAGTTGCTCCATTTCGTCCCAGTGTCTCCTATCATACCTGGCTAGTAGGGCTTGGATGTTAGCAATGCGCCAATGATTTGCTGCTTAAGCAGCTACTCTTTTACAAGAGGCGTCTAACAATTTTGACTCTTTGTCTGGAGAGAGAGCGTCCCCTGTAGTTTGTGAATTGGCCCGTTTACGGGCATTAGAAACAACCAAAGAGTCTAGTGGTAACTGCCCTTTAATAAAAGCTGGATCTGAGGGAGCAGGCTTATATTTTTTGTCTATTCTGGGTGTGAGAATAAGAGCACGCACAGGGTCTTTAAAAATATCATCTGCATGTCTCATCATACCTTTGAGCATGGGTAGAGTGTGGCTAGCCCTTTGTGTGTTACGGAGTATTTCAAAGAAGAAATCTTCCTCCAGAGATTCCTTGTGTAACTGTACTTCATGATATTCTGCTGCTCTAGCTAGTAATTCTAGATATCCCACATTATCGTCAGGAGGGGAAGGCTTTGCAGGGTAAAGATCTGGGTCGTTATCTGTGGGCAAATCAGTGTTGTAATCCTTCCAGGGATCTATTGGTAAAATGTTGTTCCCCTGTCGCCGTCATCATAATCATCATCAGGTGGTGGTGGTGGAGTTAGTTGGTGTAATGAGTAAATGCTTCAATGGTGGAGATGGTGGTGCAGGGAAACGTGGTGGAGGAGGAGGAGGAGAGGGGTTAGTACCTACATGCTTCTTCTTCAAAGGAATATGATAAAGTGTGTCCTCTGATTCAGGCTTGCGTTTCTGAGGCAGTTAAGAAAGGACATGTCCTGTATGTGGATTTATATAACGTTCCTTTTGTTTTGGGTCCGATTTTGGTGGTGGGGCGTCAAAAATCGGATCCTGCGGCTTCGGAAGAACATTTTTCGGTTTCGGCGCCGAGGACTTCGGTGCCGGGATGGGGAGACTTTTTGGTGCCAAAGATTTCGGTTCCGCAGCCGTCTTTGATTTCGGTGTCAGTGATTTCGGCTACGAAGAGGTTTTCGGCTTCGAGCCTGAAGGTTTCAGCTCAGTGGCTGACTTTGGCCGACTCGATCCCGAGCCGAAAGTCTTAGTGACGTGTTTCAGTGCCGAGCCGGAAGGTGGGGCGTCCGAAACATCTTCTCGGTGCCGACCGTGGCCCAAAGGCGGGGGTGGAACTGAAGCCTTTTGTTTGGGCTGATTTGGATTTTGGGGCAAGGGGTGTTCGGTACTCACGGGACGTTGACCTTGTGGCAAGTCTTCTTGCATCTCGGAGTCCGATTCCGGAATAGACACAAGTTCTTCTTGTTCTTCCTCGGCCCCGTGTGTGTCGAATTCGTGCTCAGAACCCTCAACGAAGATGTCCGGCGTGTATTCAACGTTTTGAGTCTGCATTTCGCGACGTCGAGCCAGACGATCACGGAGCGATTTCTTCGATCGGAAAGAATTACACACGTCGCAGTCTTGTTCGTTGTACTCCGGAGACAAGCACAAGTTGCACACTTCGTGTGAGTTGGTGCGCGGATACTTTGTGTGGCACCAGGGACAGAATTTGAATGAAGTCCATTCCACCGACTGCGAGGTGGACCGACACAGTTAGGCCGGACGGCCTTCCCGAAGGTTTCTGATCGAAATTGAGGTTTACCTTGACGGATACAATACACGGAGAAGTGGTAACGCGTTCGAAAACAATACAGACGCGGGTAGAGTGGATTGCGCACCGAGGGGAACCCGAAGGACGGTTTCGAACCGGAGCGCAGCAACACACGTCCGAACCTGATGGCGGAAAAAAACAATCTAACAATGGAGTCGATGCCCATGCGCACCATCACCGAAAGGAGGCGTCACCTTACCTTGTGACTGGAAAGACTTCTTCGAAGAAAAACAACTTGTAAACATCCGGATCCAACACTAGATGGCAGGAGTATGCAAAGCATGTAACCTACACCTCACATGCCTCGAACATATAATTCTCATGGGTACAGAATCCCAGCAACTGGTCTTAACCAAGGGACAAACATGGCGAAGAGGTAAATCTTATGTGCTCTTCCCAGACTGGAATGGCAGATTTGGGCTCCAATAAAGTCTGCAATGGTACTGGCAAGTCAGAGGCTATGCAGGCTCAACACATTCACAATCCTGGAATGCTCCCTGCAAGCACTCTAAAACCTGATAGTCCACATGTTGAGACCACGGCACCTGCAAGATCCTAATGGCTCCTAGGTGGCTCCCTCCCTTCAGATAAAGTCCATGCAGGGATCAGTTTGATGGGCCTTGCATATGGATTTTCATGGTTAGATGCCTGCCTATTCCACCTTATGGCAGGTGGCAGTAATTGTAGGCATAGCACTAGCCTTGAAGAGTGAACAGCAATGAACAGAGTACCATCCATGGTAAAAGTCTTGTTGGCTAGTGCACAGTCTTCTTCAGAGTCAAATGGATACAAAACTACTTGCTGACTTGGGTCAACATATATTCTGAATTGAGGGTCCTCGAGAGAAAAAAGGGTCAACCAAAGCCCAAGCTCTCTATAAAATATAAACACTCTTATAATTAAAAAAGAGTGCATGTCTCCAGACTGTCTTCTTAGGATTTCTAGAAGGGCAGGGAAGAGGCTTGCATAAAAAGGTGGAGCTTTGTGGATTAGCTTTGACTGAATAGCAAATATTCTTGGCCAAGGTCCAATTTTTCTATATGACAACTGGCACAACAAAGCATGTGTGAGGGGGGCTGGGAGATATATTTAGGTGTTGACACGTCTAAGCTGCTAGAAGGCAGGCTAGACATGTATGTTTCTCCATTCAACCATAAGTCTTTGGGGCCCAGGAGCACAGGTCCTGGGGCAGACAAAGTGAGGGCTGTCAAAGGCACGACACACACTGATCACTTAAAGAGGAACAACCATTTTTGTTAGACACTCACCAGGTCCTCCACTGGACACCATTCAGACAGCACATGGTCTTCATGTAACACAATACTTATGTTAAATGGTGTATACAAAGTAAACACATAAGCAGAATATTATTGATGTCTGCATGGATTCGAAATGGGAGGGCTGAAAGACTTCCTCTGCTTCAGAGACACAGATAAATAGGCTTGTGCCTTTTTATGAAGAATCAAATATCACTACCTGTCACTCTCCCCACAGACTGAAATGAGAAGGCAGTAGTCAACCTCGACTATGGGCAAAGTTACAATCTGTATGTGTCACTTGGCCAGCAGAAGCAACATTAATAAAACAGGATTATCGTCATTCGAATAGTAGAATGTCGAGACCAGGTGGATAAATACCTGGGCAATGCCACCCCGGAGGTGGGCTGAGAACTGGCTCAAACCAGGAAATCCTGGAGGACCAAACAGGCAAAATGCCCATCTTGACGGACCTGACTGTCCAAGCAATAGTGCTTTGTGAACGTGTGCAGCGACGCCCATGTAGCAGCCTGGCAGATGTTCAAGACAGGTACTCTGCAAGTCAAAGCATTGGTAGCAGCCTTGACCCTAATACAACTGGCCTGCAAGCCCTCACATGGCTACAATTTAGCTAGCACCTAGCAGATCTTGATGCAAAATACAACCCATTGAGAGAAGTTTCTCTGATGCATAGCCCTGCCTTTTTTTGTTTTGCTTCTGTTAAATCGATAAAGAGGAGATCATCCCCCAGATCGTTTTTGGTATGATCAATGTGTGAAGACAGAGCTATTTTCGTATCCAAGTGATGGAGCCCCTCCTCTTCCTTAGGAGGATGAGGTGGTTCAAAAAATATTGGTAACACATTGTTCCAGCTAACGCAGAATGGAGTCACCAATGACAAAAACTGCCAGCTCTATAATTTAACAGGGGTGTCACTCCTGAAAATGTATACCTAAATGATCACATTGGAGACCTACCCATCAATAATTCATGCCACTGAATGGACTATTTGAAAAAAGAATATTTATTGGCTCACATAATCAGAACATATCTCACTTTTTAATGATATAGCTAAAGAATTTTGCATATACATATACCAGAAGATTTGGTTCCAATATACAACAAATAAAAACAAACAATGTTGATGACAGAATACTCTAAGCAATGCCGCATGGGGGCCGTTGTCCATGAACACCTGACCCAGCCTTACATTGAGGGATTAGAGTTAGGCCTTCAATGCCAGGCGGATGGCCCGCAGTTCCAGGAAATTGATATGAACCTGAGATTCCACCAGGGACCAGAGTCCTCTGATCTCCAACTCTCCCAAGTGACCGCCCCAACCCAGAAGTGATGCATCGGTCACCACTGTCAGCTCCAGTTGGGGTAGGTATATGGGTTTGCCGCTAATTCACTAACGGTTTGTTAACCACCTCCGAAGATCTTTTCCAGTCTCCCCTGAAATCTGGACCAGGTCTAAGAGATTCCTCTGATGCTGTGCCCACTTGAACTTCAGATCCCACTGCAGAGTTCTGCATATGCCATGGAGCATGCTTCACTAGCAGGATGCAGGAGGCCATAAGAACCAGCAGCCTCAGAGTCAATCTCACCGAAATCGAGTACTGAGGTTGAAACATCGGGATCCTAGCTTCTTTGAACTGCACCGTGCCCAGAATGGCTCGGATGAAAGGGAGCGTCTGAGAAGGAGTTAGGTGTGACTTCGGCATGTTGATAGTGAACCCCAGTGAGTGCAGAAGGCTCGCCGTAGTCTGGAGGTGGGTAACAACTGCCTGGGACAATCCTACCTTCAACAGCCAGTCATCAAGGTAGGGGAGGCCTGGGACCCCTGACCTCTGCAGCTGTGTTGCAACCACCACCATCACTTTTGTGAACACCCGAGGGGCACTAGTGAGGCCTTAGGGGAGCACAGCGAACTGAAAATACTCTAGGCCTACCGTGAAACGCAGGTAACATCAGTGGGTCTGCAGGACAGGAATGCGGAAATACGCATCCTGGGGGTCCAACGCTACTCTCTTTGGGAAGCATGGGCAACAGCTGCGCAACCGAGTCCCACAATGCATGGGTATATCGGCCCAAGAGGTATACGGTGAACACCGACCACAATGCTAGGCTGGTGGAAGAAAATAGCCTCTTCCCAAAGGTATCCAGCTTCTTTGATTCCCTATCTGGGGGAGTGGAAGAGAATGCGCTGGAATTAAGTTTGGCTGTCGAGGCCTGCACCACCAGGCTCTCAGGAGACGGCTGTTGGGTGAGGAAGACCAAGTCTCCGGGGGCAGGGTGGAGGCACCTGGCAATTATCCTGTGCACAGGAGCCCCAGTGCAAGGTTTAACACAAGCGCCTGTGACAACATAAGCGAGGGCCTCATTAAATGGGATAAGGGGCTTCTCAGAGCGGACCCTCGGTTGAAGCACTTCCCTCAAGATGTTGTTCTTGACCTTGACAGAGGGCAACTGCAGGTTAAGGACCTCCACTGCTCCTCACATTTCCATGGTGAAAAAAGATCTTTCCTCTTTGGCAAGGATAGGAAGAGAAACCTGGCTAGAGTCTGGTGAGGTGTACACAGCACTGGCATCTCCCAGGTCCTCATAGCAATTTTTCTCCTGGTAGGGATCATCCTCCATGGGACCATAGGCCTCTTCATCACCCCCTCGCCCCCCGGGAAAGTGGGGCTATCCAAGGGCGTCAAGATCAGGGTGGGTTGACGCAGTCCGGGAAGCACTGGTGTCAACATCGAGCGGAGTCGAGGCAGCACCGTCTCAGAGTCAGAGAGGACAGAGTCCTCCTCAAGTGGCACCGGTGGCGTCGTAACGGCACAGAGGGAACGTTGGGCCGGCGTAGGTGTCAGTCTGGATAGGGAATGGATCCAGAGAACCCAGCTGGTGTCGGAGCAAACCCTCCGGCGGTAATCCATGGTGCCCAAAGGCGCACCAGAGTAAGCTGTTGGCCCAAAGATGGAGTGCATGGCTTCTTATAGCTCCTCGAGTTGGGCAGGGGTAACTCCAGCTTCAGGGAACAAGGAAGAGGGTGGAGCGGACCCGGTTGCTGGCTCCGTGGGTGGAGAGAGGGAGCAGGGCTTGGAAGAACAGCGCTGACCGATAGAGGCCAAAGAGCGCTTCGGCTTATTCTTCTTGTGCCTTCTTTGAATTACCCGACTTTGACGAAGACAAATGGATCGACTCCGAGAGCGGGCCTAAGATCTCCCTCGGGATCGAGACCAAGATCGGTGCGGAGCCTTCTTCTACCACGCTGTCAGGAGCTTCATCGCGGGCTCGTAAATCGCTTTGGGGTGCATCGACTTGCAGTCAGAGCAGGCCTTGGAGTCGTGGCTCGACCCCAGACAAACCAAGTGTGGGACAGAGACAGACATCTGCCTGCGACATATTCCTCACATGGTTTAAATCTGCACTGCTGGCGCAGAAAACAAAACTGATGTCAGCTCGCTAGGGTGGTGCCTATATAGGCATAACACACATCACTTCAGATGCAGACGTGGAACTGATCGACGCCACATACCAGCACGCAAGGTCCTGGTCAAGATTTTCCGGATCCAGTCTGATGCCTGAGGAATATTCTAAGGTGAGAAATCTGCGGTTATAATTCTCTATCAGATAACACCAACCTCTAACTTTTATCCTTAAAGCTGACTAACAAAGACAACTGAATATGCCACTTGCTTACATCTTCTGAGATTTTAGGAATGGCTTTGATATCGCTGATAGTGATCATACTTTGTGGGGCCTCTCTGTATGTGTGACCAAGTAGATCCACCAGTGTGAAGCCATTAAACCATCAAGCAACCTTTAGAGCCCTATAGCAATCTAGATAACGCAAATTAATTTCACCCAAGACCCACGACTTCTACAGTATGAACTGAGTTTTAATCAGTATTATGTGCAACAGCAAAGTAGACATACAAGGCGTAGCTTACAAAAGTGGCTATTTCCAACAAATGCAGATAAGAAAAGAAATGGCAATTTTTTTCTCATTTTTCTTGCAATACCTGTTAATAGAACTATGTTTCTAAATTACATTCATAGCATTTTCATCACAGACATCGATAATTCACATGTAAGAGAAAATTCGCATTTAAAGAACATTAAAATGGAAAAACACGCATCACGAAATCGAAACCTGGCACAAACTGCATAGCATGCATGTTCCTTTCTTCGCTGCTGGAGGCTTAGTTTCAAAATCAGCACTACAGCTTTACTCAACAATTACACCGCATTGTAATATAATACTCGCTACACCTGTTCACTGCACCTGCACGTGAGAATAAGACAAGATTTTTCCCACTTGCAATCAAAATATATTAGGCAGTGTTCCGGAATTAATGTTCTTGGTCGCATACAATAAAGTGCTTTTTACAAAACAGGTTTAAAAAATTCGTCCTACCTTGCCTTGGCAATTGTTTACATGACCTTTAGCTGTGATGCCTTTAATAAGACAATTTGTTCCTTTAATTATTTCTTCATACTGTATCGTCAAACCACTAAAAAATAAAAATAAAAAGTGAAAATAATAAATGAATAAAATCGAGCAAACAATAATTAATTATCAATACCTTGGTCTGCAGACTCAAATTAGCCGTATGTTTCTCTGCTGATGACGAATGCCGGGACACTAGGCGGAGGAGTGAAAACAACAAAAGAGAAGAGCCTTGCAGGTCCCCTGAGAGAGGGAGTGGAGGGCGGCGCCAATATGCAGGTGTTTTCAAGGACGCTCGTGTAAGCAACTCATTAAAGTCTGCAATGTCACACAGTGCTTAAATATTGTACAGTGCACCTGATTTTATAAAGCACATTTAAAGGAAAATACCACAGAGGGGTAATTGTTTCCGTAACGTAGCTCCGTTAATATTCCACGTGAAGTTAGGTACTCTATTACACGGTATAAAAAAACATCCGTCGTAGCTATAGTACATTTGTTTTCAATACATGCAAAGCAACCTGGAAACTTTAAAACAGGCAAACGATGCAACACCAAAATCGCTTGTCACTGGGTTTTCAATTCACACCTTTACTCTTTCTTAACTGCCATTTTAGATGATGCTTGTATGGAGCTCGTGCCTGTTACCCTGGAATTATGTTGTCAGGTAAACCCAAATGCTATCACGCAGTTGCCATAGCGCCCCACGATTAAAATATTCCTGCCACCATCCCGCCTAAAACCAAGAACCCTTATCCTCTTCTCGGCACTGCACTATCACAACTCACACATTTCAAGCTGTGTTATGTTTAATGGTCTTACAGAGCGCGATACTCACTTCAAACTGAATATCCCGGCACCGATCATAGCTGATAAAATCCCAGATTAGAGACAGTAGTGAATCTTTAGAATAACCACGTTTCAGCGCTTTACTAAAGTAATAAGGTGTTAGCAGGTGCGGATGGAAAGAGGTAATTGATTCAAATGGAGAGGGGCAAAATGGGAGAAGGGGCAGTCCCACTCCTGGCAAGTCAAAAATGGCGGGTTGCCAAAGCCAAACCGAAGAATCTAAGTCTTCTGCTGAGTTGATAGAAGCTGGCCTCAGTACGGAGGCAGCAGGAGCCTCCACCATGCAGTGCTCTGTGCGTCTGGAAGAGTAACTTGAAAATGCACCTCTTTCTGATAGCAAACCAGTAAAAGTCCTTTAGTAATGAGCCGAGGGAGGTGACAGAGCAGTCTGGCTGCAGGATTTTGCACAATTTGCATGAGAGAAAGCAGTGCCTCACTGATAGTTACGAAGCGAGTCTTGCAAGCACAGTTCCTTCTGAACTTGCGCATTAAGCCGAAGCAAGAGCCATTGATAGATAGTACTTGATTTTTTATGCTCAGGGCATCGTCAATCAGAATGGCTAAACTTTGAGCTCCCTGTTCTGGGGCAGGTGGGGGACCCAATTCTTTGGTCCACCAATCCTCTGTCCAGATCTTCTTAGCCCTTCGAAAGAGAAGAATCTCAGTTCGCCCCCCATTGAGTTGAAGACAGCTGTTTCATCCATGTTAATGAAACTTGATAAAGCGTAAGAAATCATACCCAGAGGTATATCTCGGGTCTCAGCCAGCACAGAACCAGGGACTAGAACAGCCACGTTTTCAACATTTCCTGAACACTGTGAAATCCGCATAGCATCGAAGATGGAGGCAGTTAGTGCCAGGCCCTGAAAGAGAATGCTCCAGCCCCGTATCTAACAGTGAACACATGGGGAACAGGCACAAACTCGCTATCGCTGGATCTGAACATACAGGAAAGCCAGTAGCTGTGCAGTTTATATTTTAGATAGCGAGGGGCATTATCCATCAAGGACTTGTGGGTGAGACAACAGATCTTAAACAAGATACATTTTCGGACAGGAAGCCAGTGAAAATCTCTCAGAATGAGGCCCGAGGGAAAGCCTGGCGGGAGGTTACAAACCAGACGGGCAGCCGTATTTTGTACCACCTGGAGTTTAGGCAGTATGGTGTCATTAACTGCCATAAACAGCGCATTGCTGTAATCCAGGCAGCTTATAACCAGGGCCTGGACCAGTGTTTTTCTGGCAGAATAAGTTAGCAGAGGGAAAACCTTCCTCAGAAGTCTCACTGTCGCAAAACAAGAGCCATAAGTTGCAAAAATGTGGTTCTTCATGGAAAGTTTGTGGTCTAGTTAATGCCCAAATTTTTACGGCGCAAGAAGGTATAGGAGCTGCCTCCAGCTCCGCAGGCCACCAGTCAGAAGTCCAAAGGAACTGAGCTTTTCCGACTGGTAAAATGTAAGTTTTTTTCCCTGTTCCACTGGAGACAGCTGGTAGTCATCCAGGCCACAATTTTCCTCAGATAATCTTGAAAGCAATTTTTTTTGCCTTATCAATGTCCTTTCCCAGCGAAATGATCAGCTGGGTATCATCCAAATATGAAACTACATCAAAGTCACAGAAATGCGACCGCTCAAAGACAGTCACATGATTTAATTCTAGTGGTGTCTAGATTGTGTGCCACTTAGACTATGACTTGGGTGTCATCAGCATAAGAAATTATCTCAAAGCCATTATCTTTTATAATTTTTGTTAGTGGAACCACATAAATATTAAAGAGGGTGGAGCTCAATAAAGATCTCTGTGGCACCCAGCATGGTATCAGACTTTGACTAAAAGGCGGAATAAAAAAAAATTCGGTTCGGTTGGTCACAAAGGCCTCGAGCCATGCCAAAGCAATGAAATGAATGCTGGTATTAAGCTTCTTAATCAGGATTGTGTGGGAGACCGTATGAAAGGATACAAATAGGTCCAATAGAATAAGTGCCGCTGGTCTACCTTCATCCATGCTGGTCCTGATGACATCAGTGACAGTCAGGAGAATGCTTTCTGTACTGTGCTCTGCATGAAAGCCAGATTGTGATGAATCCAAGATGTAGTTATACTCCAGGAACTAAATCAGTTGTTTATTAAGGATTTTCCCCAAAAGCTTAGTCACACGAGGCAGTAGTGAGATCAGGCGATAGTTAGAGATGTTGGCTGGACCTGCTGTTGATTTTGTTCACTAAAGGTAGCACACTGGTGTGTTTCCAACTCTTATGTACCCATCCTCTATTAAATGATAAATTATCTGTTAAAAGGGTAAGCAAAAGTGGAGAGATGAGAGAGATCACATGCCCTGAGCAGGGGTCTTCTGGAGGCCGTAAATGTTTAGTGCCAAGTGTGCCACTATGAGGCAGGGTGGATGCTGGAAGGTGAAGGTTATCTCAGACACACCCATTCTGCAGGACATGGTTTGTGTTCGGAGGGGGTGCTCTTCAGGTGGCTGCAGTGGGCAATACCTTCTGTACCAGGTATTGAATGAGTCACAAAGACTGAATAGCCTAATGATTGCTGCAATTTATTTATCTATTGCTTTGTTAGATTTTTAAGTTGATGGGTGTTTACATAACATATGTTTCATAATATATGTATAGATTATGTATGGTGCATATGATTTGCATAAACCGTAAGGTTATCTTGCAGCTATCTCTGGTTTCATTCGGCTGCCAGATCAACCCTCTTTATTCAAGTCCCCTATTGTAAATAGATTCTTTAAGGGCATTACTCATCTCTTTCCTCCATTTCCTTTCATAATGCCCCAGTGGGACTTGAATCCTGTTCTAACCTATCTTATGTGTGCTCCCTTCGAGCCTCTTCACAACTGTCCTCTCAGGCTCCTCACTCTGAAAACTGCCTTCCTTGTTGCTATCACCTCTGCTCGCAGGGTGAGTGAGCTTCAGGCTCTATCTTCTAAGCCCCCTTTCTTCTCTGTGCATCCGGAGAAAGTGGTGCTTAGGACGAGGCCCTCGTTCCTTCCAAAAGTGGCTACACCATTTCACATAGGACAAACAATAACTTTGCCCACCTTTATCCCACCTCCGCACCCTTCCAAGGCAGAGGAGAGACTCCACCGTCTGGACCCTAAACGTGCACGGTCCTTCTACCTTGACCGCACAAAAGATTTCCAGGTGGATGATCAACTCTTCGTTGGCTATGTAGGTGCCAAGAAAGGTCGGGCTGTTGAAAAGTGTACCATCTCTCAATGGGTCGTGCTTTGTATTAAAGTCTGTTACGCTTTAGCGATAAAGGAACCTCCAGTGGGGCTGCGTGCGCTTTCCACTAGGGTTACGGCAGCAACTACTGCATTGGCACGTGGAGTTCCACTTTTTGACACCTGCCAGGCAGCCACGTGGGCATCCTTGCACACATTCACCAGACATTACTGCCTGGACAGCCAACTCCAGAGGGACGGCTAATTTGCCCTTTCGGTCCTCCAGGACTTTTCTTTCTGGTGTGAACTTACTTCGCAGTCCCTCGCCCGGGGATGGTATTGTTGTGGTATCTATTCTAAGGTAAGTAATCTACAACTAACTGTCTCTTTCAGATGAACAAGTTACTTACGTTCGGTAACAGTGTATCCGTAAGAGACATAGGTTAGTTGTAGATTCCTTACCGCCCCACCCATCCTCCCTGCTCTGCGAACTGACTTTTAGGGCTAGGGACTCCCTTACAGGGCCCTAGTTGTGGTGTACCAGTGGTCAGTGTTTTTCATGGCTCTGCGCTTCTGACGTGGAAAGTCTTGTCAGAACGGACGTCAGCACACAGGGTCAGCGTCTAAGTAGGCACCGCAACATCATCGCAGTGACCACCCCGCCCCCGACGGTCGCGGAGTTGACCGACGCCACCTACCGACGCTCAGGGGTACTGCTAAGAAAAAATCCCCCTGATCCAGTCTGACACCTGGGGGTAATTCTAAGGTAAGGAATCTAAACTAACTGTCTCTTTCAGATGTTGTCCTCTTGAGTCTAAATCACCAAATGTGAATAAACTGGCCTTTTTGACTGGCCTGGCCCATTTATTACCATTAATGACCTCTTATCTGAGGATAATGGGGGGTGACTTTAAATGTGTTGCTGTTCTGGGCCTGGACAGATCTCACCCCACCCTACCTACAGCACAAGCACAAACTATCGGAGGCTGGCCGCTCCTGGGCTGCCCAATGGTACCTCATTGATTTTTGTAGAGTCAGGAACCCAGAGTTCCATGAATACTCCTTTCATTACGGCCAAGAAGCTTTGGAGGGCTTGACAGGGTCCATTGTTGCGGGGCATCATATGGTAAGAAGGTTTCTGCGGAATACCTGGCAAAGACATCTCCCAACCACTCCCCCTTACCTTGCTCTTTCATGTGGTCCCCACGCAGGCTGGAGATCCCCACCTGGCGCTTGGATCCTACAATGTTTGGGGATCAGGCCTTCAGGGCGCACGGGTATCTAGTTATTGGCTTGGCAATGCTGGATCAGCCTTTTCGTCAGGGTAGGGATGGGAGGCCATAAAGGAGGTGGTTCGGGGATTTTGTATCTCCAGTAAGACTGGGGGGGTCCGTGCTCCGCTGCCCTCCGACATCCAACGACAGGAAGCGGTCCTTAATGGCCTTCCCCGGGATCTAGAGGGGTCTATGGTGGGTACAAAACGCATCTGGGAGGAGTGAGAGAAACTGCTTGCCCTTGTAGAGAGACTGAGGCATTTTGATTATAAAGCTTATACGACTAGAGCCCACGCTGAGAGAGACAAGTCAGGTAAAATGCTCGTCTGGCTCTTACAGAGTTAAGTGAGAGGGCATACCATACTCCAGGTGAAAGATGCCTCAGGAGAGATGTCTTTACACAGGAGGGGATTAATTCTCCTTTTCTCCATTGTTATAGGGACTTATATTCCGCTAGAACGGGGGTTGACAAGGTTGATATGCTGAATTACATCGCCGACTCCTCGCCAGTGGAGTGGCGGCTCAATCGGTCATGGATATCACGAGGCAGGAGGTCCGGGACGCGATCAAAGAGATGGCTAGGCGTAAAGCCCTTGGGCTTGAAGGCCTCCCCATAGAATTTTATGCGATGTATGTTTCAGACCTTGTTCTCAGATTGGTGACCCTGTTTAATGATTCCCAGGCATGGGGGTGCTCCCTCACTCATTGCACGAGGCCACAATTGTATCATTGCCTAAGAAAGACAAAGACCTACTGCTCTTGGACTTGTATTGCCCCCTCTCGATGCTTAATGTTAACTATAAGATACTGGCAAGATTCTTGCGAGCTGGTTATTACCACATATGTGCTCTCCGGTACATTCTGAGCAACTGGCTTTATCCCCACTCGTAGCACCCTGCCCAGCATCCTCCAATTGCTACTCGCTCTGGAGCAGCTGGAGCGACTCCCACCGGATTGCCCGGTCATGTCCATAGATATCAGGAAAGTATTTGACTCAGAGTTTCTATATGCCACCTTATTTGGCATGGGTTGCGGATCTCCTTTCATTAAATGGACGAGACTCCTCTACACAGACCCACTGGCTCGCGTTCGCACCGGTTCAGTGATCTGTGAATCGTTCACAGTGGGTTGGGGTACTAGACCAGGATGTCAACTGTTGCCATTATTGTTCACCCTGAATCTGGAACCATTTGCTTGGACGATACGAGAAGGGGCCCACTATCGATGCTTGTTCCTTTCTGCCAATTGCCTTTATCGCTCATTGCACGCAGGTGACGTGCTTCTGTACATGAGGGGTGAGGATTCAGATCTGAGAGAGCAGTGAATGCATTGACAGAGGTCTGTTGCTTCTAGGGATTACAGGTGAACAGGAGTAAATACTGTGTCTACGCTCTCGGAGAAGAGCACGAGGGGAATAGGCCCATGCAGTCTACCCTGACTTTGCAGTGGGAATAGGGGTCCACTTGCTATTTGGGGGTGGCCATATATTGTACTGTGGATTTGGTCTATGAGGGCAATCTGCGCTGTGCTCTAGCCGCCTTGAGATGTTCAGTGGCCTTTTGGAACTCCCTTCCCCTGTCGGTGGGCGGCAGAGTAGCAAGCTCTAAGATGGTGGTATTGCTCTGTCTTCTCTATATCTTTGCGGCCCTCCCAATAGAGGTCCCACTGAAGTTTTTCAGTGAATTGGACAGTATTATGCTGATGTTGTATTGGGAATCTTCGCGGTGCCGTGTGGTGTTGAAGATTCTGCGTTTACCAGTGGAGGAGGTTGTACTGGCAGTGCCGAATTTTGAACTCTACTACTTAATGACAATTACAGTGGTTTACCCGGGAGGGAGTGGGCTGTCATGAGCATGGCCTGCCATCCAGGAATCTCTTTACCCATATCTTACTGAAACCTAAACTGGCGTCCCTGTTCCGCAATATGAACATACTAAATAGAACGGTTAGCTTTGTTTGGGCTCTGGCATTATAACAAACACATACTAAATTGCCCTATTCATCCAAATTGCCGTTACTGGCTGTCCGATGTTTGTGTCAGTCGGTGACTTGGTAGGGACGCCATCGCTGGGTGGAACTGTGATTACTATCTTGGGCGATTTGTTTGTGGGAGGTAAGCTCGGTCCCTTTGCAGAATTACAGGAGACCTATAACCTACCACTGTGAATTTTTTTGCTCCACGGATCTCTGCGAAACTGGGCACGTGAGTGGTGGGGTCCTGCCACTGCCGAACACCCAGAGCACAAGTGCCCGCGATATCTCCATCTTATAACAGTCCGGACGAAGGCGGTCACTTTGCTTTATAGAGCACTGTTGCAGGGAGCACAACTGGAAACTGGTCCCAGGATGTTTGTTTCCGGTCCAGGGAGGACCTGGCTTGGCAGTTCAGGCTGGACTGTTCCCGTGAGGAGCAGGGTCAAGACTGATTTGCACATGGCAGGGTCCAAACTGGGGTGGCATAGTGAGCAAAAGAACAATGGATTGAACCCAGATATCTTGACTGGGGGTGAGTGGTTGAAAAGTTATATCACTCCGTCCATCATCTTGTTGTGTTTGCCACAACTGGATCTGGCACGTTTGAGGCAGCATTGGGAGGAGGACGTGGGGACACCAGTGGCTGACCAAGCTTGGAGGCAGATGTTCGAACACACCCTTAAAGTAGCCAGCAATGCCTGCTTCAAGCTTATCCAGTTAAAATACCTTCACAGTACAAACCGCACTCCATGACCCCTTCATGCTCTGTTTCCCAGTGCAGTCGGGAATCACAGTACTGGTATTTCCTTCTGGTAGCGGTTCAATCCCGCCATGGTTGTGTTTGATTTCTGATTTTAGCAGCTCCTCGCGGTGACTCCATATTTGTTACCAACGGGCAATCACGGTTTCCCATTTTTACAGTACACATTTGTTTCCCCGTGCCAGTGGGGAAGCACCTTCGAGTGAGGGCACCCTACTATCTGGAGTGCCCCTACAAGCCTTCCGATTCGGGATTTTGTACCCCTGGCTTCCTTATCTGAGGATGATTTATGGAGGACTGACTCCCCTGTCTTTATTTTGATTTGTGTACATTTATTCCAGGCATTGTTTTGTCCTGATGATACCATAATTTAGAAGGAATCGAAATGTCATCGACTAAAAACACTCTGACACCAGCAACCAAATGTGATTTTAATATGGGTGCAGAAGTGTTGTAAAATAAGTTGTGACCTTGATCATTGTATTTTCTGTGTTACCTAAATCTGCCTGTGTGTGTGTTGATACAAGTACAGTGTGCCCTGTAGGGGTTGGTACTTCTATTTCTACTGTATTTAATAATAAATGTGATTTTAACAGTCTATTCGACACTACCTAGGCATTATTATTTTGTTCCTGGTGTATTGTTTACTTTATTGCTAGTTAGGGACCTCTGTTCATTATAATATATGTATCCCAGTGTATCACTGACATGCCCTCATTGTATGGCGTAAGATACAGATTTCTATCACATGGTCTGGTCCTACCCATCATTGCCCTCATAGTGGTCCACCCTCCTCAAGGTCGTCTTTCATACCACCAAGAGGAACGTTGAACTCACACCTCAGTTGTGCCTACTGGGCTCTCGTACCCATAGTGCTGCTCGTAAGGTGACAGATAAATTCATAGACTTGGCACTTATTCTTGCTTGATGGCAGCTGACCATGAGTTGGAATTCGCCCTGAGGTCCTGCTGTATATAGGTGGGCGTAGGAAAGTGCCCCTTTTTGACATGGTCACCCCCACTTTTTGCCTGATTTGCAATGCAATTTTGACTGGAAGTGCACTGGGTTCCTGCTATCCAGGGCCCCAGTGTCAGATCTCTTTCCCTAAACTGTACAATTGTTACCTCAATTGACAATACCTTTGGCCCCCTGTAAGTCCCTAGTAAATGGTACACCTGTTACCTAGGTCATGGGTACCAAAGAGGGTCCCTAAGGGCTGCAGCATTTATTGTGCCACCCTACGGGACCCCTCACCTAACTAATGCAGACTGCCATTGCAGGCTGCGTGTCTTGGTGCAGACAAAAGTGAAAACACAACATGGCACACATCCCTGTGTGCTATGCCTGCAGACACTGCATGCAGTATATGCAAGTCACCACTACAGCAGGCCTTACAGCCCTAAGGCAGGGTGCACTAGACTGCATGTGTGGACATATCTGCATGACCAGCTATGCCCCTGTGCTGGTTAGGTCAATTACTGCCAGTGCAGGTGACCAGGGAAGCCATTTTAAGTACATGTGCTGGACACTGGTGAAAACGAGTTGCCCAGCTCCAAGATGGCGTCACTGAAACCAAAGATGTTTAGTATCAAATATCTTGTATTTATAAACCCTGACTGATTCCAGTGATTGATTTATTAATACATGCACCCAGAGGGCACCTTAGAGGTGCCCCCTGAAAACCTACCTACTACTAGTGTGCTGGCTGACTGGTCCTGACCAGCATGCCAACACAGACAAGTTTCTGACCCCCAGGGGTCAGGGCAAATGCACTCAGGAGGTCAGGAACAAAGCCTGTTCCAGCAGAGGGTATTTACTACACTTTCTAGCAGGATGACCTGTAAATTTGCATTGCAAAGCAGGGGGGCTTCAAAGAGCAAGCCGCCTTTAGTATGCAAATCTGGCTTCCCTCAGAGGGATGCAACCCCCCCCCCCCTCCCCCAACCAGAGCCCATTTGGCGCTTGGACAGGCGGGAATATTAGTAGTCAGAAAGGCGTGCTCACCTTCAGGCTAGTTCCACCCTTAAGGTGGGCTACCTGAAGTGGATGCGGAATGTCAGAGTCTGCCATCTTTGTGATGGCAGAATTAGGAACTCTGAGACAGGGTAATGCCCACTTCCCACAGGAAGTGGTCATATAGGGGGCTACCCTATATGTACTCCCCTAAATCTAGTATTTAGGGGAGCCGCTGCCACCAGGAAATGAGATTCCTCTGGACATAAAAAGGACATCGAAGAGTCGCAAGAAACAAGGACTATGGAGAAGCAACTTACTTGGCACCAATCCTACCGGCCTGTTTGCTGTTGCCAATGATCTTGCACCAAAGTCGTCTTGTCCTGCAGCTGTTGTGCCTCCAAGCCTGGGAGGACTGTTTGCCTTCAACAGAGATCCAGGAACTCCTGTGGAGTAGCGGAGCTGCTTCCCTGCATCCTTCAGGCACTCCAAAAGAACTGTGAGTACTCTGAACCACCACAAACCCGACACTGGAAAGCACTACTGCACTACTGCACCCGTGCCCCCTAGCCCGAGTTGAAGTGGGCCAACGGTGCCAGTGTGGTCCCCTGACCCTTCAGAAACAAAGCCCACCTTGGGTTTGCCTACAGTGGACTCACCAACGCCACCTGCAGCCTCTATATTTAAGCCCCCTCTACCGCGAGAGTCTTCGTTGACAAAACCCGACGCCTCAGAACACCTGGGCACCGGGCCGCCCTAGCTGGAGGTGAAGAGGACCAAAGGTGCCCCTATGTCCCCGAGCATTGTGAGAGCTGAGCCCCCTTGTTGGTTCAGCCTGGCTGGTCTCTCCTTCCCAGCCTCTTTCCAACTGGATAGTTCCCCCATTAAAGTGAATGGGACACCCAACGCCGTAACACACCTCTGCACACTCCAGAGCCCTCAGAGGTGACCTGTTGGTGTGGCCTTGGACCATACCCATACTCACTTTAAGCCCAGGAGACTGTTTGGCTTAAGTGATGTCATGTCCGGGTGGTATCTGGCATCAACGCAGAGTCGAACCCCACCTACCGGGGTAGGAGAGTTATTTTGAATTTTACAGATCCAGTTTGGCATATTAAGATTATTAGAGATGTGACCAATGCACAGGTAGAAATTTCTATCAGAATTATTTTTTCCTCTACAAACTATCAACAGCCATTTCTTCATTGTTTGTATGACTGTCTTCTATGTTACATTACTCTCATTCACTCTTGGCTCTTAGAAAACAACAGCTACAATGAAAACTTTAAAGTTGTTGCCTTCAACTACAAACTCTTTAAAAAGCATACACAGATGTCAGTTGACTTTCTTCTCAAACTTGGCAAGAAATCCATTTTAAAATTGTACCCTTCCAAAACAAGTAACCATCTAGCAATTCCTTGGGGATATACAACTCTAAACATTTATGTAAAATGGAATAAACAAAGTTTGCAGTGTGGGTGTTCGCTCCTATAAAGGAAAACCTGAAATGTGCTAAAGCCCTATAACATAACAGTAACTCAAATTACACAACAGAATCATTTATCTCTGAGCCTTTGAAAGGCTCTTGAAGCAACCACCACAAATTTTCTTTTAATCTCTAACCATCTGGATGAGAACTTTACCTATCCTTTAATACTTTCAATGATGAGGACAGTGTATGCTAACATCAAATCTTCCCAAAATAGGTGTAATGCTCTTTCTGGTAGACACTATCTAGCAACGATTCATCACTTTTTAACTATTCTCCAAGTGTTAGACTGGATACGGAAATTTTTCAGCAGTACCTCCACAAGCCGGTATATGGCACTGTGTGGCTCGGCAATGTCACCATTCAACTCCAGAAATTACGCGTGGAGCCCATACAGGGGCTATTCCCGCTCGCTGAGATCAGTTTCCCTCAAGACTGTCCGCACCACCCGAACCAGAGTTCCAAAAGCAAATTGGTGTGACCACAATGCAGATTCTTAGAGTTGTGATCTTAATAATGGATAGAGGCCAACCACAGAATGGGGAGGATTAGAGGGTCAGTGAGAAATCTGCATCTAGATAGGTTCTCTACCAGAAAGAGCGTAACAGAAAGTAAGTAACTTGTTCTTCTGATAGAGACTTTTAGTCCCAGACTCCTCTCCTTTTGAATAGATACCAAAGCAGTACCTGTTTGGAGGTGGATTTGCGGATGAACTCAAATGAAAAAGTCCTATAGGACCGAGCAGGCAAAATTACCCTCTTGGCGAACCAGACTATCCCGGCAATAGTCCCATGTGAAAGTATGGAGTGAGGCTCATGAAGGCACCAGGCACGTGTCTAGGACAGGGACTCTGTGTGCCAATGCAGTGGTAGCAGCTTTGGCCCTGGTAGAATGAGCATGCAGTCCTTACAGAGGCGGTTTTTTAATTAATGCATAGCAGATGTTAATGCAGAGGATGATCCAGTGAGAGACGGTTCTTTTCTGCATAGCCTTGCCTTTATTCGCTCCATAGAACCCCATAAAGAGCTGATGGTCCACCCAGTGTTTCTTGGCTCGATCTATGTAGAAGCTCATCGCTCTCATGTGGCACAAGCGATGGAGTCTCTCCTCCTCCTTTGAGGGATGAGGCGAAGCTCAGAACGCCAGCAGGGTGATGTTTTGAGCAACGTGGAATGATGTCACAACTTTTGGCAATGATGATACCCGAGTACACAAAAACATTTTCTCTGGGAAGGTGGTGGTGTACGGCAGACTGACACACAGAGCTTGAAGCTCGCTCACATGGTGCATCGATGTGATGGTGATGAGGAACACGGTCTTGAGGGTGAGAAGACACAAGGAACCGAAGTGAAGCGGCTCAAATGAAGTGCAAATCAGAAATGTGAGAACCAAGTTAAGGTTCCACTGTAGCATGACAAAGGGAGAGGAAAGAAACAAATGCTGTAAACCTTTTAAAAAAGCGCATACCAACTGGAGACTTAAACAAAGAGGGCTGATCCGGCAACCGCTAAATAGCAGTAAGAGATGAGAGGTACCCTTTAACTGTGCCCAGAGTAAGGCCTTGCGGGGCTAAAGACAAAACAAACAACAAAAACCAATCAGATAACTTTGCCTGGAGGGGGAAAAGTGTGCAAAGAACCAAACCACCGATTCAACTCAATGACTGACATCCAGTTTTTGTCAAGCGTCGACTGGCTTCCAAAATGACATCAACCACCTCCAGAGGAAAGTCAAAGGTGTTCAGCCATCACTGCTCAATCTCCAAACATGAAGATACGTGTATGAAGGCCCAGGTGCACAGCCCTCCCTGTTGCTGCGACAGCAGGTCCTCCCGGAGGGGCAGCCTGTTCAGAGGTCAAATGCTCAAGCCAAGGGGTTCTGTAACCATACTCTACATGCCCAACCCGAGGCCAATAGCATGACTTGGGCCTGGCCGATCTTGATCTTCTTGACAACTCGGGAGAGGAGTGATATCAGTGAGAAGACACACAGGAGTCCGATATCCGGTCTAGGCAGAACACATCTCCGTGTAAGACACCTTGAAAACTCCAGCATGCAGAAGTGCTGACATTGGGTGCTCTCGGTATTAGCAAACAGATCAAGCCAAGGTTCTTCCCATTCTTGGAAGAGACCTTGTGCCAGCTCCGGGTGTAACTGCCACTCATGATCTGCTACGAGCAGACTGCTGAGCTAGTCACCCTGGCATTCAATGATCCGGTCAGGTTGATCTCCACCAGGAAGATCCCCAAGTAGTCCAACCATTTCCAGAGATGAAAGGCCTCCTGGCACAGAGTCCATGACTCCACCCAGGCCTGTTTATTGTTCTATTACAATGGCAGTGGTCTTGCTTCGGTCAGTACTGTGAGCTCTGGGTGCGGAAGGGAGAGGGATCTGCAGCTGGCCCAATAGCAGCCCAGTTACAAACACTACAGATCTTTTGCAGTCTTCTCTGAAATCTGAACATGGTCAGAGAGGTCTCCTTGATGTCTGACCCACTGAGACTTCAGATCTCACTGCAGAACCCACATATGCCACCTGGCATGCTTGACAAGCAGGATACAGGAGGCAACAGTCCTAGCAGCCTCAGAGTCAACCTCACTAAAATCCAGGACCGGGGCTGAAATAGTGGAATCATAGCCTGAATGTCCTGGTATAAGGTACAAAGCCAAACTGTTTACAGAATGGCTCCAATGAAGGGGAGCGTCTGAGAATGAGAGAGGTGTGATTTCAGCATGTTGATAGTGAATCCCAAAGAAGACAGGATGTTCAACATAGTCCGGAGGTGGTTGACTACTGTCTAGCGGGAGCCCGCCTACAACAGCTAGTTGCTGATGGTAGGAGAAGACTGGCACCCCTGACTTCTGAAGGTGTGCTGCCACCACTGCCATCACTTTCGTAAACACCAGAGAGACACTGGTGAGACCAAAGGTGCAGGAACTGAAAATGCTCCTATCCCACCACGAATTGCAGGTAGCGCTGAAGGGCCTGCAGGATGGTTACATGGAAATAGGCATCCTGCAGGTGCAGGACCACCATGCAGTCTCCGCTGTTGAGGGCAGACTAGACCTGGGCCAGTGGGCGCATTTTGAATTTTTCAATCCGGAGGAAATCATTGAGAAGGCACAGGTCTAAAATAGGTTGAAGGGCTCAGTCTTTCTTGGGCATCAGAAAGCAGCAGGAATAGCAACCATGTCCTATTTCTACACACGCACCCACTTGTCGCTGGGAGGATGGTGAAAGGTGCACCCATGCAGAAAAGAAGGACACAGCCCTTATGCACAATTTGCAGGACCCGTCTGTTGGATATTATGGCCTGCTAACCTGGCAAGAATTGTCGGTTCCTGCCTACAACTGTCTGGCTGTGCTTCACTAAGGGTATTCTAATGGGGTTTGGCAGGTGGGGCTGGGGGGACTGGGGTGTTTGGAGAGGGCAGTAGAGTGGACAGCCCGTTGATCTTGACTGCTGGGGCTGTGGGCATCATGGATACGACCGCAAATCTTCTGGGTTCTATAATGGGGATGGATTGGCTGATGTTATGGGGTGCCTCTGCCAAGGCCACAAAAGAAAAGTAGGGCTGATGTGACTGACAAGGTGCACCACCAGATTTCCAGGTGAGGGGTGTTGAGATAAAAATAGAGGGTTGCCTAGGGCAGGGCGGTGACATAGTGGAATCTGACGGTTGTACCGGGGTTTGGGACACCAGAGCAAGATTTAGCCCATGCCCCCAACAAGTTGTCCATAAGGGCCATTTTAAATAGTAAAAGAGGCTTAGTAGATGTCTGCCCCAACTGAAGAACCTTTGTAAGTACATTGGTCTAGAACTCCAAAGTGGGGAACTGATGGTCAAGTACTTCTGCCACTCTGAAGAGAAAGGGAAGCACACATAATCCACATGTTTTGGAACTGCCCCACACTTCAACTCTTCTGGGAAGAAGTAAGACAAGTAGTGGGAGAGCTCATTGATAAGGACCTCCCGCATACCCCAGAGCACTTTCTACTAGGATGGTTTCCTCACACGGCCAAAAATAAGACAACTGGGAAGTTTCAAGACCTGGCCTACGTACTGGCTAAAAGAGAAATAGCCAGAAATTGGAAGGCGCCGGGAGGGCCCAGGATTACCTCCTGGAAAAAAAAAACTTGAGAAATGGGCGGGAGCGGAAGGCAGATTACTGCTCAGGGAAGCTCATCGGGGGATAGGGAAAATAGACAGGGCCAGGGCGTGGGAAGGACTAGTTAATGAGTTGATCTCTAGAGGGCAGGACAATGGTAGTGGGGCGAGCACTCCGCAACCTGCAGCACCATACCAAGGGAACGGCTAAGTAGAACAGCGAATAGGGCGCCGCCCAGCACTCCGACACATGCTGAAACTGGAAGCGAGACCCACGCGAACCTACCATCGCGCACAGAATGTGATTATCCATCATGCGCAACTCAAGGGGGAAGGGGGGATGTTCTGTTAAACGGGATTGTTACCTTAAGCATGCCAGAGAATGATACCAATGCGAGATATGTTTAACAACTGTGAGAAGGGACATGATTAGTGAACATTGAATGTGTGTAATGTATACGTCTTAGAACACCAATAAAATCTGGTTGGAAAAAAAAAGTACTTCTGCCACCCTTCGCATAATCATGGCATAGGAAGCACTCTGCTCGTTAGTAGGGCCAGGGAGCGAGAGGAGTCTGGACTTAGGGGAGGTATCAAGGCCACTAGCCACCTGGAGGTCAGCATATCAATTCTCATCATGATATGGTTGCCAACCTCAACGCCAGCATCATAATCGTTATCCGAATCCATGCCAAACAGAGAATGCAGTGTGCGCTGTTGTGACTGTGGAGGCAGATTAAGCTGAGGAAATGGAGCCTTAATAGCAGCCAGGTAAGACTTTCATCGAGGCTGAACAGGCACCGACTTGCCATCAGAGAGGACAATTGGGGGCCTCGTCATCCAGAGTTGTCTGAGTCCGCATCAGCGTCGGTGTACCGGGAACCGGCGTGGACCCTGGCGACGGAGGTGGAGTCGAGAGTGGAGTCAGAGGCAACCCAGTTAGGGGCTAGGAGGCTCCAGCTGGCACCGAGATCAAGCCCACCGGTGGTGAAGAGCCTCTCGGCTCCATGATGCCTGCAGGCATACCAAAAGGAGCCGGCAAGTATCAGAAGAATTGACAGATGGCCTTGCAGACCTCTTCAATCTGCTGAGAAGTGGCGAACGTCTCCATAAACTCTGGTTGTGCCGGAACAAGTTAAAGTATCGGCTCCAAAGACAAACAACTTCGGAAGCGAGATTGAGATGTGTGGTGCTGTCCCGTGCTTTCTCAGGAGAGTGTAAGTGGGGGAAAGGGGCCGAATACACCTTAGATTTCTTGTGTTTTCTCTTCAACACCCAAAGACTTGAATCTAGAGGCAGACCTACTCCTTGAATGAATCTGGTCGACTTCTGGATTTTGAACGAGACCGAACTTTCGACTCCAACAGGACTTGTTGTGGAGGCTTCCGATGCTTGGCAATGTAGAGTTTCATCTCACTGACTCGTATGGCCTTCAGGTTCATCTACGCGCAGTCACTGCAAGCCTTAGAATTGTGGTTCGACCATAGGTACATTTGAGGAGGATCTGTCATAGACATTTGTTAGCAACGGTCCTTACAGGGCTAAAAACCTGTCGTTTTGGGAGTCATGCCCCTTGCACACTGTAAAACAAAAACCTTCTTTAGGATATTCCCCTAACTGTCCCACAATCCTGGAAAAGCACTCAAAATTGAGTAGTACTCGGCGCGACCCAACATGGACTGAAGCTCTTCTTTATCATTGGGTGCTTTGGCCTTTCTGTCCCTACAACTTCAACCATTCAAGTGTTGGTTTGCTACCTTCTGTGGATAAAGTATGTTCTAGGAAAATTACTATCACTACATCTATCTGTCATTTACCTTTCTCTAGTGGTAAACCAGACTAAATTGTCCGAAGATGTCACTCAGGTTTTTATCATGATTTCTTACAATCTATCCTTAAAACAAGTTATTATTTTGAAAACAAAGCACATTTGGGAGGCCCTCAAAAATCTGTGACTAACCCTAACAGCATCCTCCAGTGTCTAAACACACAACCAAGATGTGATAAATAATACAAGAAATCTTGACTCTAGGTAAAGCACAACCAACTGGTATGCTGAAACTAAGTTAATAACTCAAACAGCAGGCATCATGCACCAAACTAAGCTCATCAGATGCATAGGAAAGAGTATTGTGGTGTACCCAAATAGCAGGGTTAAGATCTCTTAAATCTACACAAATGTGGTGGCACCCACCTCTTGCTTTGGTGGCCAGAACTAAAAAGATCAACCACTCTCTAGAATTAAACGTTTCAAATATACTTTGCACCATCAGTGTGTTCAGTTCTTCTAAAAGCTTTCATGAGGTGGAGCCCACAGTGGATAGTGTGATACAAGGGTAGCACTCTTCTACAACACAATTTTACGCTGAAATTCCTTGAGATCTAATGTACTTGAAAAATAGGTCTGGTAATTCCTCATATATCATTATCACCAAGTGATCTTTCAACAATAAGACCGAGCCCACCTCACTGGGGTCAAATATTATCCCTTAATCCTTCTAGAGTCTATAATATAATAAGTGAGATTATTGTTCAGTTATTATTTTCCTACCACAGACCTATCCTTAAAAGCAGTATGAACCTTGACGGAAGTGGGATTCATGTTGTACCCTCCTGGTCTCAAATTTCTCTGATATATAGGTGCATTCATCAAACCTTCACTTAAACACTCCACTATTAAACAGGATGTATGGGGAACAAGAGCTTGCCAAAATTCTTATCATTTGATCAACTAGATTTCTCAAAACTCTGCTTTGTTTCCATCATCCTTCACATGAAATATAATGTAGCTTATTTCGTCTTTCAGGAATTCCACAACATTCCCTTGTTTGCTACTGATCTCCTTACAAAATCTTGTGAAATGTCCTTTCCTAACAACCTTTCTACACAAGGAATTCCTTGCATCAATCAATCAGGGAATTGCAAGCGCGCTACTCACCCGTGAGGGTCTCAAGGAGCTGAGGTGTGGGGGGGGGGGGTCCGCAGATCTGTTTAGCCGAAGAGCAGGGTCTTGAGGGTCTTCCTGAAGGTGTTCAGGGAGGGGGCGCGTCTGATGTCTGCCGATAGCTCGTACCAGGTCTTGGCTGCAATGTGAGAGAAGGATCTTCCGCCTGCTCTGGCTCTGTGGATGCGCGGGGTTTCGGCCAGTGCGAGGTTGGAAGATCGGAGGTTTCTTTTGGGTACGTGGAAGTTGATTCTGTCGTTGAGGTATTTGGGTCCGTTGTTGTGTAGGCATTTGTAGGCGTGAGTGAGGATTTTGAAAGTGACTCTTTTCTCCACGGGGAGCCAGTGGAGACTTCGTAGGTGTTGGCTGATGTGTTCGTGTCGGGGGATGCAGAGGACGAGTCTGGCGGCGGTGTTCTGTATTGTCTGGAGTTTGCGGAGTAGGGACTTGTTTTGCCCTGGTGGAATGGGTCTGATTTGCTGCTTCCTTTTTGGATAAGGTATACCAGATCTTAATGCAAAGTACAATCCATCAGGACAAAGTCTTGTTCTGAACAGCCCTGCCCTTTTTAGTACTCCCAAAGCTTACGAACAGATCCAACCGAATTCCCAGGTCCTGTCTATGTAGTAGATGGCCATCCTACAAGGGCCCAAACAGTGCAGTCTCTCCTCCTCTTTGGTGCGATAATGAGGAGGGTAAAACATAAGTAAAGAAACAGAGTGGCCAATGTGGAATGATGTAGCCACCTTGGGGAAAATTACACTTTGGTTCTTCAGGATAAGCTTGTCTGGGAAGGAGAATGTGAATGGAGGTTGGACACAGATCTCAAAGCGCTCACACTCCAGGCCAAAGTGATGGATACCAAGAAGACTGTTTCATTGTCAGTTTGTGCAACTAGGAGCTATGTATGAGCTCAAATGGAGCTCTAATCGGGAATATTAAAACCAAGCTAAGGTCCCACTGAGACATGATGAATGGAGAAGTGGGAAACATGTAAGATAGGTGCTTAAGAAACCTCATAACAATTGGGGGCTTAATAAGAGAAGTTTGATTTGGTAGACAAGGAAAGTCTCACAAGGCTGTAATGTAAACTTTAACTATTCCCAATGCTCAACTCTCCTTGGATAACAAAAGTGTAGAGCGCAACACATTTGACAGAAGCGCCTTTAAAGGATCAATGTTCTTCTTTGCCCACCAAGAAACAAAACTGTTCCACCTCCCAACATACACAGACTTTGTAAAGGGGCAGCGCACCAAAAGAATGACATCCACAACCTCCACCAGTAAATGGAAGGAACTCAGGTGACCCTGTTCAATCGCCAGACATGAAAGTGGAGGTTCTGGAGTTTGGGGTGCAGGTTCAGTGGTTACAGGTGGAGCATTGGGCAATGGTACTGCTCTGGAGTTGACTGCCACAGGGGAGGAGCCAGTGTGGGATATTATAGTCAAAGGCCCCTAAGGTTCCATGGAGCCAGAAGGTACATAAGAGAGATCTGTGGCACTATGAAAAAGCATCAACATGGCTTGGGAAGGTGTCACGACCTGTGCTCGATCACTGCCGGACACCGGAAACTACCAGAACACCTTAGGTAGATTCGGCGTAGGCATAAGGGCCAAAGCGAACTCTGACCCAGGATGACGTCAACCTTGTCTGGCTTAAAGGATGACTCGGTTGCTCTAGCTGAGGTGTAGCATGGGGACCGAGCCTCAGAGTGAGAATGGCAACTGGGTATGGAATCGTCTCGTCTGCACCACTTCTTGTGTTTCATATTCTCCTTCAATTAAGTCCAGGAAGGGAGGATTTGGATTTTAAATGTGACATGGTGCACTGAAGACAACAAGACAGGTGCTCTTTGAGTGCCTGCATAGTAAAGAGCTCCTTAATGTCTTTCAAGTGTATGACCTCATGTTGGTTGCAAGACTGCAAATCATCCTTAGGTCCAAAGCACAACAGACCTTCTGAGGATCTGAAATGGACATTAGTCCATTGAGAAAAAAGACAGAGTTTGAAGTTAGAATTTTTAGGCGGAGACATCTGTCCTAGCATTGAATAAAGCTAACATGTGTATAAAAACTGAACAGGGAGTGCCGCTCAAATATCCGCACTGGAGGGATCAGAAAAAAGGGAACTGATGTCAGATCACAGGTCTATTCTCAAGTAATATGTTTGGGGTACTACCAAATGCAGAGATGGAGATGAATGGCCCTCCTGGCATCGGAGATCTATTGTAATTTTTAAGGATCCAGTCTGGCACCAGGGAATATTTCGGAGGTGAGAAATCTGCAGGCAGAAGTATCTATCAGAAGCTGTACCAATTGCAAATGTCACAGAATTAACATACCTAGTTAAAACAGTCTAAAACAATTTAAATTAACAAATCTTAATAGGTAGTGCCACAGAATTGAACAGAGTGCCGCCTGTTTCTATGCATGTAAATGCCAATAATAATTCCACAGCAGTCATGTACCACAATTAAGTTCAGCAAGAGGTGTAGTCTCTCTACCTAACTGCCTTCTCTAAGACCAAGTGCACTATTTGTATTTTTTGCCTAAAGAATTACATTATTAGAATACTTTTATTTTTTCTTCTATTGTAACTTTTCATAATCTTTAGCGCCTCCAAGGAGTCTTACCAGAGAAACAGAAGTGGCTTCTCATAATGATTCATAGAAAGAATCAGTTCTTTGCCTTCACAGGTAAGGGTCAAACCTACCACAATACCCACACTCTTCCTTTATACACTGAAGGAAAAAGACGCCAGAGAGCAGGAAGGAATTGTAAGTCACACAGCAATACAAAGGCAGAAAATGAATACTACACCGCACACAGGAAGATGCAAGAACAGGGAGGAAAGAACAGGAAGGTATGCACAGGGTTGATCTCATATGCCACATTATGTCACAAATGCACACGAAAAATGTTGTCCAGCCCTCACAAGTTCAGTCTGATTGTGACTAAGCAGACCTCACAACCAGCCAGCCTGTGTGACAGCTCTGCCCTATGCACAGAGAAAGCTTAAGCAACAGAAAAGACATGCAAATTGCATTGGGACAATTCTGAATAACAATGTTGAATTTAAAAAAATGCTTGTGTCACACCACTAGTTCAAGTTGTGTCACCCATCAACTGTGTAAGCAGAATACCACTGAAGAGTCTTCTAAATGTCTTTAGACATTTGATTCAAGACAGTACAGGGAGCATAATCAGCACAAGTACTGTTACAACACATTGAGAAGAGTACAAATAAATGCAAAGCGAAATAGGTCATCACATGTGATGATGTTGCAGGCTTTTCCTTTCCTAACTACTTCTGGTCCTAGCCCCACTTAAACACTAGATCGGTAATAAGAGTTGGTGAACGTTTAGAAGGAACAACAGTATCAAACAAACTGCTTCCTTGGTGCCTACTGAAATTTCAAGGTTTTGAACCTGTGTGGCAATCTATAGAAAGAACTAGAAGGTGCTTCAGAGACAAGGAGTTGTATGAAGTCTGATGATCACATGAATGATTCCTCCGATAGCAGTGTCCACATGCCTCCAAACAAGTGGAAACCTCACAATTTGCTTTTACCTAAGTTGGTTTCAAATTCACCAAGCCTAGAAGGGGGAGAGATGCCAAAGGGAATTAGTTAGGCACAAATGCATCTTGTGTGATTCCAGCCTGTTAGAAGGAAATCTGTATCTGCTGGTCTAAGGAAAACTTCTAATGCACTTTCTCTCTGCTAGAACCTAAAAACGTTATATTCTTCACTAGCAAATATAAGACAAGGAAGCCAATCTTTTGGGGTTGCTAGCAAAGGTGTCAACAGCCATCCTCAAATGAGTAGAGTAAGCTATTTCCTGAAAATGGCAATTTGTAGTGTCTAAATTCCTGAAATTGAGAAGATGCTTATAAGAAAGAGGTAATGTGCACTGTGCCAAGTGGAAACCTCTTCCCTAAGATGGAAAAGTGCTCCAAATAAGATAACAGGTTGTGCTTCAGCTGAGGAACAGAAGTAACCAAGGCTAACCAATTTTAATGGAGCGACTCAGATTCCATAGCAATTATAATGTACAACCTTAGATAAGACATTGACGAACCAAGCTCTTAAAACTAGAAATACTTAGACATTGTTCTGCTTTATGCCCTAGAAGCCACAAGGTGCACACTGTAGGATCCGGATTTCTGACCACACAGCTTAGAACAATGAAGGGTTGAAAATAAGTCACCTCCGGTCTCTTGGCTAGCCTCAGAATATACTTCGGTGTCTTGCTTTCTTAAAAGCTTGAAATGTTTGGCCCATCAAAATGGAACAAACACAGATGTGTCTATATCCACCACTAAATAACAACTTTCCCACTGAGTTGAGCTTTTTTTTTTCTTTTTAAGAACGTCCGTGTCAAATTTTTATAAAAAGTATATATTTTATTACTCAAGATATACCCAGACAGAATAAAAGGGTGCAATAAAAAAAAGTACTTCTGCAGGGTTTTAGCCTGCAAGAGGTAAGCACAATAAGCATTACTTTAGAAGAAGGCAAAGTACAGAGATATGACAGGAAAAATAACTACCCATAAACTAGAAGACATGGTAAAAAATGAAGCCTGCCAATAAAAAGATTCTGAGAAGAGGGAGAGTTGTTATAGGAGGGATGCAGGTGTTCATTGAATTTGTACTCTGCATTGCATATTGAATACCCATACCTTCACATATCTCACCGTTCCACTTAATTTAGGTGCCTTCAATTTTAGAAGCTCTTGCACTAAAGAAGTATTTGTTCAGTTAGTCTGCAAGTCAACAAAGGAAAATAACAATATCTGTTTAGGTTTACCTTGCTTCAAGAACTGGCTTTATATCAGTTATAGGTTTAGTACAATGACCAAATTCATCTTGCAAGTCTAAAGGAACACTGAATGGCACTCCAACACGAAAAGGAGGATCCAAGAGACCGACTGTAAACTTAACTAGTTTACCCTCTAAAAGAAAAAGGAATTAAAAATGTTAAACCTGATGCAAATACATTACTACCAAAAGATTGATGGATAAATATAGGCAGATTATTTTAAGCAGATCACATTCACCACTGCATCCAGAATTCTATTTCTAGGTTTTGTGAACACATCTTTAATGAGTTTCAGAGTTATGAAATGCTTAATAAGAGTCATATTTCATACATTTTGCAAAAACTTTCTTCCAGTGGACTGGAGAACAAAACTATTCAGCTTACCACCCATAAAGAAATCACTGTCAAGCTTACGACCTACTTACCAAGTCTGGGGCAAGGCCAATCATCATTGGCACATCAGCAGATGCCACGTCTGCTCAATGCACTTAAAATAAATGATGATAACTCCGCAATTTATGTTTTTATGATGTGCCTACATGACTGTGATGAAATACTAAAAAAGGAACAGTAATAAGAGTCAAAAATGACTTTGAGAAGCACATCTGGTTCTAATGAAAATCTGTTGCTGCCTTCACAAACTCCGTTTCATAATTACTGTAATTCAGAATGTGTTTCTGAAATGATCTAAACATCATTGACTCTTATATCTTGTCAGGTTTGGTTAAACCATTTCAGTGGCATTTATCCCTCCCAAAAGCAGAAACCTAATGTGTATGCATTGCATTTTCAATGACTTCACAAGTACTTTTGCCCATTAAAAGTATCAGAGAAGCAGGCCAGGCGACTGAAACCCAAACTATGGGCAAGGCCATGAGGTTAGACATGCTTCACAATGTTCTGTGTTGCAGCAAAAATGGGAACTAGGGTCCAGGCTTTATGGCAATGGCAAATGCAATAACACAGGGAGGATCAATTGCAGAATCATGGATCAAGCCTTGTGAAAGTTCAGGATTATTGTGAAGTATACTAAGTTGTGGCAGGGCAAAATCTTCCACATTGTTATCTGTCTCAAATAAGCCTTTGACACAGTAGAGCGAATTCTACTTTAGAAATGATCGGCTGCATAAAGTACCGACTGACTGCATTTTGTCTCAGTTTTCTTTTTTTTTTTTTTTTTTAACAGCAGATGTGGTCATGTGAGATGAGATATGGAACACAAAGCAGAGAGGGCATTTTAATATTAACCAGGGAGTCAAGAGGGGGCTACGTGCTGGCTCTTTCTATGTAAAGTCTGTTTACAAGGATATGATAGCACACAGACTAAATGTATGGTGCAATGCACCTAGGATCCTTGGCTTCCATATACCAAAAATGCTTTTTGCTCATGCAATTTTAATGTTGATTTCCCTAAAGGACTGACAATTATAAGCTGACTCCACTTCATGACTGCTTACATTAGAAATTCGATTCGTAAAGGCTAAATTTATGCATTGAACCGGTAAAGAAGAATCAACTGACCAGTTCTTGAGGAACTGTCACTTGTATGTTGGTTACAGGAAGGAAGTTGTTGTAGCCAGTTTAAATGAACTACCATATACATAACGGTTGTGAGGCACCATAGTTGTGTAAATATAACCCCATTCCTACAGTTGTCTTTATCTTTGCTGTTGGCAAATAGATCAAAAAAGGTTTGAGAGCATGGCTCAGTCAAGTGATGTTACGTTTATGACCGGTATGGTAGGGCTCCTAAACTGTAGAGACATTAAGTATACACAATTATGTAGATCTAGATCTTTTATCTTAATTGGTTTTAATCTTGCTGTCCTAGGTTTTTTACACTTATTCATCATGGATAAAGTTAAATCAGGTTTAATTTAGGTTTCCAAGTAAATGTAAGTGTTTAGGGTTTCTATTAGTATACGATCATTGTAATATTTGTTTTATCCTTAAAACTTTTTTAATGGCTCAAAAACCCGAAATAAAACTGTTTGAAAATGTTAATATAATAATTTAGCACTGTTTAAAAAATGTTTTTCTTACCCACAATTTTAAAAGAAAATATTTTAGATGGCAGGGACCTTCCAGCGTAAGTGGCAGCATTGCTTTCATTCAAAACCACTTGAAGTTTCAGTGTGTAGCTCCCGATCGTTTGAAGGTTTTCTGCAAATATTCAGACTGTTATGAAAAAAATATTCTGAATAATAAAACAAATTACAATATGGTAAAATATATCCAAATTAACTTACCCATTTTTTTAAACCAGTAGGGCCATTTACCCCCATGCTGACTGATGTGTGATATCACTTCTTTATCTCCACTTTCTGCTGCACAATAGAAAAAGGAAAGAAAAAAACAAGCTTAAACATTTTCAGTTTATAAAAAACCACAAACTATTTATCTTACACAAATTAATTTACAGTATTATATCACTTTTTAAGGTGTATATCAACCAACCAGTCACTTTAAAACACAGCACCATACCGTATGGATTGGAATCCTTAAAAAACCCTTCATTTCACTCACTTTTTGGGTCAGGGACTTAGAGTCAACCTTGCTAGAAAGTGAAGCCCAATGAATTTACACAAAATCCAGGCCACAATCTGATTCAGTCAGGGAGTCAGAAATAGAAGCAACTCACTATGGGTGCGATAGTTCTGTCTTTGCCCAATTTAAGAAAATTTTAATCATGCCCCTACAATTATTTTTCTCTTAGTTTAGTAAATATTTTAACAGGCCTTCTCAATTACTTTGTTAGCATTTTCTTATACAACAGTTTGAGACTCCAAAAGACTGCAAATTTCAAGAAACACTTATTAGAGATGGGAAGTTGAAGATGAAAAAGAAATACAATAATGTTATAGGAAAAATATATATATAAATATTTAGGAATGTATATTTAATGTCAACACTGATCACCTGACATTACAGCAATATTTTAGAGTTGGGACTCCATATGCTGATGCATCCCATAGTGCTGTGCAAGTTACAATATTAACTCTTTGGTTCAAGTAAATTTCATAACTATTATTTTTGCACTAATTTAATGTTTTACACAAGAACTTTGGGTGAAACTAGTTAAAGACAGCAATAAATCTAAATCAAGCTATGCATGACAGTGACGTTCTCTAGTGGCCCTTATCCATTTATCTGGATATGTATTGGTACTTACAGAATGTAAACCCTGCTGGGGAGCAACAGAGCACTGTATGATGGGGGGTGCTGGGAGATAATACCAGATCATGTACATTAAACGTGGGTTTAAATATCTGAATTACTCAATTACATTCCAAGTGCATTCCACATATTTACATTTTGAGACAGAGCGAGTTTAGGTGAATTGCCCAGACTCGGACGATTTTCCTTCAAGTGTCCAGGCCGGCATTCCAAAAAGGTTCCAAGTCGGCAGCTTCGCCACTAGATCACTTCTCCTTCTTACTCTGGACTCATTCAAAGATTGTGACACATGATACGTCTTGCAAAGGAGATTCAGTCAAAGGAATACAATTGACCTAAAATGGTTCTCGTAAGGGTCTTGGGCAAAATGAGTGTCTGACCTAGAGCAAACACCGAAATGCAGTGGAAAAAAAACTTGATGAGTAGCTATCGCAGAATAACCGGTGGGGGTTCAGAGGTAGTACCGTCAACTCTTGTGACAGCTTAGTAATTTACAACAATGGAAGTAACTAAGAAGGCCATTACACAGTCTCTGTTCCATCAGTAATAGCTTTTCTCTCCAAAATAATACATTGAGACCTAGAGTTTTCATTAAGTGTTTTCCAGTGTGTTGTATGCGCCTATCCTGGATGCATACTTCTAATTTTCAAGTTATGCTGTGTCTGACGCACATTTTCAAAATGTTTTCCTATTACTGACTAGATAACCAATGTGTTCTTATCCCAGTGATGTGGTGCATATTCCCAACACCTCTGCCATACATTCTACAAAGGTTCGTACTTTCTGAAGCCTCCAAACATTGTTCCACCATACAGAGCAATTCAGTAAGCATTGTGGGAGTTTACCATGGCATCTACGGTTATTGTGTATTTCGTTGTGGTGAAATATTGACTTAGTCCTTATAAGAAAACGGCTTTCACAATTTAGCTAAACTGCTTGCATATAATATGTTTTAGATGTGAATCTCAGGAGTCAGCTGGGTATTCTCATTATCAAATTTGTTGAGCTGCAGCCAGTGCTGCCCCCTTCCAGTCCTAGTATCTATGAAAAGCAGAATTACAATTGTTGAGTTGAACTAGTTTTCCCTCAATTGACAGATACATGCATATTTGCCATCTTCGCTATCCTATGTTATTTCCCTGGACTTATTGCTTTAGTTTTAAGACTGGAGCTTGAACTGATGGAGCTAGATCCCGAGGTTAACCAATCAAGAACTTCTGCACCTGATTTTTAGATGTGGATAGGAGGAATGGAGGTCTGCACACACTTCTAGATCTATCACTGTTATATATGTTTTCCTGCAGAGTTTTAAGGTAGCACCCATGACTAAATACTGATCTTGAGGCCATAGGTTTTGAGCCACAGACTTGAATGGCACTTACTTTCCTGTTCCCTTCTGGAAGCTCCACAAAAGGATTCAAAGGCTTGAAAGGTGAGAGTCCTTTATCTGTCTTCATCAGGATTATGACCTCAGTGGTGGCGTCCCTCATCAACCCGTTATCCATGTCTATCTTTACTCGGTCAAGTGGTTCATGAGGTCTTCCCCTCAGACTTCTCCACTGTCTCTGTAAGATTGCTTATTTTCTGTATTCAAGTCTTCTCTGATTCAAGCCTGCTGCATCTTTCATCTCGTCTGTTCAGGACAGAGTTGCGAAAGTCCTTCCCGAGACCAGATTGGAAGAGAGTGTTTAACAGCCTCAGGGCTCATAACATCCGATATTCAAGTACACAGTTTAGCTTGATTGAGAATGCGCAGACCTCCTCTCCACCTGGCATTCCCTTGCTGACTGGGATTAAATCAGTAGTGGTCTTTAGTCTTCATTTCACAGTTGCTACAAGTACTTAGTTAAGAGGAGTAATGTATTATATCTTGCTACTTCAGTGGCCATTTATCAGGTTTCCTGCTATGCGAGGGTTGGCATGCAGGCCCCTCTAGTTGTGAAAGAGGCATTCAGAAAATCAGACAAGTCATGTTTTTCATATCTTCCTGTAGATTCCATAGCTTCACAATCTCAACAGGAGTCGAACCTAGATCTGGAATTTTCTAGTAATTGTATCCACTGATGCATGGTGGCACAGAAGCAGACCAGGGAGTAGCCAATATAATCATCAGAACTGATGTATAAAACTTGCAACCATGCTGGACATAGCAATGACTCCAGTTGTCTTTTTTTCCGCCTATCAAATGTGCTATGATCCAGAGTTCTGGAAACTCTTCTATCTACTTTTTGAGATAATGATTAGTGATGGCACACTGTTACTGCAAACTCGAGGACTCCTAATGCACATTAATATCAACAAATTGACAATAGGTATCACTTAACAGTATATCATTAGGTGTAATGCTTGTTTTCTTAGAAAGTTGAACTGTGGTTTTCAGTGAACATAGTTTGCAAACTTGTCATTGTGAGCCCACAAACATCACTAACAGGAGTGCTCCTCCAAGACTTCCCAATTCCCCTACTATGTAGGCGCATCCAAGCCACCTTTGAAACTTGTGGACTAAGGGGGAGGGGGGGCTAGTACATGTATAGGTTAAAACATATGTGAAAGGTTTTTAGTGGTTAAAGCACTAACATGCGCAGAATGTGTTTTGGCCACTAGGCATGGCATGGCCAACTGGTACACAGCCAGCCTGCACCCAACCATGGGTGACTAACCCACACTGCAAATGTCCTAATCTGCCATGAGCTACCAACTCCCATAGGACATGTATGCAACAAGGACCAACTAGCAGCACTAAGCAACAAACCAATACAGTGCACAGCTTCCACCCAACTGTCGCGGCAAGTGCCTAACCCGACTCAGGAAACCAACATGTACTAAGCATGGAATTTGAGATTGCATAGTTGGGACATGGTCTACAACCAGGTCCAGTTCCCAACCCCTGTTAAGTGCATCCTTTGGCCAGGCGTTGCACTCAGACAGTAGACCCCCACTGAACACCTGCCCAACTATCCACTTGTGACCCACCCGCTCTGCACATGACCTTCGGTTGTGCGCAGCAGAGCTTAGCTGCAGCCAGGATCAGAATCCCCATAAATGCCCTTCTATTGGTCTATTTCCTGCTTGCTCAGACTCCTCCCTTCTTATAGAGAATACTGTAGGAGTGGTACTTGTGCAACACAATTTGTACATGAATAAGTACTGCAAATGCCACCAAAGCAAGGATCAAAATGTCCAATAATTAGTTCAAGTAAGATATTTCAAAAGGCACCAAGGTAGTCTAGTCTTTGATCTGAAATGATGATAGTAGATGTGTAAATATGGTCTCTAGAAGGAAACGCTATAATATGTGACTGCCTGCCAGATACCTATTATAAATCACAGAAACAACCTACTTATGTAAGTCAAGAGCTCCACAAGACTGTAGCTTTTCTCTTCTAGTAAGAAGCCAGATGAAAACAAAAACTATGCTTATGTGTTTTTCCTTCTTCACCAGGGAAGCCAAGTTTGCATGAGTTGAGTTATGACAGACAGATTACAGTGTCAAAACTGGTGTATATTCCTACTGCTCAAAAGCAAGTTTGAACTAAATAAAACTAGTATTGGGGGGGGGCATGCAGTATCTTTAGAGCAATATCTGTACCTCTTGATTCTCCTACCTCATTCAGGTAAAAAATAAAATAACATTTCAGAACACAGACTGTTTTATGAATGTACAAATGTTGAGCACAGCTTTCAAGTTTCTTGCATCACCAATATACAAAGCTGATAAAAATGGGTTTTGTACTTACAATGCAAAATAACCTTGAGCTCAACCAGCAATTTCTTAGCACTTGAGTGGCTTGACCCTGGCAGTTTCTGAATTGCTTCTCCTTTCTTATTCAGTATTTCAATCCTTAAAGCTCCTGTAAACAGAACAAATATTACATGTATCCACAACATAAACGTGATAGTAGAAGTGCTTGCCTGCAGTAGTACAGGTCTTGATTTCCATTTCACTTTTGTGCTGTGTTATGGGACTAATTTTTTAAATATAAAAATGCAGGTAACAATGTGAACGTGCACTATTTGCACACTGTTGAAAACTATGAACAACTCCTTGCTCTTCTAGATGTATGGACTGTACTTTCTAATAACAGGCAGTACTGAAAATGCTATCATCAAGGCTCAGTTCTGGGGAGACCTCTACAATGTTCCCCATTATATTATCTCTGTTGGTGACATTATTGCCAATCTCTCTTAACTATACTTCAATACCAAAACCTCACCCCCTTTTCCTTCTTCCACACAAGAGATGCAATCAAAAATGTTAAAATGCTTCTCTGCCATCAAAAAATAATTGGCGCTCATCTCAAGAATCAGAAGCCTCAATTAAAAGTTAACTCCCACCCCATTACCCATTCCTATCATCTTCCCTGCTGTCACCTTGAACCTCAACACTTTCATCATAAACCAGACATTTAGTAATACAATTCAGCTCCATCATGAACCTGGAGTTATTTATGCCCTCCAACAATAAAGGTAACCACTTACAGCCTTTTAACGTAAAAATAGGCCATTATATTACATCCAGAAAAGCAAAATCCCAATGCGCTAGTTTTCATCAAATTGGAGTACTGTAATAGCTTTTGAGATGAGCTGTCTAAAACCGCATTCATTGCTGTTGGCAATGTTATTTATCTTGCTACACAGACACCAAGGAGGGTATTGGTTAAGCAAGGTGTATATTACAAGCCAATTCCCTTGTCCAATGAAACCCTCCACGGTTCAACCCAATCTGATAGCTCTCAATTAGTGATCAAACAACTCTCATTCACTAAGAGTTGCCAATCTGAATCTTCTCTACGCACATGGCCCTCTATACGCTCCTTTAATACGGGACCCATACCAGGTCATAGGAAAATCTGCACCGTCTTAAAATTCACCGTGCTTCATGCTTCTTTGAGTTTTTGATTGTTACAGCTTCTTAAGCCACTTTTATGAAATGCTCTTCTAATCTTACCAGAGACTCACAATTCCTCATACCAAAGCAATCGAATTTTCTAATGTCAATCTCCCCACTCTGAAGTAACCTAATATCTGAACATCATATTTTCCACCTATTGTCTTTCCACTGAGAAATAAATATGTACACACTGCGGATGCCTACAAATGCTGCTGTAACATAATGAACAAAATTAGTAATATCACTGTTAGCATCATAATGAGTATCAGTGTGCCACCACCCAAATTTAACTATCACCAAGTAGTGAATATGATGGGTGCTTATCTGAAACTGCTCTTATTCACCATGTGATTGAAACTATATACAGCACTTCTGTTAGAAGGGCTACTCACCAAACAATAATAAATATCGAGTTGTGTTTTGGGTCATCCAGTCAATGCTGACATGATGATCCTAGAGACCAACAGACAACAGTATGTTTACCACCCACTTAAATTCTTCTACATTTAACTCTACAAATTCAATACCGTTTGTCAACATATCTTGGTAAAAATGTAGAACGTACTGTTAAGAACGGGGGGATACTGTATATAAAGTGAACAGTAGTACAGTTCAATTAAACATTGGAGAAATAATATCTGGAACAATAATACTCTTGTTTTAAGAATCAACCATTGTACGGGCTCCCTATTGGCAAATGGGAGCACATATTGTAGTGTTGGCTATCCACCAAGAAACAGAGGTTCTTCTGTCGTGTAGTTCCTATATAACCTATACAGGATCTGCGCGTTTGGATAACAAACTGTGGGATTGGTGGCAGACCGATTCCCTGCACCCCCACCGGATACGTTAGCCTGTCTGTATCAGCTAGCTCACAGTGCCACTATAATCTCCTCTTACCAAGGAGAGAATAGATTCTGGCAACCTCAGAACATGACAACCCTGATCCCTCAGAATCGTGGAAACAATATACTACCTTTCGCTCAGTCACTCGTGCTCACTTAGTTTGTCTTAGAGAGATACACAGAATAAACAGTCTGGGCGTTTTCAATAATTATTTATTGAACAGTTGTTATTCTAGTGTAAAATAGATGAGCTGCAACAACCATTAGACAGTAGCAGAGATATATGATTAGCACTACTCCGAAAGTAAAGGGATGGTATAGTTCTACCATCTTGCAGAAATCATGAATATATACAAGTACATAAAACCCATGATAAAAAGTGCATACTCCTACGATGCCTTCCTAACTAGATGTACCTAAATGAACCTAGCATCTGTGTAGGTGTTATGCCAAGAATCCCTCTAGGATCTAGTCAACCCCATTACCTGAGAATGAGAGAATACGGGACCCCGTCCTGGTCTCGAGTTGGACACCCAGCGAGGGATGTTAGACCACTGCGAGCTGGAGTGTCTGCATGCAGGAACCTCAGCGTCTCTGGTCAGTGTGACAGCCGGGAAGTCTCGGTCTCTATCTTTCTAAGCAAGATGTGATGTATATATACCCATAGGTCTCCCCAGGGGTCCTACCTTGCTGTGTTACTGTCTCGGCCTAAAGGATGACGTCGGGCCTGAACTTTATACAGAGATATTATACAGGAGATGTTCGTCCTGCTGTTAGTCCTGCTGTGCTTCCAAGAAGCCTCATGCATAATGTATGAGATTCGAACTAGGGGGCGTATCTAGGTAAAAGGTCAGTCCCTAAGAACCGTTATGTATGTAATGAAGGGAAGAATATAGGTGAAAGGTTGCAATGTTACCTTCGCCTATATAGGGTACCTATATGGAATATAACACCCACTCCTCTTCCGACTGGACGACATATGTAACTTACTACCGTACTACTAGCCTAACTAGATATTGGTACGCACAAAGCTTAAAAACATCTGATTAGCTAAAATGTTTAAAAACTTCAAAAAAAATTCTAAAAATCTTAAAAACTGTCTTAAAAAAGTTTCTGCAAGCCATAGCTCTAAAGTGTCCATAGTTATAGTCCGAATCACTATAAGCATTAGAAAGCCATGTATGCCCAACAAATGAAAGGAATGTCAATTTAGTTTCATAGTTCCAAATTTGAGCTTGTTTAAGAAAGGGGCGAATTTCTTCCAGCACACGACGAGCCAAATGAGTCAATTGTTTGTGTCCTGGCTGGTAGACGCAACATTCTCGTTGCTTGCTTTCGCAGTAGATGGCCCATGTAGCACCTCGCAGAGTATGTCAATTGAGCACAGATGATGTTCCACGCTGTCCGCAGCTGGTGCTGGGGCAGCCTGTGCGCCGTCCAAAGCCTGGGTGCCAGTGGAGGAGCCGGTGTCCATACCAACAGGTGCAGTTACTACCTGCGGTGGCTCAAGGAATGCCGCCATCAGCATTGAAATACGCTGAGGACACTGCAGAACATGGGTGTAAGAAAGTGGCTCTGTATATACTGAACCAAAGTAAGGTTCAGTGTGCACAGAGTCCACAGTCCCCAGAGGTTTGGCAGAGGCTAAAGTTAGATATAACCTTACTCTCTAAAGTGGTAGCTTGGTCGAGCAGTAAGGCAGTATCAGAGGACAGTGTAAAGCATTTGTTGTACACACTCAGTCAGCAAATGGTCTCACACACTCAAGAACTGAACTCTAGGCCAATTGTTTTGTATATAGAAATATATTGTTGTTTTATTTTTAGAACCACAGGTAGGTATAAAAATACTTTCTCAGAATGAGATGCTTTAGATATATACTCTCAGTACACAATAGACTGTTGAATGCAATAGCTACAGTTGTTGCAATAGGCAACACAATTTAAACACAATTTTATCATTGAGCTCAATGGAGAATTTTAAGTAAATGCAATATCAATTACTTTACGTATGATTTTCTTACTCAGGGCTGGATCCTGGATTCAGCCCTGGTGCATTTCCTGTAAACAGTTGAAAGAATTCGTTTTCGTTACACAGGCGATTTTTAAGGAATATTTGTTTGTTTCAAAAATTGACACTTAGAAGAATTTCTGGAGAAAACCAGGCAATGTTATCCTATGGAGGAAAATCAAGTTATCGGTAAGTACAGTTGTAATTACTTTTCAGGGTCAGTGCTGGGCACCAAGATCCAGCACTGGGATCTCTCCTGATAACAGGTGAGTAATTTCGTTTTCGTTGATCGGACTATTTTTAGTGATTATTTTAACGTTTCAAAACTCGACACTTAGAAGAAATTTCAGTGTAAACCAGTCAATGTTACCCTATGGAGAAAATGTAGGTTATCGGTTTTCAGGTAAGTACTCGACTGGCAGAGTTAAGGTTCTGGGCATAGACTCAGGGGTCTCCCAGGGTCAGGTAGGTACAGTTGGTACACCCTCAGCGGCACAGGGGCGGCCGGGTGCAGAGTGAGTTAGGCCCAATGTTAGCCTATGGCGGGCAGGGGGCCCTTGGTTGGTGGCTGCTGGCAGGCAGGCCACTCGGCTGTGGGAGCAAAGCTCCTGGTCACTTACTCAGGGCAAGTGGGGAAGTCGAACAGGGTAGTTGGTGCACCCTCAGCGGCACTGGGGCGGCCGGGTGCAGTGGGCTTTTGGGCTGTCGGGCGCCCAATGGTTTTCAATGGGAAAGCTGCGTGACGAACAAAGGCTGCAAGCTCGGGGACGGTGATTCTTCAGGTGCGACCACCACTTCGAGAGGTAAGTTGGGAAGCTGTAGGAAGGGTAGGCACCCAGGAGTTGGGCACAGGAGGCCGTGGGGCGCCGGGTGCAGGGGTGTCTTTAGGCGTCGGAAATCTTACCCTCGGCTGGTCGCGGTTAGAGGGGTCCCTGGTTCTGAGGCTGCAGGCGTCGTCAGGAGCGTCGAACTCACATTGCTTAGTCCATCATTCCGTGTCGGGGACTCTTCGAACGTGATGAGTCTTTCCGTTTGAACTTCTTGAATTGTAGCAAGAGGAGGGCGTCTGCTACTTTGGAGTCCACGTGGCCTACTACTCAGTATCGGCCACATAGTGTGGTTTGATTAGGTCGATTGAGACAAATCTTTTCTCCTTTTTTCCGGCAAGAGGCGGCAGAAGTACAGTTCTTGTTCCTTCGACTGCTAGGACCTGTACAGGCTTTCTGTACGATGGCCCAAATTCTTTTTTGTCCTCTATTTTCTCTCTGACCAGATCCCCGACTTTTGGGATCCAGACAGGTCTTGCCGTGACTGATTTGATTTCCCCAGTGGCGGTCTGCTTCAGATGGACATTACTTTGTTGTGTCCTGGATTCATTTAGATCCTGTAAAACAGCCAAACGATCATGGATGTCAAAATGTTTTTCATCCGCCACTGCGCCTTCACAATCAAGATCAGGTACCCACATTCTTGTCCCAAATAGGACCTCATATGGAGTGACCCACCCTAGAGAACTGTTCAATGCTCTCTGAACTCCATACAAATGCTTCACCCAACTTTCACCCGTGCCTATACTCTAGCTGTTAAAGACTGCTTTAAGTCTTGGTTTTTCCTCTCCACGACCGAATTTCCCTCAGGATGGTACGGAGAGGAGTATCGCAATGCTATACCCAATCCTCGCATGGCCTCCTTGTAAGCCTGAGAGCTAAACGCAGGGCCCTGGTCAGAACGTAATGTGCCAATTGCGTATGTCCCTATTAAGACTCGCAAATCATTTATAACAGTTCGAGCGTTGAGGCCACACCCATAGGAATCTTGAGCAGGAATCCACTGCAACCATGATATACCTGTAAGCCCCATCTCTTTGTAAGGGGCCGCAGTGGTCCAAGTAAACACACGCTAGTGGTTTATCAGATATTAATAAAGGTGTCTGTGCTGGACGTGTTACGGTGGAACCTTTCATCTGCTGGAAGATGTCGCATTTCAAGACATAGTCTTTAGTCTTCTTTGTTAATCCAGGCTACCAATAGCGTTGTTTCAATAAGGAAACAGTCGCCGTAACTCCTGCATGTGCAGAACCTATCCCTTTGTGTGCTGCTAGAATTAAACCTAACCTACGATCCATGTTTGGAATTACTCTATCCCCCACTCCAGGAATTTGAGCAAATGGAATGTTATTGGCATCTAACTTGTAGGAGTACTTGAGTGGAAACCTTTTTGGTACTGCTCCGCTGTTTTTGCGACAAGCATTGATAGCTACCATAATCTCACTGTCTATTCTTGTTTTAGAATGAGTGATTGCAGCTACAGAAGCTGTGCGTACAGCCCCCTTTGCGGCTTCATCAGCCAATGAATTCCCTTCAACGTGAACGCCATCATGCTGATGACTCAGTGTATGTATCATGTGAGCCCTCGGTAGTTCGGTTTTCATCTCCACTACCTGTTCCCATAGCATTTTATGCTTAATTGTGCCACCTTTTGCATCTTTGAACCCGTTTTGAACCCAGTGCTTCAAATATTCATTATATGACTGCACACAGTAAAAGGAATCGCACACAATTAGTGTGGGGAATTCTCGATCCGTGTTCACCAGTGCCAGTATCAAGGCTTTTAACTCTGCCAGCTGTGCCGTGCAGTCTCCTAGAGATTGCGTTTTTGTGCTACTTGGGTGGAACCTTCCATCCTGCATGCGACCTTTAACGATTGGGCATGCTGCTCTATATTGTTGCTTACTTCCTATGGCCGGTTGAGCAGATCCGTCAGTGTAAATGATATATTCATACTGATCTAGAGGCATTATTTCGTTTGGTAGAGGATATTCTTGTTCGTATTGCAGAAATGCTTGTGTCTTTAAATTTGGGTCGTACCTGTATTCTACATCTGTTGCAGTGAGAGAATAAGCCCATTGTATCCATCTCGGATGTAAGGCTTTAGCGTTAGGAACGCTCGCCTTTGTTGCAGCCTCTAAGGCTGGAACCGGAGTCACTACTATTATTAGTTTCCCCTGAGTCAGTGCTCTCTCTCTCACTACAGCAGTCTGTATTGCTGTTAGAATTTTTTCTGTAGATGCAAAGCGCATCTCAGCATTTGTGTATAAATGTGATTTGTATGCAATTGGTACTGTATCACCTTCATTATATGTTAGATAGGTGTACCCAGATTGACCCGCAGCTATACGGATCACCAGGTTGCGTACGTTTACGCATGTCTGTAAATGTTTGGAAGCTATCATGTCAGCTTGTAAGGAACGAAGTGTATCTGTGTGTTCCTGTGTCCATTGTTTTACTGAAAAATCAGGTTTTACTCTTTCTGCGTAATCCAAAATGTAAGTTCGACCAAAATTTAGGAATCCCAGGATTGATTGTAAAAAAAAATTATGATTTTGGAAGTTGGAGCAGCGAGCATTTCTCAAAAAAATTGGCTGCCAGGCTTTTCCCTTCACTTGAAAGCTCATATCCTAAAAACAGGACACTGAGGTGGGCAATTTTAGATTTTTTAAAGTTGAATTTGTAGCCCTCAGATGCAAATCCCAAAATGATGGTATTCGCTCTGTTCAAGTGCTCCTCTAGGTCATCGTCCGTTAGATAAACATCATCCACATAGGACAATGCCTCTTCATCCAAATTTTGAAGTAACTCAGTTACTCGGGCCGAAAACAACCCCGGGCTGTTCTTATACCCTTGGGGGAGTCGACAAAATTGACGCTGGGACCCTAGCGCTGAGAACGCTGTTAGATGCCTGCTTTCAGGTGCTATATTTTGGCAGAAAAATCCATTTGAGATATCAAGTGTCGTTTTATATTTTTTCCGCACAATATTATTCATTAATGCGGCGCTGTGTGCATTTTGGACTGCAAATGTCTTAGTGCAAGTGTTTAAATGTCTGTAATCTAAAACTAAACGATATGAATTGTCAGGTTTCATGACCGGAAACAAAGGATTGTTCATTGATGAGGTGCAATTTTCGATCACCCCTTGGTATTCAAGTTGATCTAAGATCTCCCCGACCAGTTTTTTAGCTTCTTGCTTTATTGGATACTGCCTCTGTGCAGTTGTAGTATTTTTTAAAGGAATTATGTGGTGGGTTGAATCCTCATCCCATCCAACATGGTTTTTATATAACGCCGGAGCCTGGGCTACCGCCCACTCCTGCGCATATGTGTGTTTTAGGTGCCTGGGAATATGGTCTGAGAATGCCAGTAAAATTACCGTTTCTCCTTTAGGGCAATCCATGACGAATGCTGGCGGTCAATCTTGTTCAGCTAACAAGATGTCATAACCAAATGACAGATTCTCCCAAAAGAGACCTCTAACTGTCCTACATTTGTGCCCCTCCATTTGGAGTGTTATTTCATATAACTTATGTGGGACACTTACCCTAGTATCGGGTATCTCTACCGTGATATAATCATTCAAGTCTGCTGGCACCAGAAATTCCATCAGGTTCTGGCGAGCTATTGTTACTTCTGCTGCGCTGTCTAGCATCGTCCGAGCCCATTCCCCGTTCAGTAGTCGAGTCCTCAGAATTCTGGCCATGTCTGATCTTTAGACCTGCAACCTTCTTCTTTTTGAACTGTGGCTTTTGCTTTGGTTTCTCTTCTTTTTTAGAAGTGTATTCTTGAGCGTTCTGCTTGTCTCTGGACTTTGTACGATGTTCTTGTCTGTCTGACCGCCCTTCCCTCTCGGAGTTTTTCGATGAACCCTGAAAGGAACGAGAGGAACGTGTATCAGTATCCGGATAACTGTCAGGTTTCCTAATATTATCCCTATTCCTAAGGTTATACCTCTTTTCGGAGGGCTCCTGTGGAGGAGATCTACCTCTGGATTGAGGTCTGTTTCCTTTAAAGTTTTGTTGTTTTTTATTGTCCCACTTCTTCTTTGTCGAAGCAGGTGTCTGCTTAGAAGTGTCCTTTTCAGGACTGCCCATCAGTTGTAGTTTTAAAGCTTTCCCACCCAAACTGTCTCTGGCTAATTCTGCATATGCAGTTTCAATTATTTTCAGTAGTTTGTGTTGTTGTTCTAAAGGACTGAACTCCCTTAGGCGTTGGCGGATAGCTACTGAAGCTGCTTCCCCCTTAATGTTAGCTAGTATTATGTCTGATACCTGGGCGTAGTTAACTAATAACTTCATCCCTAAGTTCAGAGCAGGCTCTGCTACATACTCGTTTTGTATTGGTCTCAATACATCTGGTACTACTGCTAATGACGGGATACCATGAGTTCTGGTATAAATGGCAGCAAAGACTGTACCCTAAGTGGTACGATCCTCTATTTGTGGTGTTATCCCCATGGGCAAGCAGATTGTTAGCATTCTGTGTTTTTCATACGGAGTAGTATTCGGGAATACTGCCTCTAGCTGTGTTATTTTCTGAGCTACCCAGAATGGCATTTGTTCACGTTTTGTGGGCATTTTACCCATCACCGCGTGTAATGTTTGTGGTGTGATTTTAGTTGCTGTACTCTGAACTTGAGTTCCATTTGTTGCAACTATTCCTGGTTGGACTGTAAGTGTCCTCATGACGAATTGCGTCAAGTTTCTGTATACTTTTATTAATTCTTTGTGTTGTGTGAGTAAGTCTCCTGGTCGCATTGTTTCAATGTCAGGATGTTGTGTGTAGGCCGCTAATATTGGCCATGTTGGCCCTTCTCTTCCGAGCGGGCCGAGTTTCACTCTTCTTCTTATATGACGTAGGGCGTCTTTAAACCAGTATAAGTGTTCCTGGTATGTGAGCAGAACCTCAATGTCCTCAAACGGACAATATTCCACTGGTGCATCTCCTTCTGTGTACAAGTGAAATGTTTTTGTTCTTGCATTTGCTACCGGGAATGTAACCCACAAATAAAATACCTCTATTCTGTATGATTTGTGTGCCTCAATCACGAAAGCTACTATCCCACCCCTGGCTGTTACACCATGCGCAAGTAGTTTCAGGGTGACTGTATTTCTCAAATTTTCTGTAATCGGAATTGCATCTGCATTTTCTTCTTCATCTGAAAGGTGCAAACTATGCACAACTCCCCCCATGTTTTCCACGTCTTCAGTCATATTTTTTTTTTTTTAGAGGAAGACGATTTTCAAGGAAACTAAGATGAGGTGTTTTTGCACAATTTTAGTAACACTGTGTCCTTCAAGCTTGATTAACCAACAGCCAATAAATAGGATTTTTTAGCCTACTCAGCTGTGGCGGAGTTTGTGCCCACCCACTCCAGACGTCTCTGGTGTTTTGTGAGTAGGGGTCTCTGAGAATAGCACGACTGAACTACTCAGATTCTACTGATAAATAAGTACCCAACCAACGTTGGTGGCGCCATGTCGTGTAGTTCTTATATAACCTATACAGGATCTGCGCGTTTGGATAACAAACTGTGGGATTGGTGGCAGACTGATTCCGTGCACCCCCACCCGGATACGTTAGCCTATCTGTATTAGCTAGCGCACAGTGTCACTATAATCTCCTCTTACCAAGGAGAGAATAGATTCTGGCAACCTCAGAACATGACAACCCTGATCCCTCAGAATCGTGGAAACAATATACTACCTTTCGCTCAGTCACTCGTGCTCACTTAGTTTGTCTCAGAGAGATGCACAGAATAAACAGTCTGGGCGTTTTCAATAAGTATTTATTGAACAGTTGTTATTCTAGTGTAAAGTAGATGAGCTGCAACAACCATTAGACAGTAGCAGAGATATATGATTAGCACTACTACGAAAGTAAAGGGATGGTATGGTTCTACCATCTTGCAGAAATCATTAATATATACAAGTACATAAAACACATGATAAAAAGTGCGTACTCCTACGATGCCTCCCTAACTAGATGTACCTAAATGTACCTAGCATCTGTGTAGGTGTTATGCCAAGAATCCCTCTAGGATCTAGTCAACCCCATTACCTGAGAATGAGAGAATACGGGACCCCGTCCTGGTCTCGAGTTGGACACCCCGCGAGGGATGTTAGACCACTGCGAGCTGGAGTGTCTGCATGCAGGAACCTCAGCGTCTCTGGTCAGTGTGTCAGCCGGGAAGTCTCGGTCTCCTCTATCTTTTTTAAGCAAGATGTGATGTATATAAACCCATAGGTCTCCCCAGGGGTCCTACCTTGCTGTGTTACTGTGTCGGCCTAAAGGAGGACGTCGGGCCTGAACTTTATACAGAGATATTATACAGGAGATGTTAGTCCTGCTGTGCTTCCAAGAAGCCTCATGCATAATGTATGAGATTCGAACTAGGGGGAAACCCGCGTTCTGAATGCAGTGTCGTATCTAGGTAAAAGGTCAGTCCCTTAGAACCGTTATGTATGTAATGTAGGGAAGAATATAGGTGAAAGGTTGCAATGTTACCTTCGCCTATATAGGGTACCTATATGGAATATAACACTTCCTGTGTTTCTGCAGAAGCAAATTAAACAGCAGACGCACTAAACACCGGCAGTCATCGCTCTGGAAAGCTGTCAGGATTTGGGATAGAGTTAGCATCTTGCATCTCTACAGAGGAAGCAACGTTTTGCCTTTCAAGGAAATACTGTGTGTCCCTACTTCTTCTCAGAGTATGGGATATTGCTTCTAAAACCTCCTGCAGAACCTAAAGCTGCTGAATGGAGCAGAAGGGACATAGACAAAGGATGTTGTGGAAGCTGTAGCCCTTCACCCGTCTGCACCACAAAAGTAACCAACTATTGGTACTAATCTGAATCCAATGATGAAGGTGGACTGAAAGTTTTAAACTTTTCAAAGAGCAACATACTCTTCAGTCGAAACTGAGATTGTGGGAAGAGGGCATGGGCCAGGACATGTTTTTTCTTTGAAGAGTATTGGGCTGGGATTTTGAACGTAAAGAAGTGAAGGAAATTGCATGAGTCTTGGGTTAGGCCTTAAAAATCACAGAAGGGTCTGCCAATTTAAAAAGGTCTAGGTTCTGACTGGTACTACTAACACTCAGTGATTTGGCCTTGACCATGCCCCTTTTACTCTTGAAGGCCCTGTTGGTGAAAGATCAGAGATTTTATCCATCAAACAAGATGGCAACACCTTTTCCATGAGTCTCTGGATTCAGGTCTAAAGACTTCAGCCACACTTGCAGGTACAGGAAAGACCTGTGTTTCTGAACTTATCAATGAGGTGTCAACATGTACAGATTTTAACATGCCCCCAATAGCATGTGTGAGTGAGACTTCCAGAGTTTCCAGTTGTAAAACTCAGGACATTTAAGGGTCAACTGCAAGCAGACTGTAAATTCTGTGGAAATACAGAGGCCAGAATTAATGATTAACAGCTGGTATTGCATTATAAATTTTAGTCCCTGCAAAGGTTATTACCCAGGCTGACCCAGAATTACCCAGAGCAAAACTGCAGGTTTTCCCAGATTCCAGGGATTATTCTACTCACATTTAGATCCTTCACTAAGAAGGAAGGAAATTAGAGTGCTGAGTCACACCGGGTTGCTGTGTGGGGGCTGCTGGGAGAAAAAAAAGACTGCTAGATTGAGAGAACATTATATATTTTTTTTAAAAGTAGAAAGACTCACAAAGACCTGAAGTACGAGTAGTCATTTCTTGAATGAAAATCAGATTGGAAAATTCCAATAACATATTTAAACATTTCTTGAATGACGTTGTCACTAGTTTCTGATTGGCATAATAATAACGCGCCAACTTATTTACCTTTTGCAAACTTTCAGCACAGCCACATAGGAAGTTCTGGCCTCTTGCAATAATGTCTGTGAGCAAACTTACACTTGAATTGGGCTGCACCTAATGCAGGCATATATCAAGGTGCCAAAGGAGAAATGAGATGCAAGCTAACTATCAAGAAGCATTTACATTTCAGGACCGAGGAAATCCAAATAATAAAATTTCCCAATCTAAGATCTGTGTCCTGGAACTCAATATTCAAGTAAAGCACTCAGATTATCAACATCAATGTTATCATATTGGTATTAAGTTTAGTAGAGGGACTAGATTTAAGGTTTGCATGATCTTTGAAATAGATCATACAAAGAAACAGCGCTGTATGGTAAGACCAAATAATTAGTACATAAGATAAATCTGATACAAACTCCTCAGAAACAAATACCAGCTCCAAGTTATGCCATGCATTAGGAGTACATTTGTTCATTAGTTATGTTATGCCCAAAGTGGCAAAGACAGACAGCAAAGAAGCGGATTAAGACGGTGAGTCTACCCAGATGTTAAAGCGACCAAGAGCTAAGAATTTCGAGATCCTTAACACCAAAGATGTGATAAAATTAGAAAACTTAGAATCCAAAATCCAGGCTCCCTCCAGGGTGTGGGGTATGCCAAAATCCCACAGAAGCTAGTTATCAGGGGAGATTGTAAAAGCCAAATATTCTGCCTTTAATAGATTGCCTACAGGAAAGGTTTTAACTGTAAGTCCTTCTTGAGAAATTACCGCCAGTCCTCTACTGCTTCTAAAAACTCGATCAACATGCAAGAGCTAGATGAAGGAGGAATCTCTTATCCATGTTTCGATTATAGAAAGAAAACAAATCCAGTTAAAAATCAATAAAAAATGTTACCGTTACGTTTGCTGTGTCAGGAGGGTGGGGTCAGGGGCCGGCAGAGGTGGCCGTTTGAAGCAGAGCTCTCTCTCCGACAACCTACTTCTCCAGTAATTTAATCCGCCAGAAGCACCAGGGACGGTGGTAACGGTGATCCCGGGATGTCACACACCCACAACTTCATCGCCAACCTCCAAAAGATGGTGCAGCCGCTGAGGGGGCAGAGTGCTGAGGCTCAGCTAAATGCCTCCACAAGCTTACTCCCAAGTGGCGACGAGAAGCGAGAGGACCCACTCACTGGAGCAAGGTAGGACTATGGCGCTGCGGAGGCTTCAGCAAAAATACTGTAAGGCACACTAGCTCCCCCCCCCCCCCCACACAGAAATAGTGGAGGGGAAGAAATAATTGCAGTCTCCAGTGCCGAGATACAGGTAGCCCAAATTCTACCAAGTCTACTGAAAGCCCACCCCATGCAACCGAAAGCTCCTGGTCTAGCTTTACATACCACTGGGTCTACGAGCACCCTTGCTCTGCGAGAGCTGCTGAACCGGCTGTGGTCCCTCAAAGCAGATCAATAGACGCTCAACCCAATGATCGCTTGCTCAAAGAACTAACCACACAGCACCTGTGAATCCTTGCATGGTTGCCTCGACCTGGGGTGCGAACTTCAGTGAATGTGGACTTTCAGTGAAACTGAGTATCACGCCCTTGGGCCCTTCACTGAGTGTGATTTTCCAGAGCCCATGACACTGCAATAACTCACCTGACGCTTGCTTGCCCTGTCATCACACCACAAGCGAGCAACAACCTCAGTGGACATGGGCAAAACCGACCAGAAACAAAGTAAACTCCAGTTTGAGTAGCAACGACAAATGAGGGTACAATCCAGGCCCTCCTCACCCGTTCCCGGCGTCCCTCCGGAGATGCAGCCGGACCAGGATATAAATACCATCAGCTTGGAAATGAGATCCAGCCTTAAAGAGATCGGAAGCAAAATCGACCATATTAATGAGCAAATAAACCTGCTGAAGGACAGGCTGAATAAACAGGGAGACCTCCTAGGAGAAGCAGAACCAGGATATCTACCTTGGAGGACACTGAACCATATATGAAAGCCACTGTAGCCAGCCTAGAGCGAGAACTACTACAAAAAATGAAGTATTGGAATCCTGCTTACACAAAACTAATGCTGCATAGTGGGTCTCCCTGAAACTACCAACAGGGGCAAACCGGAACTGTTTGTCAAATCACATCTGAGCGAACTCTTTGGAAGAAGCAGTTTCTCTGATCTCCTGATGGTGGAGAAGGCACACAGATCCCTGGGACCCAAACCTCCAGTCAGGGTACCTCCTGTACCCATAATTGCATGACTATTGAACTATAGAGACAGATAAAGCCTTGCACTTAGCCAGAAAACAGGGCCCATTGAGATACCAGGGGTCAGATATTTCGATCTACCCTGACCTTACTCTGGTGGTGCAGGAGGCATGCAGGGCTTTCACAGAGGTGACAAAGTTTCTGTGCCACATATCAACTATGCAATGCTCTACCCAGCACAGCTCAGCATCCAAATGAACAATACTGCAAAAGTCTACACCAACCCCAAGGAGACGCTTGAATTTGCTAAAAAAGCAAGGAAGATTATTCCAGATCAACCAACTTCCCCCGATGCGTAGAACACACACACCGGACAACCTCCCCATATTGTGGACAGCGATTCAGCTTAACACTCATCTGAACACTGAACTTAAGTGTGACCCCCTCCACATGGGCCTATTCCTTAATGCCCTCAAGAAACAACACAATCACTGCCATTTTGTCTAAAGGCATACTAACACACTGTATCCTTCTCTATACAGTCTTGGATCTAGCCTACTGCGGAGCGATGGATGGCTGGCACTAGTCCCCCTCTCAATCAATGTGCTTAGGTTTTTGTTTGCATGCTGATTGTGAAATTTACAGGAATGCACTGATAGTTGGAGAATTCAGTGTAGAAGGGCTGTGGGGGATGGGAGGAGGGAGACAATGTTTGTTGGTGAGAAACATGCTCCTTACTATCCATGCACACCAGGGCTCGATGGAATTACTGGAAGATCTCACCATTCTGCACACAAGAACCTGCAATGGTTAGGCTCAAAACAATAATATGGAATATCCAAGGTCTCAGAAACCCAAAAAAGAAAAGTCAGATTCTAGCATACACGCACAGACATAATATTGAGATTAGGTTTCTGCAGGAAAGACACCTTGGACTCTCCAGTCCTATGACATTTGTGAGCACTTGGGGGCCCAATCACTACTTTGCCTCCTGCAGCACTTATGTTCTGCGAGTAGCCATACTCAAGAAAACCCTGCAATTCCACCTATCATTTCATCAGAGCGACACTGAGGGGCGCTACGTCTATAATGAGGGTACGCCAAATGGAATACACTTCACCCTGATCTTAACTGATCCTCATAACGTTGACAGCCCTGAGTTCTTTGAGTGATGTCCATATACAGACAGTGGATGGCACATTACATAATATGGAGAGGAGATTTTAGCCTGACCCTTTGCCCCGAGATTGACAGTTGCAATCCCGCCTGCTCTGACCACCCACGAGACACTAGGCTGCTACGACAAATAACTTATATGGAAGGGATGAAAGCTATATGGAGAGAGAAACACAGGTGGGATATAATTCAATCTCATTATTCCGCAGTCCATGACACTCACTCTCGGATTGACTTCTGGCTTGATTTGGCTGAGGTGCTCCCATGGATAATGAGCATTGATCACCTACCCTGCACTCTATCTGATCACTCCCCGATCGTACTCACGATAGAAACACCTGATGATGGCCCGACCCCCTACGTTTGACATTTCCCTGACAGGATTCTTAGAGACACAGCCTTCATGGGAGACCTCCAAGGAGCCATCAAGGATTTCTTTAAGACAAACATTGGCTCGAAGGAGCGGTTCGCAACAGTCTGGGAGACCTTCAAGGTCTATATAAGAGGATTTACAATGGGTAAATACGTAGGAATCCTCCGGTCGATATGAACACAGCTCTGTATGGCAGAGATCCAGTGGAAAAGGAATTGGAAAAAGCCTGTGAACGGTCTCATGATGCACAAACTCTTGCAGACATCCGCAAAGTCACTTCAAAGGTGCAGGAGTGGATGGATAGCAAATCAAAATATTTAGCTAAAGACACAGAGGCCTGCAGATATGTTGTGGGACACCACCCTAGCAAGACCCTCTTGTGGTTACTGAAGGAAGCCCGTACACAAGACTACGTGCAGTACTGGGCAATCGGTGGCGGACCACCACAATAGTCAGGGAATACCAGACATACTACTCCTCACTGTACAATTGCTCAAGTGCAAACCTACTTAGACGACAATGCCTTAGCATGGATCACGGGGGCACCTAGAGCGTTCCTCCTTGAACCTATCGACATGCGGAAGATTATCATAGCTATAGACAGCCTAGTGCGCAGTAAATCCCCCCCAGCTCCAATGGCCTCTCAGCCGAGTTTTATAAAATATTTAGGCAGTTACTGGCACCACACTTTGCTACCTTCTACCAGGAGGCTTCGGGCACTGGCAAGCTTCCTCCTCCCACAAGAGAAGCTTTCATCGCTGCAATACTGAAACCTGGCAAGGATGGACGACTTTGCCAATCACACAGACCATTATCTCTCCAGACCTTGATAACAAATTACTCACACAAGTTATTGCAAAAGGCTGGCTCCTTTGATGTCCAGTCTAGTTCTGCCAGAACAATCTGGATTTATACCTGGTAGGGCCACGCTCAATAACCTGCAAACTTTCTTTGCTGTCAAGGCACGGATCCGCGCGGAGGTGACGGCAACAGCAGTCCTGCTTGACACTAAAAAGGTGTTCGACTCTCTTCAGTGGCCTTTTCTATTTGCGGTCCTCCACAAACTAGGCATACCATACAAAACCCTAGATTTAGTTCAACCGCTTTATACTGCCCCTTTCCAATATGCAGAGGTACGAGGCAGGGGTGCACCCTCTCAGTGCTTTTATTTGCTCTTGCTATGGAATCACTGGCCACCAGACTGCGGGCAGAGCACATACAGCGCAGGCTCAAATTCCCAAATAAGCATGTGCTGCTTTCCATGTATGCTGATGGCTGCTTTTTTATTAAAGACCCACAGGTAAACCTTACACTGATTATAGAAGAGATAGGGCGCTTTGGAGACGTGTCAGGCATACGCATTAAATGGACCAAATATGAAATGCTCTCTCAGACCCCGGCCATCAGTCGACCAACAATGCAACAACCTCTGCGATGGTGCGACGGCTCAGTCTGCTACCTGGGGATTGCACTGCATAGAGATAAACATCAGATAATATTAGAGAATTACATCCTAGCACTTGCCAAACTAACTGAACACACAGCGAGAAAATAACACTACCGCTATCCATGGCAGGACTAATCACATTGATTAAAATGTTAGGGCCCAAAATTTCTTTAGCTTTTCCAAAATATCCCCATACCCCTCAATAAGTTTTGGGCTAAACTAAAATCTGTATTTATCCGACTGGTATGCGGAGGACGAAACCCGAAACTCTGCTGCGGGACACTCACCCTGCTGGGGGTTTGCAGTGCCAGATCTGGAAAAATACTACCATGCCTCACAGTCATATACCATCACCTTCTGGTACCAACAGACGCAAGATGCTCTGCATGTCTCGACAGAGAATGCTCAGGTACTCCCAGAGGACCTCAGCACCTGTACAACCAACAGACACCTGAGACCAAACCAAGATATACAAACAGTAACCTGTACTACCTGGCCCATTTGGCATAGGGTTGAAAGAGCTGGTCTTGAATATCCCTACTCACCCCCCCCCCCACCTGCCATTGCTAGGCAACCACGTCTTCCCGACTTTGGATACAGGGGTGGGGAGAAAACTTCAGAGGACTGGTCTGCTGGAACTAGGGCAGCTCTTTGTGAAGGGTGTGTTCATTACCCTACACCAGTTTCGAGCAGACAGACCCACCACCACCCTTGACGTATTTGACTATATGCGCTTGCGACATGCAGCAGCATCTACCTGGTCCATCTTTCTCAATGGACCCCACATGTTCCCACCCTTCACCCAGCTCCTTCAGATACCGGAACGCCGAGGTTGGGTCTCTGCACTATTCATAATATACATAGAAACATGCACTACTACGGATCATAGGGTGCTGGAAAAGTGGAAGGCGGACCTCGCCCAAGACATCAATATGGAGACATGGAAATATTGTTGTACTCAAAATAAACTAGTCTTGATTACTTACGAGCATAAGCTAATCCATTTCAAAATAATTAATAGATTATACTGCACAGCACAATGTCTGCACAAACTGGACCCGGAAAAGGCAGGGCGATGCCCTCGCTGCCCCTGTGATCCCCATAGGTTTTCTCTGCCTTACCTACACAACAGTACTGGACTAAGGTCTGCCACACTATAACGAACACAGCAGATACGAACATTCTCCCCCGACTGTATTTCTGGGATACACTAAACACATCCCAAGCCCAACTTGACAACTGGTGGGGGTGCTGTTGGTTCTTTATCAATGGTCTGCCATACCATACGAGGAATTGTGTGCAGGTGCCCTGATAAAAATGGAAAAGGATGATATGTTCAAGGCGGGGAAAGATCTGGGAAAAGAGGACAAGGGTGTTTTTGTAGCACAAACAAGACCCATGGTAGTGCCAGTGGGAATGTAATCTCAGGGGAACTATTCAGGGGAAAAAAAAGTCCAATACCAAGGGGGTCAGAGGTAAGACGAGAGCAGGGATAAGGTGTGGCAATTTTGGTCATTGGGAGAGGGAGTGTTAGGCATGGCGACAACAATAAGGCCACCACCTGGTTCCTTAGATGACCAATCAGAGGGCACCAAAGAGTGGATTGCAACCAATGGCCCTATCCATGCAAAAGTTCCCGACCAGGCTCCGTTCTCCATAGGACAATCCTTTAGAGGCAGGCACAGTATAGGGGATAGTATAGGATGAGGTATAGGATAGTACATAATGAGGCGGAGAGGGAGACACCAACCCCAGAGAAATTGGTACAAGCCGTTGTCGTTAAGATATCGGAGACCTCGGAGAAAAAATGCACCTGCTCATTAACTGTAGGAAATAAGACTTTTGGTTTTTGATATACAGTGGGTCACGATCTCGGCCATCAGAGACCCTAAAGGTGGGTGCAGGTAGCGGTAAGATGATCACTATGGCTGGGGTTAATGGGGTTCATATGAGGGAAGAATCAACTATACCACTGCCTCTATTTCTAATGACACCTTCACGCAACAATTTCTCACTTCCCCCAGTAGTCCTCTAAACTTAATGGGAATTAACATGTTGTGTAAATTGTATGCAACCCTTTACTTTTCTGAGGAGAACCTATATTTCCAACTACCTCACAAGAGTATTGAAGCTCTGCAAATAGCAAGCCAGCCAGTCCAGGTATTGCATCACTGTTTCACAATGGTGTCCATCTCTCCCACTAGATATCAATAGACTGTCTTAGAGAAGGGATACTTTCCGAGTTTGTATGAGGAATTTGTCACAAAAGCGGGGACGGCTGAACAAGCCTAGGTCGGTAACAGACCTTTTCACAGACACCTAAACAAGTCAACTGCACCTCAACTTACTTGAAGAAAGATGTGCCCATTAAGTAAGCATATTTAGCAGAAAATAAATTGTGGTTGTTAGACCCGTCAGCATAGAGTGGTCTTCCCCCCCAACTTTGTGCCTTCCTCCTCCATTTTTTCTGACCTCGTTTTTCTGGCCTTAGGACTCGGAGCACTTTACCACTGCCAACCAGTGTTAAAGTGCATGTGCTCACTCCTCTGAACATGGTAATATTGGCTCATACCCAATTGGCATATTAAATTTACTTATGAGTCCCTAGTAAAGTGAACTACATGGGCCCACGGCCTGTAAATTAAATGCTACTAGTGGGCCTGCAGCACAAATTGTGCCACCCACTTACGTAGCCCTTTAAACAAGGCTCAGGCCTGCCACTGCAGAGCCTGTGTGTGCAGATTTAAACTGATATTTCGGCCTGGCAAAATAAACCTTTTGACAGGCCCAAACCTTCCTTTTTAATACACATAAGTCACCCCTAGGGTAGGCCCTGGACAGTCCAGGGAGCAGGTGCAATATATTTAAAAAGCAGGACTTGTACTAAGTTTTACATGTCCTGGTAGTGAAAAACTCTTAAATTCGTTTTATACTACTGCAAGGCATAAATCTCCCATTGCATAACATTGAGATGACCTTATTACATTTTATAAGAGTAATTTCTAAATAGGAAGATATGACAGTTTAAGTTTGGTGTCTCTGGAATCCTAATTTAAAATCCTAACTTATGGTGCAGACGGATTTTAAATGACACTTCTGAAAATGCTACTTTCAGAAAGTTGGCATTTTTTTTACCATAGCCATTTGTTGCCTGCAGCCCGTCTCTGGTCCCTATACTGGGTGCAGTTATTAGTTGGGCTTTGTGTATTCCTCCTAGACAGCCACACACAATGGGAGCTTAGGTGTGTCTCAATGGGCCATCATTGGCAGGATGGGAGGGAAGAGCTAACACAGTCTCACTTACACCTGAATGGGCTGTGTCCGGGCCCCACACAAAGGGATGCATACCACCCTGTAGTTAAGTCTGCAGCCAGGGGAGGCAGGACATCTGTGTACTTCAAAAGCATGTCTTTTGAAGTTCCCCCACTTCAAAGGCACCACTGGGTATAAATACTGGACCTCAGACACCACCACTTCAGTACACTTCTGGACCTATGGATACTCTGCCAGGGAGAAGGACTGCTGTGCTGCTGAAGGGCTGCCACTCAGCTGGACTGCACTCTGCTGTGCTGACCAGGTGCCCTCTTGCCTGGGTGAGAAGGACTGCACCTGTATCTCCTGACCCCAGAAGCCAGAGTGACTCCAAGGGCTAGTTGGCTGGCCTCCTGATCTGAAGCCTTAGGGACATAACAGGCTTCCAACCGCTGCACCTTGACTCTGCCATCTGTGAGTCTACCCTGCCAAGTAGTGCCACACCAGTCCCGGACCCTTGGAAGTGGGCCTAAGGTGCTTGCCAGCGGAACTGACCCATCTTCCCTGCTGCAGGACCTCGCACTCCAGCCTCGCCGTATCTCGAAACCGACACATGCCTCCGCTGCACGATGCATCTTCAACGCAGATCCGTGGAACGCTTCGCAATCCGAATTTAAGGTACTCTGTTCAGTGGGCCTAACTGGGTCCCTGTAGTCGACCCACGCTCCATCATGGTCGGCGCCAACTTGTGACTTTGTCCCGGTCCGGAGCGACCAGATATCCCCAATAGCGCTCTGTGCTTTTTGGCACTATTTCTCACTATAAACTTTCAAATTCAATCATTCCAGTTCTACTCATTGGATTTTTGTCATTTTGGTCTTGATTTATATATTAAATAAGCTCTAGTCTTCCAACCTGGTATGGGAACCTTTTTGTCTGGTGTTTCCCCGTTTTACTGTTTGAACTGTTGCACAAATACTTAACACATTGCCTCTAAGCTAAGCCTGACTGCTCTGTGCCAAGCTACCAGAGGGTGAGCACAGGTTAATTTAGGGTTGCCTATACCTTACCCTGACTAGGATTGGGGTTGCTGATTTACCATGGTTCACACCCCAGTCAACCAGTAACCCAATTTCTAACAGTGGTGAACACCAGACCTGCTGGAAGGCTTTCTGTAGGACAAGGGGGTTGTGCAGGTAGCACAGATCTCAGCCCCTTTGGCAAACCCCTATTTCTGTTACCATAGCCATACCTAGATATGTCCATAGCAGTAGCCCCTGGTCACAAGAGCTAAGATTTGGTACATATTGTGAAAAGGTGGAAGCCCTTGCCTTCAACTAAATGCTATAATTTTACTGGGGAACTGTGAGCAGATTAGGAGACAGTGAAGGGCTTACACTATAAATGTATGGAAAAAACAGACAACAATGGACAACCAGCTAGTATCATAGATGATCATGGACCTTAAAGATCCTTGAATTTGGGCCAAACATAAGAATGAAGCATGTTTACTTAAAACACATCTCCCCATAAGATGACAGTAGAGGAAGATGCAAAGCTACAGTCAATCCAGCAGTACTTCCTCTCTCTACAAGTGGAAGAGGGTATCCAGCCAGTGACTGAGTCCCTAGCAGAGCAAGCGTACTGACCTATGCGAACAGCCACTGTAACACCCCGATTTTCCTGGACCCCACAGTTGGGTCAGAGGGACAATGGAGGTTGGAGCAAGATTTATGCACTGTGAACACTGTGGTGCCCATAATGCCTGTGGTGTCCATAATGCCTGTGGTGCCTGACGCCAATTCAATGTTATAGACCACTGCATCAGAGGCAGAGGTATTTTCATTAACAGACTTCTCTATGGCATGTTTTTTCCTATTCCCCTGCATCCCAGAGCCTTCATCCCTTCAGCTTTACCTAAACCAGTAAAAAAAAATAACCACTGGCAAAGCCAATAGGTCTTGCCTATGCAAGAGTTATTGGTTTTGCAAATAGCTTTTACCCATGTTGTAGATCAGCACGGCTGCTGACCAGAATGGCTAACAGTTATTTTTTAAAAAGGGCTATGGCATGGCCAGCACTGTCCAAGTCATTGCGCTTTTTTTTTTTCTTATGACAGGTGGGGGTGGGCAACACGGACAAAGGATTGAGGGAAAGGGCAATGGGATAAAAACAAATACGCTATGATACAGCCACACAGCCAATGCTAGCAGCATCATAGCGCTTTTATTATGGTGGGTAGGAAACATGGACAATGGGATGGGAAGAAGCGACATCAACAAGGGGGGATGGTAGGGGGAAGAAGCAACACACTCAACACGGGTGGGAGAAGAAAAGGATCAATACGAACACAGAGGCTGGAGGAGAAGCAACATAAAAAGCGGAAAGGACGATAGGGGAAGAAGAAAAATAAAAATAGTGCCTCAATCACAGCACCAACAGCAGAAGGAGAGCAATCAAGCTGGAGCAATTCATACTTGGTCCATGCTTCCGTCAAAAGAACAGAAAATAAAGTCGGCAAGCACTGGCCAATTAGAAGGCAGGAAATGAGTGACAATGAAGCCAATGAATGCCAATCAATGGGGTGGGCTGCAAGCCCTTGGGTTATAATCAATACTTCTCGCTGGTGAGGTCTAATGACACGGGCCTGGTTACCACAAGGGTATACACAGAGCCCGACCATATATACTGCTGTTGTGAAAAGAGAGTTGGATAGTTTGAGGTTAAAAGGAAGTAGTACTGTCGCACAAGTTACTAACTTGTGTAACGATATATCTGTAAGAGACAGTAGTTAGTGACAGATTCCTTACCTTAGAATATCCCCAGGCGTCAGGCTGGATCCGGAAAGTTTTTTGCGTAGCAGTACCCTTGCGCGTCGGTAGGCGGCGTCGTGCAGCTCCGCGTCCGTCGTCGGCGTCGTGGTCGCCGGGATGACGTCGCGGGCAGTACTTAGACGCCGCCCCTGCGCGCTGACGTCAGTTCTGTACACGACTTTCCGCGCCAGGAACGCAGAGCCATGTAAGAAGCTGACATAGGTGTCTGAAAAATACTAGGGCCCTGAAAGGGATGACCTTAACCCTAGAAATCAGTTCGCAGAACGGGGAGGATGGGTGGGCGGTAGGAATCTGTCACTAACTACTGTCTCTTACAGATATATCGTTACACAAGTTAGTAACTTGTGCATCTGAAAGAGACACGTTAGTGACAGATTCCTTACCTTAGAATAGATACCCCAGCAATACCAACCCCGGTGGTGGGTCTGCGAACAAAGATCAGACAAGGAAGTCCCGGAGGACAGAACGGCCAAAGAAGCCGTCCCTCCGGACCGGACTGTCAAGGCAGTAATGCTTTGTAAACGTGTGCAGCGAGGCCCACGTAGCTGCCTGACAGATATCCTGCAGCGGAACACCGCGGCCCAAAGCAGTGGTAGCAGCCGTTGCCCTGGTGGAATGGGCACGCAGCCCAACAGGAGGCTCCTTCTTAGCCAAAGAATAGCAGGCTTTGATACACAAGGTTACCCAGCGGGAGATGGTTCTCTTGTGCACCGCCCGACCTTTTTGGCGCCCACGTAGCCAACAAAGAGCTGGTCATCCACCCGGAAATGGTGTGTGCGGTCGATGTAAAAGGAAAGCGCACGTTTTGGGTCCAGACGGTGGAGCCTCTCTTCCTCTCTGGAAGGATGCGGAGGCGGAAAGAAGGTGGGCAAAGTGATGGTCTGCCCAATGTGGAAGGCAGTAACCACCTTTGGCAAGAAGGACGGACGCGTCCTAAGAACAACCTTGTCTGGATGGACAGACAGAAAGGGAGGTTTACATGATAGAGCCTGGAGCTCACTCACCCGCCGAGCGGAGGTGATGGCCACCAGAAAGGCAGTCTTCAGAGTCAGAAGACGAAGAGGACAGTTATGTAGAGGCGCAAAGGGAGCGCACATAAGAAAGGTAAGAACCAAGTTCAAGTAACACTGAGGCATCACAAACGGAACAGGAGGGAAGAGGTGTGTAATGCATTTTAGAAACGTGTTAACAACAGGGGACTTGAAAAGGGAGGGCTGATCAGGAAGCCTGAGGAAGGCCGAGATGGCACAAAGATAGCCCTTGATGGTACCCAGGGCAGAACCCTGTTGGGCCAGGGAAAGAAGGAACAGGAGAACCTCAGAGAGAGGGGCAGAAAGGGGATTCACAGCCTTTGCTGTGCACCATGCCACAAACTTGTTCCACCTGCAGGCGTATACCACCTTAGTGGAGGGACGCCTGGCTGCCAGAATCACATCACAAACTTCGGGAGGCAAGTCGAAAGGAATCAACTGCCGCCGCTCAATCTCCACGCAAGCAGGTGGAGGCTGGACAGGTTCGGGTGGAGGACCGTCCCCTGCTGCTGCGACAGAAGATCCTCCCGAAGAGGCAGACGGATCGGGGGATCTACGCTCATACTGAGTAGCTCGGGATACCAAACTCTTCGAGCCCAGTCCGGAGCCACAAGAATGACTTGGGCCCGGTCGTGCCGAATCTTCTTCAACACTCTGGGTAGAAGTGGGATAGGCGGAAAGGCGTACAACAGATCGCAACTCCACTCGCGACGAAAAGCGTCGCCGAGCGAGTGCCGCCTTGGAAATTCCAACGCGCAGAACTGATGACATTGCGCGTTCTCTTCGGTGGCGAATAGATCTAACCAAGGCTCTCCCCACTGTAGAAAGAGTCCTTGCGCCACTTCCGAGTGAAGACGCCATTCGTGATCCATCATGCACCTGCGGCTGAGTTCGTCCGCCCTGGCGTTCAGGGAACCTGCCAGGTTTTGAACCATCAGGAACATGCCCTGATGTTCCAGCCATGTCCAGAGGCGCAGAGCCTCCTGACAAAGGGTCCACGACCCCACCCCGCCTTGTTTGTTGCAATACCACATGGCGGTGGTGTTGTCTGTGAACACCTGCACTACCTTCCCTTTGACAGAGGGAAGGAATGCCTTGAGTGCAAGTCGGATCGCCCGGAGCTCCAGAAGGTTGATATGGAGCCGGGACTCCGCCGGAGACCAGAGGCCTCTGATCTCCGCCTCTCCCATGTGACCGCCCCATCCCAGAAGGGACGCGTCCGTCACAACTGTGTGCACTGGCTGGGGAAGGGAGAGGGATCTGCCCATGACCCATTGCCGGTTCGAGAGCCACCACTGCAACTGTAGTGCAGTCCCCTCCGAGATCTGGACGTGATCGGACAGGTTGCCCTGGTGCTGCGCCCACTGGAACTTCAGGTCCCACTGCAGAGCCCGCATATGCCATCTGGCATGATTGACCAGCAGGATGCAGGAGGCCATGAGGCCCAGCAGCCTCAGGGTCATCCGTACCGAAACCCAGGATAAAGGCTGAAAGATCGGAATCATAGCCTGAATATCCCGGACTCGCCGTTCGGGAGGATAGGCCCGAAACTGCGTCGTGTCCAGAACTGCTCCGATGAAAAGGAGCTGTGGAGAAGGAATCAGATGCGACTTCGGCACATTGATGGAGAACCCCAGCGAGTGCAGGAGTTCGGCCGTAGTCTGGAGGTGGGAGACGACTGCCTGGGACGAGCCCGCCTTCAGCAGCCAGTCGTCGAGGTAGGGGAAGACTGGAACCCCTGCCCGGCGCAGATGAGCCCATCACTTTCGTGAACACCCGAGGGGCACTTGTAAGGCCAAAGGGGAGCACGGTGAACTGAAAATGCTCGAGGCCTACCGTGAACCGCAGGTAACGCTGGTGGGCCGGCAGGACGGGGATGTGAAAATAAGCGTCCTGCAAGTCCAACGCTACCAACCAGTCTCCAGGGTCGAGGGCAGTCAAGACCTGAGCTAGGGTGAGCATCTTGAACTTCTCCTTCCGGAGGAAGCGATTGACGTTCCGGAGGTCCAAGATAGGACGCATGTCCTCCTTGTCCTTTTGGGCACCAGGAAGTAGTGGAAGTAGCAACCACGTCCTACTTCTGGGGTCGGAACATGCTCGATGGCCCTCTTGGCCAAGAGGGCCGTGACTTCCTTCTGCAGAAGTACCAAGTGATCCCCTGACATGCGGTGGAATTGAGGTGGCATGGCGCTGGGGGGGTGGTCTCGAAGGGGAGGGAGTAGCCCCTTCGGACAATGTCCAAGACCCACCTGTCCGAGGTGATGGGACGCCAGTGGTGAAGGTGATGGCGGACCCTGCCCTCTACTGGCGTGCTGTGCACCGGAAAGGAGGGACTAGGAGGGCTTGGAGGCCGCGGACGGGTTGGAGGTGGTGGCCTGACCCGCACGCTGGTTGCCCGAACCGCCACAGCGGTATCCACGTCCTCGGCCACGCGTAGACGCTTGCTGCGCGGGCCGGTGGCTGGGCAGCTGACGTGACTGGGCGCCCCTTCCGTGGCCACGAAAGGGGCGAAAAGCAGAGGTGAGCGGAGGGCGTACAACAGAAAGGCCCAGGGACTTGGCCGTAGCCCGTGAGTCCTTAAACCGCTCCAGCGCATGGTCTGCCTTTGAACCAAAAAGACCGACTCCATCAAAGGGCATGTCCATGAGTGTATTCTGGACATCACCCGAGAAACCAGTTGTTCTCAGCCAGGCGTGGCGACGTAGCGCCACCGTCGTCGCAAGCGATCTGCCCAGCGAGTCGGCGGTATCAAGGCCACAACGGATGGTGTATTTAGCCGCATCTCGCCCTTCCGCAAAGGCGCGGGTAAGCAGTGTCTGGACCTCCTCAGAACACTGCGGCAAAACAGCCGCCACCGAATCCCACAGGGAGTGGGTATATCGGCCCAAAAGGCAAGCGGTGTTGACGGACCGCAAGCCAGCACTGGAGGAAGAAAAAGCCTTCTTCCCAAATTGGTCCAGGCGTTTGGATTCCCTATCCGGAGGGGCGGTAGGGAAGGCGGTTTGGGAGGCAGAGGCTTGGACAACCAAGCTCTCAGGGGTGGGATGTTGGGAGAGAAACAAGGGGTCGCCCGGAGCAGGGCGATGGCGTCGGGCCACGTTCCTATCCACAGGAGCCCCTGTGGTGGGTTTGGACCAGGCACCCAAAAGAACGTCAGTGAGTGCATCATTAAACGGCAGCACAGTCTCCGAAGAGGAAGCCGCCGGCTGAAGCACTTCTGTCAGGAGGTTAGTCCTGACGGCCACAGTAGGCAACTGGAGATGTAAGGCTCCAGCTGCTCTACGCAACACCGTTGCAAAATTAGCTCCCTCCTCCGTAGCCACGGGAGGAGACAGCATGCCAGTGTCAGGGGAGGTGTCTAGACCACTGGCATCCCCAAGTTCCTCAGCCCAGTCCGGATCAAACTCACACTGTTGTGTGAGAGGGTCCTCAGACCCCTCCCAGCTCTCCTGGTCCTCCTCTTGTTCAAAATATGGAGGAGGAGGGACATTTGGGACCCAAGGTCTCATCGGAGCCGGCGTCGAGCGACGTCGGTCCGGCTCCATGTCCGGAGCCGGAGAGAGCCGGGGACTGACGCCGTCCGGAGCCCCGGACGGCGTCAGGAACGGCACCGGGGACATCGGCGGAGGCGTGGTTAGGTCAACCGGCGTCGATGGGGGTTGCGGTACCACCGGAGCCGGGATCGAGGCTGGGACCGGAGCCGAGGCCGGGATGAAGGCTGGTGGGACAGGCGGCGCCGGGACCGGAGTCGACGGCGGCGCCGGGGCAACCCCATCAGGGCCTGCGGGGCCCGAAGGCGCACCGGAGGGACCTGAAGGCCCGAAGAGGCGGGCCATGGACGACAGCAATTCCTGTATTTCGGCCGGAGTCGCCCCCGAACCCGGAAAGAACGGGTAATTCGGGGCGGCTCTACAGGCATGTCCGGGGCCGCGGGGACGGTGCCGACTGGGGCCTCAGCCGAGTCGCGAGATCGGCGAGGCGAAGTCTTAGAGCGATGACGCCTCTTAGACTTCTTGTGCTTCGACTTACCGGAGGAGCGCGAAGACTTGGATTCCGACGAACGGCGGGGACTCCGCGACTGGCCCCTCGACCTCTCCCGGGACCGGGGCTTGGTGCGGCGCGGAGCCAACTGCCGGACCTAGAGTAGCTTTCGAGACCGCTCTCGCAAAGCCTTCGGATGAAGTTTCCGGCAGTCAGGGCACGACTTCGTGTCGTGGTCTCGGCCGAGACAGAGGAGACACTCGAGATGCGGGTCCGTGATCGACATCATGCGACCACAGGCCTCGCATGGCTTAAAGCTGGGCATCCCTACGACACCTTAGGAGTCGTGAAGACTCGATGAAGAAACAGTGAAAAAATTCACAAAAAAGGATAGTCAAAAAGTGACTAGGGCACTGCTCTTCCCGGATCTGCGCTTACTGGCGCGGAAAAAGAAGAACTGACGTCAGCGCGCAGGGGCGTCGTCTAAGTACTGCCCGCGACGTAATCCCGGCGATCACGACGCCGACGACGGACGCGGAGCCGCACGACGCCGCCTACCGACGCGCAAGGGTACTGCTACGCAAAAAACTTTCCGGATCCAGCCTGACGCCTGGGGATATTCTAAGGTAAGGAATCTGTCACTAACGTGTCTCTTTCAGATATACATTATACAGATAATCTCTTGGCTGCATCACCATATTTACAAGCCTGCCAGGAAATCACACAAAGTGCCTCGCTCTAAACTGTACGGCTGCCACACAGATCATAATGCGCTTGCTCCAACTGACAACAAAGAAGGAAATGCTGGCCTTCCATGGTATGACTATTTTTGCAAAAATGGCGGTGGTTTTCTATTCTGTATCTCTACCTGTGGTTACAAGACGTTTTCCTGCGTGTCTGCACTCAGATGCTGATGCAACATCAGTGATGGTGAAGAAAACTGCTCCCATTCTGCAAGATTAAAAATTTGCTACTAAATTATTCTGCTACCAAGCACTTTTCTGCTGCTAGGTGCACAGGTTATCAGGTCACCTTGTTATCCAAAAGTAACCTTTGAATGCACGGGCACCCACCAGTGAATGTATCAACAGTGCTGCCCCCAACATACTTAACTGAAGATCATGATTGTGTAACAATTGTTGATCAATACGCTTCCACCAGACCAGATATACAGCTGATGCCCCTGCCAAATACAGAGTTTGACTGGTATACAGATGGCTCAGCTGGTAGGTTGAATGACAACGTTTATAGAGCTGGTTAATCCATAACTACTGTTTTCTCCATTGCAGAGAGCGCATCCCTACCTACAGCGGTAACTCAGCACAATGGGAAGAGCTATTTGCTTCAAGAATGTGCTAGCAGAGGGTAAAAGAGATAACATCTATACTGATTGCCGGTATGCCTTTGGAGTGGTCAAGGACTTTGGACAATTGTGGAAATAATTGAGTTTCATTAATATCCTCATGCCACCCCATCTACCACACCACAATAGTAGCCAACGTAATGAAGGTCATACTGCTACCTGCAATAGTGGTAGCGATAAAATGTGAGGCTAATACTGAAGCGGCCAGAGTCAAGGCCCTCGCCGCGCCACAGCTAAAGAAAGCATGCTACACCCTATCTTTGCAGTGCCAAACATGGCCCAGGTTAGGCAGAAAGAATATAACGACAGGCATGTCCTTTAATAACAAGAGATATTACTGAGGCTCAGGAGTCATCAGATCTCATGGAGATGTGAGTAGAAGTAGGATGCACCCCAGATGATGAGGGACTGTGGACTCATCCACATAGTAGAACGGTGGCACTCTGCAGCCTCTTCTAACCCTTGGCAAGGATGGTTCATGTAGCTACTCGAGTAGGAAAGGGGGGAATCAATATTTTAATTAGTACACATGTTTTATCCAGACATCACATTCCCTGATCCGCTGTGTTCACATTGCCTCAAATTGCCCAAAATAACAAGGGAAAAGCAACTATTATGCATGCCCATTTACCAATACCCAACAGTCCATTCACCAACTTCTACAATGATTTTTTACACATGCATCCCCACAATTTTCACAAATAACATATTAGTGAGTGTAGATGTGTTCTCAAAATGGATAGACTAATTCCCCATGAGGAAAAAGGATGCCACAACAGTAGTGAAATGTTTAATAAAGCATATTATTCCAACACTTGAGGTTCCAGAAAGCATAAATAGTGATCAAGGAATGCACTTAATTCCTCTATGGTTGAGAAAATGTGTAGTACATTGGTGATTAAATGTCAGTTACACATGCCTCATTACCCCCCCCCCTTCCCTTTCGAGCTGGGCCTAGTAGAACGCATGAAAGGCACGATAAAGAGATTGCCAAAGGCCATTCAAGTAAACAGCCTCAAGTGGCCAGACGCTTTCACACTGGTACTTTTTTGCTCTTAAAAGTACACCTTGCAGAACAACAACATTTTGTCCTCATGAGATCTTGATGGGACGACCGATGGCAATAGGACTTTAACCACCTTTATCTAGCAACCGTACAGCCACTGTTTGGGCTGACAAAAATATATCAGATTATGTATTTTCCCTGGGCTGTCTCTTAAGAGCGCAATTTCACCAAGTTACCAACACACAACCTCAGCGACCCAATACAAACCTGCACCGCTTTGAACTAGGCGATTGGGTCATGGGGAGAAAAATAAAATATACTGCTATACTTTTTGGTGTTACTGGTGACCAGGGTAGCTGTGAAAATCCAGGACAGACCTGAATGGATCCAGGGGACAAGATGTATGAAAGCTCTACCATCCAACAATTGCACAGGACCCTTGCTTCTGTCAATGGAGGACATGAATTGCACAACACCCTCTGGCCACGGAACAAGGTGCCGCCCTGCCCAGTCCAGGGCCACAGGATGCCACCAGAACAAGGATCTTGCCCAGAGATGAGAACCGCAGCATTTGGAAAGAAGAGGACCACCATCAGATAGAGTGACGATAAGGCCATCAACGAGAATGAGCAAGAAGGCTTGCAGAGCTGCACTGCTGTTCGCACTGTGGAAATATGACTGTCGATAGCAGTAGAGGACTAACTGACCATAAGAGTGTTGCAGTAAAGAGTTGATACACAAGGGCCCATACGAATATCACCACCAAGAATAAAGATAATGTATTAGTGTAGCTGACGGAGGTGAATTATAAAGAGAATAATTTGACAAATTGTTGGATGTTCACAAAGTTTCGAGCAACAGTTGCTTCATTTACCTTTTCCCAACAGAACAGCATACAAGGTCAAACAGTAAACCATGACTACCTTATAAAGACTAGGGGCCACATGTATCATGCATTTTACCGTTCGCAAACGGCCCAATTCGCAGAATCGGACCATTTGCAACCAGTAAAAAGCATTTTGGTATGTATGAATTCTAATTTGCGATTTGGTAACATGATAAAGAATCACAGTTTGGAATTGCGAATACATACCAATTCGGTATTCGGAAGGAGCGTGTTTAGGGCGTCCTTTCCTAATACCGAATTGCAGCAGTATGTAAGAATGTTTTGCGACCGAAATGTGGTCGCAAACATTTGCATTTTACCACCTACTTCAACCCATTCACAAATTGGTAATGTTAGCGAAAACGTTCTTTCAGAGAAGGCAGTGGTCCTACAAACCACTGCCTGCTCTCAAAAAATGAAAAGAAAACTTTTTTATTTTTTTATTTAAAGCAACCCGTTTTCCTTTAAGGAAAATAGGCTGCATTTAAACAAAAAAAAAAAAAGATTGCTTTATTGGAATACTATCACATACATGGTGGTCTGCTGACCTCAGCAGGCCAGCATCCCTGTGATTTTAGCGATTCCCAATGGGTTGCAAATTGCGACATACCTCATTAATATTCATGAGGTAGGTCGATTTACAACCCAGTAGGAATCGCTAAATGAAACACATGGAGTTTCATATATTAGGAATAGCAATTACCGAATTGCGATTCACAGAAAATCGCAATTAGGTAATCGCTATTTCCAATACGGATACATGTGGCCCCTAGATTCTTAATTTTACCCGGATTATAATTTTCATGCTAATGCACACTTTATGCATCTTGCTATGGCCAAAATACCTCCTAGATTAATTATGTTACACTGAATAGTTTTTCCCGCTTTATTAGCTTCCCGACTGGTGGTTATCTAATAACATCACAGGCTCATTATGTGTTCGAAATAGTGGAAACATTGTGTTGGGATCAAGCTCGTGTGGTTTAATTTTTTACATTTCTAATCAAACAAGATAGAGCCTTTAATCCGCAAACCCAATATCCAGATGTCATTGTAATTTGAGATGTCATCAATCATGAGTGACGAAATATGCATAAGCAGTGCATGACGAGGACGCAAGTTATAGTTAGCTCTTCTAACGAGAACTAGTGAATTTCTGTGGTTTTTGGAGTTCAAAACGTTCCGTTGGCACTGAGGTTTTCACCCAACTATAATGTCACTTTAACCTTAGTATTTTTCAGTGAATTTCTATTTTTTTTTTTAATGTAAATTAAAATATAATTAGAAATGCTAACTATAACGTCACTAAAACCATTGTTCTTTTCAGTTAATTTCTAGGATTTTTTTTTTTTTAACGTAAAGTAATATATTACCATACGTAAAGCTAACCCACCGGCGTGCACAGCCTTTGGCTGTGCAAGGTGGAGAGGTTGGCCACAGGGCCTGGCCCGTGGACAGGTCCTGCAAATGAGCCTCCGTGGACAGCCAACCCCAGCCATGCATGGCCTTTTGCTGTGCGGCCTGGGATTGGCAGCAGGGCCACACCCCCCACGGGCAGCCAGCTCTCTGCCAGGGGAGGGGGTCGCGCAGCCCCCCTCATTCCCATGACACTATTGGCCCCAGGACCCCCATCCCCCGGGATCAAAAACATTTATATTAGGGGAGGGAGGAGGACTGCCCTCCACTGTGAGCCAAATGGGCACCACGTACCCTATTCCCTCATGCAGTAAACTAATTATAGGAGAGGGGGGCGCGCGGCCCACCTCCCCGAACCTTAATAGGCACCGGGGACCCCATCCCCGAGGCCAAAGAAGAATAATAGTGGAGGGGGCACGTTGCCCCATCTCATAAGCTTAAAAGGCCCCGGGGCCCCATCCCCCTGGGCCAACAACTAATAATAGGGGAAGGAGACGCGCTCCCCCCCTCCCTAAGCCTTATTATGCCGCAGGACCCATATCCCCCAGGGCTGAATACTATTATTAAGGGGAGGTGTAGCCCACCCTTCCCCCGAGCCTTATTAGTAACCCTGGGCGTAGTTCGCGTAGTAGCGCTACGCGTAGCTACGCAAAGTGCACTTCGCACTACGCGAACTGCGTAGTGCACTGTGCAAAATGCTGTTCGCACTGATTGCACAGTGCCGGATGCTTGTCCGCACTGTGCAATCAGTGCAAACCGCATCTTGCACAGTGCAAGCGGTCGTTTTCTGCCGCTCGAGTAGATTTCTACTCGAGCGGCAGCTTTCTCAACGCGGACTGGTAGTTTCTCATCGCGAGCGGTCGCGAGCATACGCGACCACTCGCAATGAGAAACCTGACCTCCCCGCGTTGAGAATCTCGCCGGGAGGTTTATTTTCCACGCTCGCGATCGGCAACTTGATGTTGCTGATCGCGAACGAGGAAAAAGTCTCGCCGGGATGTCATTTTGCTTGCTCGCAGTCGCCAACTTGACGTTGAGGACCGCGAGCAAGCAAAAGAGGACCGCGAGCAAGCAAAAAATGACCGCTACGCGTGTTTGCACTGTGCTACGTGCAATTCGCGTAGTGCGAAGTAGCGCAAACTTCGCAAACTACGCGAGCGTAGCGTAGTACTTCGCCCAGGGTTACTTTTTAGTCCCAGGGGACAGATGCAGGTGCCCCGGTGCCCACCCTGGATACCCATAAACAATAAGCTGGGGGCCGTGGGCGGGAGCCCAAGGGCCCCACGGCCCCAGCTGGCTCCTCACATAGTGCGCGAGCCGGCGTTGCTCCTGCCCGGAGGGATCAGCTGTTTATGCTTGCTACCTCCGGGAGAGAACAATGTCTGTTTTCCTACCTGCAAGAGTGTGGGCAGGGAAACAGAAGTCTGCTCCCTCCTGGTGGGAGCATGTTTAAATCTCCTGCAGGGTGGGAGCAGAAATGCCTTCCTTGCCCACGCTGCTGCAGGCAGGGAAGGCATGCTTGCTCCCGCCTGGTGGGAGATTTAAAAATAATCCCCCCAGGCAAGAGCAAACCTAGGTTTCCCTGTCCGTGCTGGTGCAGGCAGGGAAACTACTGTGTCCCGGGGGTGGGCTCACCAGGACACAGTAACTGAGCCGACCCCAGGGAATGGAGTCTCCGGAGCCTTTAGAGGCTCGGGAAGGGGGGCATACCACCGCCCTCGCCTTTTTTAAGATTCAGGACCATGAGGATGGGGTCCCTGGGGCCTAATAAGGCTTGGGAACAAGGGGAGAGGCTGCCCCCGCCACCCCAAAAGGCCAATTTTTTTCCCCAATTTCGGCCGCAGGGGATGGGGTTTCCCAGGCTCAGGAGGGAGGGGGGGTGTCCCCTCCCCTTAATTAAAACCTTGCACGTGTTCCTCGAACCCAGCAAACACAAGGAGATGATGGACGGAGTGCTGAAACTTTTCAAACACTCACCCCCAGTCACAGATCTCGTTGAATCCATCATCATTCTTTAGCTCACTTCGCCACCCCAGTTCAGACAGAGCTATATGCAAATCAGTCTGGACCCTGTGCCTCATGGGAACAGCCCAGCCCGAACTGCCAAGCCATGTCTTCCCTGGACCGGAAACAAGCATCCTGGGACCGGTTTCGGGGTAACACCCCTCATCAGCCAGGCTAGCTTGAATCCAGTGGCAAAGTGAGCAAGGGACCCACGTCTGGGCATACCCTGCCAACTTAGGGCGAACAAAGCAAACACAAGGAGATGATTGACGGAGTGCTGAAGCTTTTCAAACACTCACCCCCAGTCACAGATCTGGGTTGAATCCATCATCATTCTTTAGCTCACTCCGCCACCCCAGTTCAGACACAGCTATATGCAAATCAGTCTTGACCCTGTGCCTCATGGGAACAGTCCAGCCCGAACTGCCAAGCTATGTCTTCCCTGGACCAGAAACAAGCATCCTGGGACCGGTTTCTGGGTAACAGCCCTCATCAGCCAGGCTAGCTTGAATCCAGCCGTCCAGACATACAAATATTTTTGGAGCTTTATATCTCCAAAACCACTGAACGGATTTCAACCAAATCACATACCCACGCTTTCTTGAACAAGATTTAGCTTCCTTGGTGTAATTCCATTCAGCAGTTTATGCGATTGTGCTTTTTCTTGCCCCCCCCCCCTCCCCACTTAACAGAACACCCCAAAATGGTTCATGCACAAACGAGGCAAAACAGTGAAACGTTTTGTAAAGTTTAGTCGAGATTCGTCAAATAGTGCCAAAGTTATTATCAAAACAAAAAAGGCATTTCCTGTGGAAACACTGACCTAACTACCCAGTGGCAACTGTAATATCTCTCTCTCTCTCCATAGTGAATCACTTTTACAGAGAACCTGTTTTCCCGTGCTCATGTCAATAAACTTTGTTTGCTGCTGACCACCACCTCTGTCATTTCTCTGACAGTCGCCCCAACCACATATGAAAACCCTAGAAAGCAATAAGATAGAGTGGAGATAACTGCCCAGAAGAGCATAGAACATTTGAGCTCAACTAAAGAGACCGAAAAGACGATCTGTGTCTGCAGCGTCCTTAAAAAAAACTGACAAAACAGATGGGTCTTCGGAGACAGAGAACAAGTCCTTTCAATAAAGAGGTTAAAACAAAATCTCAATCAGCACTTAAAGGCAAGTTGGTGGCAAGTCTGATGTAACCACTTTCCAAAAGAAGTCGGAATGACACACCTGTATAAGGAAACACCAGGGCTAAGCTTCTGCTAACAAAGCTGGTGCATTCAATTGACAAACCTGCAAATTAACAATTTGGTATAGTCTGCGGTCTATGTCTTTCAAGAAAGAAGAGCTCTAGTTAAAAACAAATCACACCCTCTCTGTTAAGGGCTACAAAAGCCACGTTTAAGTGAACAGGAGTCTAGGAAGCTTGAAGTATCTTACAGCAGATGCCAAGCAGTCACCTTAGAATACTGACTGACATACTCTCATTTGACAGATTACTCAGACCTCAAATTTATCCTATATCTTACTGGGAAAATCAGGAATGACAAAGCTGGGTCAAATTATTATGTATTACAAAACAGCGAAAATAAAGAGAAAAACAGATATACCCACCAGGTTCCCTCCCTCTTCCTGAACCAGTCTAATATGCATAAAATATTTATTGTTAGCCTTTTTTCCAGCTGAACAAAAAGGAAAGGGAGATCTGAAAAGTAGAACTGGGAGTAGAAAGTAAGTCCCTGTTTTGCTAGAAACCACAAAAAACACTGGGCAAGAAACTCAAGGCTGTAATGTCCATTTGATGAGCCATAGGAAAACATTCACCAGAGCCCCTCGACTTCTCTTACAACACACAGAGCCTTGAAAGACTAAACCTGAGGAACCACCTCCAACATCAGGAACAAGGGAGATGGGCACAATTACGAAATAACACTTTCAAGGCGATGTTGCTCTTATTCCTTTCTCTTCCTCTTTCACACCCGGTTGGGAATTTTTACCCTATAGCAAGCAGAAGCAGAACAAGCCTTTTAACAAAAAGATTCACGCACTTTACATTTTTTGACTTGCTCCAGTGCATGCGTCTGCTGCTCAGACGCATGCCACTACCAATATCCCCACATTACTTAGCATCCAAGCTGAATTCAAAGAACTTTATTCAAAATTACAAACTCGGAGAAAGGCAAACACTTACTGTGGCTGTGGATGGATGGATGTTGTGAAGGGGAAAGAGCAAGAATTAAGAGTATCAGAATTGCCTTGTCTGTCATTTTTCTTATTCTTTCATCATGCTCCATCCCCTTACAAACTGGCTGGTATCCTGATTTCACAGCCCTTGGGGATGTATGAAAAACGTCGTGGTTTAGGATGTTTCCCACACTTGCTGGGTAACCACTGCCCCTTTCTGGCGCGCTATGGATACGACAGGGTGTGGCACTCGGGGTTCACTCGGGGTTCCTGAGGGGTGGCGATTTTGGCGAAGCGCTCCCTTCCCCATGTCATTGTGCAGACAACCCTCGATGCCAGGGTACATTTGTGGCCCTCAGCGGTACATTACACGGGAGCCCCATCAACCTTGTATCGCTCTATTCTCCCCCTTCCATGCTAACGGCAACACTAGCCAAATCCGCAGAGCTCTTGGCGTCCCTACCACTGGGTCCCACTTATCTTGGGGGTGATTTCAATGCGGTCTCCTCACCGGACCTTGATACGAACGGTCCCCCTTCCCCTAGTAGAGTCACGCAGGCGAAGCAGCTGAGGGCCTGGTCCGAGTCCCTGGGTCTGTGCGACGCTTGGCGTATATGGCACCCACACTCTAAGCAGTTTACACACACTTCGGCAGCACACCACACGCAGGCACGTATTGACGCCATTTTCGTTCCCTCAACAGATTGCCTTACGGTTCAGGATGTCGCCATCCTCCCACGGGGTATCTCGGATCACTCTCCAGTAACGATTCGCGCGGGCCCTCCTCCCGCCTTCATGAGGCAGACGTGGAGACTTAATGCCTGGTTTTTCCAGGACAGGGAATTCCGGAAGGTGGTGGGTCAGGAGCTTAAACAATACTTCCTCTCTAATGACGGATCTGTTTCCTCTCCGGGCGTTCTGTGGGAGGCGGGCAAGGCCACAATTAGGGGGATTGCTAAGGGCCAGCTTAAACGTCAGCGGCAAGCCCAAGTAGAACAAATTACCAGTCGGGAGGCGCAGGTTTTGCACCTCGAGCGGGCCTCTATTCAGTCTCCAGACGCCCCCGAAGCCAGACTTCTTGCCCGGATCCGAGCGGAAATCAAGCAGTTGTCGCTGGAGGCGGCCAAACTCCTCTGGCGTTCGTCGGTGGCCAGGGTGTATGGTTGGGGCGACAAGAATGGTTCGCTCCTCCATCGCCTTGCCACATACCCGAGGACAAACCGCATCATTCCCGAGGTCATGGCGCAGGACGGTTTGTTGTGCCGTTCCCCAGAGGGGATGGCCCGTGCCTTTGCCTCCTATTACCAACAACTCTATGAGGCCAGACCGCCATCCCTTTCTCTCGCAGACATGTTGGAGGTCGGGGGTGACCTCCTTCCCAGTTTAGACCCCGTTAGCCAGAAAGACCTCGATCGCCCCATCACGCGTGAGGAGATAGAGGGAGCGATTGCCCTTGTCTCCTCCGATAAGACACCGGGCCAGACGGCCTCCCTCAGGAGTATTACATGCAGTATCGGGACGTTCTTACTCCACACCTGGCGGGGCTGTTTCGAGAGGCTGTTGGAAAAGGCTCCTTCCCGCGGGAGACAGATATGGCCACCATTGTGGTTCTCCCCAAGTCCCAGCCACCCTCAACGCGGTGTGCGGACTACCGCCCTATCTCCCTCATTAATACAGAGGTTAAATTGTTCGCCACGATCCTTGCCCAACGACTCAAACCCCATTTGGCCACGCTGGTCCACCCCGACCAATGCGGGTTCATGCCCTCACGTGGCACCAGGCACTGTCTCCGTAGACTGCAAGTCGCCTTGGCACATCGTCATCTTCTCACTCCATACCTCGCGATTCTGCTGGTGGATTTTGAAAAGGCCTTTGATTCTGTGGATTGGGGTTTTTTAGATGATGTCCTTGATAAGATGGGACTTGGTCCCCATTTTCGTGCCATGGTTAAGGTCCTTCACGCCTCTCCCCGCGCCCGTGTCCTGGTGAACGGGGTTCTGTCAGAGCCCTTCTCGGTTCGCAGGGGAACAAGACAAGGTTGTCCCCTGTCCCCCCTGCTTTTCACCTTGGTGATGGAGCCCTTGGCTTCCATGATGCGATCGTGCGAGCATATGCAGGGATGGGAGTGGCCCAATACCGACCCAGATAAAATTGCACTTTACGCGCATGACGTCCTCATCTACTTGGCAGATCCCGCCCGGTCAGGCCCCCATTGCCTCCGCATTCTTAACCTCTTTGAACGGGCCTCGGGCTGAACCCTGATAAGTCGGCCCTGGTTCCCCTCCACCTGTCCCGCGAATGTTTTGACTGGCAATCCAACATTCCTCTTCGCCGTCAAACCTTCAAATATTTGGGGATATGGATGACCTTGCTCCCTGAACTCAGCTGGGCCCTTAACGTTGCTCCCCTGGTGAAACGGGTTAAGGCGGACCTCCAGAGGTGGCAACCATTGCCCCTGAACCCCATGGGGAGGGTCGCCCTATTTAAAATGATGGTGCTCCCCCGCTTCCTCTATGTATTACAAAACACCCCTGTGGGCTGTCCTAGGGCCTGGTTCCGGGAACTCGATAGCATAGCCAACAAGTTTTTATGGGGGAAAGGTAGGGCCCGATTGGCACTCAACGTCTGTAGGATCCCCTCGTTCGATGGGGGTTTGGGAATGACCCATCTCTATTTGTACTATCTGGCCACGCGGCTTCTCTCTATACATGATTGGTTCAACGGGGGTTGGTCTGACCCAGCCTACAGGCTCGAGGTTGGGGAATTGGGCTTCGCCAGGATTCAGGCTATGTTGTATGGGGCCCCTATTCCCTCACGCTTACCGGAGGTAACGCGCTCTGTGTTGCTGGCCTGGCGGGCTGCATTGCGGCATACCAAATGGGCGCACACACTGACCCAATGTACACCTTTGTGGCAGGGGAGCTGGCTCAAGGAAGTTAACACATTGCAGGGTTTCAGGGCCTGGGATCTCATAGGCATTTCGCAGCTAGGCGATGTGTGGGTGGGGGATCACATGCGGTCCTTCGGTGACCTTCAAAGCAGACACTCCTTGCATCAGTCGCAATTCTACAGGTACTTGCAGTTGCGCCACGCCCTCCACGTCCACCTCGCGACAGGTGAACATCTTCCCGATCATAGCCCGCCAGAGGCTCAGATAATGCTAGGTGACCTGGGGAGGGGTGGCATCTCCCGTGTTTATCGCACACTGATCAACAATGCCCCCACTTCCTTAGACCGACTGCGGGCTCAATGGGAGGGCTGGGTGGGCACCTTGGATGAGGAGGATTGGCGTGACGCCCTTATGGCTCCTAGGACGGTCACTGCCTCTGCTAGATTGCGCTTGGTGCAACTATATTATTTACATGCTGCATATCTCACCCCGATACGCCTGCACCGAGCCGGATTCAGCCCAACTTCCGCTTGTGCTAGATGTGGTCACGACCCCGCAGACTTTTTCCACATGGTGTGGGTATGCCCCCACTTGGAGCAGTTCTGGGGGGAGATTGAGGAGGAACTCACCGAGGTTTTGGGCTGGGAGATCCCCCATGACCCAAAGCACGCGATCCTGGGCATCACTGATGGACTGGATGGGTCTTGGAACGAAAAATTGTTTTATACTACGACAATGGTGTTTGCAAATAGAGACATTGCAGCCTCCTGGAAGCTCCCCGAACCTCCGAGCGTTGGACGTTGGAGGACTGGGGTAGACTGGTGTGCCACGCAGGAGAAGGTTATGTATGAGGCTCGTGGATGTCCTAAGAAATACCGTAGGGTTTGGGGGAAATGGTTGTGGGAGGTGGTTTAGTCATAAAGGGAATGTCCAATTCTATGCTCACATGCTTTCACCAATGTCTGTAAACCAGGTGGTGCTAATTTCCTTTCTTAGTCCTAAAATGTCACTGTGTGAGGCTGTATGGTTGGTGTATTCTTTTGTATGTTGTCAATTCAATAAAACAAAATTTGTTTATCAAAAAAAATAATGCTCTTTGCCCTGCCTTTCTCCTTGACTGCTGAATCCAACAGCAAGCACTATGACATCAGAACTCATCTGTAATTAACAATTTGATTACCTTTGGTAACACCTTTTCTGGTAGATGTTCTATCTAACTGCAGATTCCTCACTCTGAATTTTCACAGGCACCATACTGAATCCTAAAAGTTTAAAGCAATTCTCTTAAACGCCGTGCTGCTCTATTTCAGCTCCGTCCACCTCCGATCAGACATTAGTTTCTTTGTAAGCTCTGTCCGCGTCGCCTGACACGTAGTCGTACGAGTTACTTACCTTCGGTAACGATGTATCTGGTAGAGACGTTGTCTAGCCGCAAATTCCTTAACTGAGAACATCCCCAGGTGTCAGACTGGATCCGGAAAATTCTGCACAGCAGCACCTCTGTGCGCCGGGGGGCGGCGCCGCTTGGCTCCGCCCTGACGTCGTCCCCGGACATGACGTCAGTGGCGCCATATAGGACCCTCCCGGCGCGCTGTCAGTTTTCTCCGGAGGAACTTTTCCGCGCCATAACGCGGAGCCCCCAGTAAAACTGTGAGAGTATGGGAACAGTGTGCGAATAAAAAAGAAAATTGGTGAGAGAGAAAGAACCAAAGGGTGAGAAAGCACCATGAGCGACAGTGAGAAGCACTGTCGACTGAAAGTTGGTGAAAAGGAAAGAGCAGAGCAATACTCTGAGAAGCAGCTTCGCAAAAGCGAAGTGAATGCCACCCCTGAGGCAAATCGATCTATAAAAAGAAAACCAAGGCAGACGACAGAAAGTCTGCACCAGATGAAGTGAATGAAAAGAGCAGAACAGTACACTGAGAAGCAACCCCTCAAAAGCGAGAGAATGCCCTCTCCTGAGGCAAAACGGCAATGAAAAGAGCCAACAGCGACAGGCAAGAAAGCCCCAAACCACAGGATTAAAGAAGAGAAAAGAAAGAAATAGGGAGACTCTGTCCCCTGTGAGAGAACCATGGGACTGAGGCACAGGCCAAAAATACCTCAAAACCAATTGACTGGAGGAGTGTCAATGGAGAAGGTGGGTGGGAGGGTAGAGAACACCAGTAGGCCCCATACTGGAGGAAACCCATGTGGAAAAACGCAGAAGGACACCTGAACGCCCAAGCATGAGATTGGGAGGAGCAGAACAAGTAACCCAAAGGAATAAGCCTGACGGGGAGGGAGGTGAAAGATACCACCCCGTAGAAAGACAAAGCCACCCCGAGGGAGGCGAATGCAGAAAACCCCACCTGAAAAGGTCCTCGCAGATCGGGGAGGATGGGTGGGCGTTAAGGAATCTGCGGCTAGACAACGTCTCTACCAGATACATCGTTACCGAAGGTAAGTAACTCGTACATCTGATAGAGACATCTAGCCGCAGATTCCTTAACTGAGAATAGATACCAAAGCGACCCTTGACCTTGTTAGGTAGGTCGCTCCCCCACCACACAGCTCCGCCTGTGTGTCCTGATCAGCCCCAGCTGCCGCTGCTGGAGAAGTTGAGGCCCTCCTCCACCCGCAGGCTACCACCTGCACCTCATCCCTGGTGGCCAGTGGTAGGCCTTAGGTCTGTATTCTTTCGCTGTCTTCTCTGTACAGCCCTTACTGTCCTCAGGTACTGTGACTGCTGTTGTCTGTCTCCCCCCCTGTGCCTGCATTCCTTTCTGTGCCCGTATTTGCCTTCTGTTTCCCCTTGTTGCCCCCGAATTGTGCCCGTATTTGCCTTCTGTTTCCCCTTGTTGCCGCCGATTTGTGCCCGTATTTGCCTTCTGTTTCCCCTCGCTGCCCCCTTGACTCTGTGTCCATTTTGCCTTTTGTTCCCATCGTTGCCCCCGTGATCCTTGCCCTTGCCTCCTTTCCCTCGCCGCTCCCGTTCCCGCCGCTGCGTCCCCGCCCCCCCACTGCCCTTTCGCTGCCCCTGCCTCCCGCCTCCCAGCTGCTCCTCCCTCCCACCTCCCCATATATGGCGGCCGCCTGCAGCGGGCGCGCCGCTGGCGCGCCTACGGCAAGCCCGTCTGCTCCCGTCCGCCCCCCGCGCCAGCCACGACGACCGCCGCCGATACGATGCCACCACACTCCACGCTCTCAACCCCGGACGGACACACACCTGCTTCAAGGCCGCCCCGAAACGCACTCATGGTCCCTTCACCTGCCGGAACTGCAGCTACACCAGCCTCAGAGCCGCCGAAGCGCCCGCCAAGAAGGACCTCAACCACCTCCGATGCATCCTACTGAACACCCGCTCCGCACGCAAACACGCCGTCGAGCTCTGGGACCTGCTCGATACATTATCACCGGACGTCGCCTTCCTGACAGAGACCTGGATGAACGACTCCTCCGCACCCGACATCGCCATAGCCATCCCAGACGGCTATAAGATCACCCGCAGAGACCGCACCAACGGAGTAGGAGGAGGAATCGCCATCGTCCACAAGAACACCATCAGGGTCTCGACCGGCACCGACGACACTCTCTGCACCGCCGAACACATGCACTTCCAGATCCACAGGGACCCCAACACCACCCTTAGAGGCACCCTCGTCTACAGACCCCCTGGACCCCGACCCCAGTTCAGCGACTCCATCGCCGACTTCATCAGCACGCACGACCTAACCGCCACCGACTACATCCTCCTCGGAGACCTGAACTTTCACCTGGAGAACAACAACGACAGCAACTCCACCACCCTGATCGATAACCTCGCCAACCTCGGACTGAGACAGCTCGTCACAACGCCGACCCATTCCGCCGGCCACACGCTCGACCCAGTCTTCTCCTCAAGCTCCCACGTCTCCTTCAGCCACACCACCGAACTCCTCTGGACCGACCACCGCTGCATCCACTTCACCTTCCAGAAACCCACCACACACCACCGCACCCAACAGATCCCACGCCGCTGCTGGAGCAAAGTCACCGAAGACCAACTACAGGCAAACCTCGCTCTCAGCCCACCCACCGACCCCTCCAACACCGACGACGCTGCCCGCAACCTCAAGACGATGGATAGACGACTGCGCCAACACCCTCGCCCCGCTGAAAAAACCCACCTACAGAGACACCAGCAAAAGAGCCAGCTGGTTCACCCCGGAACTCCTAGCATCCAAGCGTACCTGCCGGAAACTAGAGAAGAAATGGCACAGTGAAAAGACACAGGACAGCCACGCAGCCCACAAAGACGCCATCCGCAACCACCATCACCTCATCATGTCCGCCAAGAGGATCTCCTTCAAAGACCGCCTCGACAACAACGCACACAACAGCAAGGAGCTCTTCAACATCGTGAAGGAACTCTCCAACCCCAGCTCCAACACCAACGACATCCTGCCGTCGCAAGCCCTGTGCGATTCCCTCGCCACCTTCTTCCACCGCAAGATCGCCGACATCCACGACAGCTTCAACACCCAGACAGCCCCAACAGACACCGACACACCAGACCCGCTGCACACCATCGACCACGACCCCTTGCCAGCCTGGGCCAACGTGAACATCGATGACACCATCAAGACCATGAGCACAATCCACTTCGGCTCCCCGTCAGACCCTTTCCCGCACCACATCTTCAACAAAGCCAGCAGCTCCATCGCACCCCACCTGCGCAACGTCATCAATCTCTCCTTCGAGACCGCGACCTTCCCAGAGAGCTGGAAACACGCCGAGATCAACGCCCTACTCAAAAAACCCAAGGCGGACCCGAGAGACCTCAAGAACTTCCAGCCCATCTCCCTGCTTCCGTTCCCAGCCAAGGTCATCGAGAAGATCGTCAACAGACAGCTAACCCAATACCTCGAAGAAAACAGCATCCTGGACCCATCCCAGTCAGGGTTCCGCAGCAACCACAGCACCGAGACTGCCCTCATCGCCGCCACCGACGACATCAGGACCCTGCTGGACAACGGTGAGACCGCAGCCCTCATCCTGCTGGACCTCTCCGCCGCCTTCGACACTGTCTGCCACCGCACTCTACGCGCACGCCTCCACGACGCAGGGATCCGAGACAAGGCCCTGGAATGGACCACCTCCTTCCTCTCCGGCAGAACCCAGAGAGTCCGCCTCCCCCCATTCCGATCCAAAGCCTCCGAGATCATCTGCGGCGTACCCCAGGGATCATCCCTCAGCCCGACACTGTTCAACATCTACATGGCCCCGCTCGAACGCATCGCCCGACAGCACGACCTCAACATAATCTCCTACGCCGACGACACTCAACTGATACTCTCCCTCACCAAGGACCCCCTCACAGCCATATCCAACCTCCACGAAGGAATGAAGGCCGTCGCCGATTGGATGAAGAGCAGCCGACTAAAGCTGAACTCTGACAAGACGGAGGTCCTCATCCTCGGCTCCAACCCTTCAGCCTGGGACGACTCCTGGTGGCCAACGACACTGGGGGCAGCCCCGACACCCACCGACCACGCACGCAACCTGGGAGTCATCCTCGACTCAACGCTCTCCATGGCCAAGCAAGTCAACGCAGTCTCCTCCTCCTGCTTCAACACCCTCCGCATGCTCCGCAAGATCTACAGGTGGATCCCGACAGATACGAGAAGAACAGTCACCCAGGCCCTCGTCAGTAGCAGACTCGACTATGGAAATGCCCTCTACGCGGTAGCCCCAGCCAAGCTCATCAAGCGACTGCAACGCATTCAAAACGCCTCTGCACGCCTGATCCTCGACGTACCACGCCACAGCGACATCACCCCCCACCTGAGAAACCTGCACTGGCTCCCCGTCGACAGGAGAATCTCCTTCAAGCTCCTCATCCACGCACACAAAGACCGGCCCAGCCTACCTCAACAGACGACTCTTCTTCTACGTCCCCAAGCGCCAGCTCCGCTCCGCCGACCTCTCCCTCGCCACCGTCCCTCGCATTCGAAGAACAACCACCGGCGGCAGATCCTTCTCCCACCTCGCCGCCAAGACCTGGAACACCCTTCCACTCAGCCTACGACAGACCCAAGACCTGCTGACCTTCAGAAGGCTACTCAAGTCCTGGCTGTTCGACCAGTAGCGGCAACCCCCCCCCTTTTTTCCCCAGCGCCTTGAGACCCTCTCGGGTAAGTAGTGCGCTCTACAAATTCTGTGACTGATTGAAAGCCATACCCCATAGGAGGCGGGTCTGCGACTGAACCCCACTAAGTTCCCAAGGGAACAGAAGTGTCAACCAGTTGACTAAACACAGTGGGGGCAGCACTGCCAGAGTGGCCAACAATGAGAGGCAAAGGCATGAAAAGCTGCCAAGGGCGGCAGGAAAGCCCTTTCGGTGAAACAGTGTTGAAAGGGAGCACAGAACCAGAAGGTCAGTGCGGAATGAGAGTGGATATCTTCTGTAAAAGAAGAGGAACTAAATGTAGGATGTGAGGGATCCGAAGGACCTGCAAAAGAGAAAGGTCCAGCTAGGGTACAAGAATGGACCGAGTCCGAGCATGCAGGACGAACATGCATGACAGTGAAAGAAGCACTGTGGAAGGGGGAACAGCAGTGGAAGGATGCTGACGACGCCCAGGAGGAGTCAGTGTTACTGGAAACACAAGACCTGCCAATGCACCATCGTCCATGCACTGGACATGTGAAAGGGCGGGCATCAAAAGGCAGAATGGCAGAGAATGATGGCAATAACCAGTGCTACGCACGTGGGGAACAGAAGTACACCAGAGACACTGTGTATACCGCCAGAACCACACCACGGAAAGGCACAATGAAGCGCCACGAGCAAAAGCTGAGATTCGAGAGTCGCAGCACCAGGGTATATCGCGTGAAAGAGAGCCGGCAAAACTAACACACGCAGAAGACTTGCGCTCACGAAAAGTGAGGAACAAGACCACGGCAAGAAGGACCATGCATGTGGGAGGTCTGGGTGTGTATAGTATGCCGGACAGGAGAAAAGAAGACAGGACGCAGCCCGGTGGATGCGTTGAGAAAGAAAAGAAAAGGAAAAGGCACCATAGGCACCAACAGCCATGTTGCAGCGGTACCGGACAGAGCAATGCCCAGAGCCAGACGCAACAGCCACAGGCGGTAGGGAAGATCCACCGTCTACCGCGAGACAGACAGGGAGGCCGAGCAGTACTGGAAGGAGTCAGTACGAAACGTACAGGAGGAACAAAAGTGGATGTACGCACAATAGCCCACCAGGCAAACAATGTTCTGAGGAGAACACTCCCACTGAGAGCAGCAACAGCAGCCCGAAGGAAAGCACGACAACACGTGCGCGGAATGCAGCAGGGAAATGGGAAGCTCTGGCAGGGGAAGTGGCCAGAAAAGCAAGGCACAAGACAATGTAAAGTATCAGCGTCTGGGGCCAGAACGCCACCATGGAGAGCGAAGTCCAACCATGAAAGGGCTACGCAGCGTGGATAGAGGAGAGTAGAACTAGGCAACGTAAAGTTGCAGGAAAGCGCAGCAGCCCGTGACAGCGAACATACCAGGGAGCAGCCATCGGACGCTTATAGAACACAGAAGAATAGTGCCGAGCTAGCTGTGCGTGCTCGGGGACAGCGACAGGGTCCCTCTGGTAGGCAGTCCACAGATGGGACGGCCGCAGCGAAAGAACCACGACGAGACGGTTAGGAACCAGATGGTCGCAAGGAAAGTGGCTGACGAGAAAAAGCACCACAAACCACCCAAGGAGGGCTAACCTGAAAAAAACCCTCATGGAAGCGGTGACACGAGGTAGAACCTCAAAGTCCTCCGGGATGAGGGCACACGAGGACTTTAAAGCCCTCCTGGGTCTCAAGAAATGGAGCAGTGAGATGCAGGGGAGTGCCACAGACCAGCAGCAGACACCATGAGAGAGGCGATAGAGCGAGACCAACAAATGGACCGCAAGAAGGTCCCGGGAGGGACCGCAGCAGCAGTGAAAGTTTACAGGCACAGCCGCAGGACAACCTCGTGAAAAAGACCCCACAGGAGCCTACCAAGACTGCTGTGGGAAGGAGGCAGCTATACAATACCCAACGAATACCCCACACAGGGTAAGTATCAACCCCAACAAGGGGCACCTCTTGAGCGTGAGCTCATAGACAGAGGATCAACAGAAATATAAGTAGCTGACCAGCTGCATGAAAGAAAAGAAATTGCGTCGAGAAGCCGCCCAGGCCGTTCAGGTATTACAGCATGAACCCAGGGCCGACATGAAGCAGAGACAACACTGCAGAGGGTGAGGACAAAGTCCGCAACCGGACAAGAACAGAATAAAAACTATGCAAGGTTAGAAAGAAGGCGGTGAACCGCAGAGTCCGCATGTTCGTTAAACAGGGACACACCATCAAATGGCAAATCCCGGAGGCTGACACGAACATTTTCGGGGAAACCCCCGTCGCGCAGCCAAGCATGGCGACGCAGAGCACGAACCTGGCCATTGCCCGACCCACCGAATCGGTGGAGTCAGTGGCAGACTGAATGGTAAAGCGTGCCATCTCTCGGCCTTCATGAAGGAGACGAGCCATGTCAGCACGAGTACTCTCAGGGAGAGAAGGTAAAAGACACTCCACAGAGTCCCAAAGGGCACAAGAAGCCCGGGCAAAGACGCAAGCCGTGTTCAGAGCACGTAAGGCTGAACTAGCGGACGCAAAAATGCCACGTCCACATGTCTCCAACCAACGAGACTCCCTAGTGGGAGGCAGCAATAGAGGCGGAGAGGAAGGCTGCGTGGCAAAAGCCACCTGGACTACTAGTCCCTGAGCCCCAGGCTGAAGGGACAAACAGGCTGGGCCCCCAGGGGCCGGACGATGCCGATGCGCAATGGCCCGGTCAACAGGATCTCCTGAAGAGGGCCGTGCCCACGTTCCGAGAAGCGCGTCAAACAACAAGCCTCTAAAAGGCAGCAAGGGCTCAATATCCACCTCACCCTGGTGGAGGAGAGCCAATAATGGATCGGAGGACAAGGAGACAGACGGAGGGTGCAAGTGTAAAACAGCTGCAGCCCTGCGAATACCCCTTAAAAACAAAGCACCAGCTTCAGTGGGCATCCTGGAGGGCGACAATAGGCCCTCTGTAGGGGATGGTTGCAAGCTGACACGTCCCGCAGCAGGAGGAGCAAGGGGCCACTGACCCCAGGGCATCGGAGCCAAAGGGCGTGGAGATAACCCCGGGCATACCGGATCCGTGTCCTCCCGAGGTGGAGAATCAACTGGAACCGGCGGCTGCTCAGGCGTCGAACGACGCCGAGACGGCGTCGAACCGACGTCGACCTCCACGAGAGGCGACCCGGCTGTGGCAGGAGTCGGCATTGACGTCCCCACCACCGATAGCTGCGGAGAAGGAGTATGATGACCAGGAATCAACAGGCATGGTGCCACTGGCGCCGCCGATGTCGACGCAGGGAGCCGCCAGGGGCCATGCGGAGACAGGGCAGAAGGGCTCGACGTGGGGCTGGGACGCCCATCCGGGTTGTGTCTCGACGTCGGCACAACTCCGGAGCCGGAGTCGAGGGCAAACCCGCCGGCGAAGATCCGACCTGAACGCCTACCTCCTCTGTGGGACCCGAAGGCGCGCCAGGGAGAGGAGGTGACCCGAAGATGGAGTGCAGAGCCTTATAGTAGGCTTCCATCTGGGGTCGAGTCGCACCATCACCCGGAAAGGGCGGGTAAATGGAGGCCGACTCTGGGGAGTACGGCTCCGTGGTGGAACGGGCACCATGACACCCATCGTCACGTTGAAGCTAGGTCCTCCGTGACTTGTGTTTGGACTTACCATTAGGTGAACGACGGTCGCAGGAACGACTCCGGGACCGGACGCGGACAGAAGAGCCAGCCCGAGAGCGGTGGGGAGATGCCGTGCGGGATATCCGGGCGGCCAGGAGCTTCATTCCGCGCTCCCGTAGGGACTTCGGACGCATCTGCCGGCAGGCGGCACACTCCACGGAGTCGTGGTGCGACCCAAGACACCACATGCAAATGGTGTGCGGGTCCGACGCCGACATCTGTCGCGAGCAAGTCTCACACACCTTAAAGCCCGAAGGCATCGCACACCGTTCCCCGACGCAGAAGGCGTCGAAAAGGCCTGAAGAAAACAGGCCAGAGGAACAGCTGAATCCCGGATCCGCATTGGGACGCGGAAAAGAAGGAAACTGACGTCAGCGCGCCGGGAGGATCCTATATGGCTCCACTGACGTCATGTCCGGGGACGATATCAGGGCGGAGCCAAGCGGCGCCGCCCCCGGCGCGCAGAGGTGCTGCTGCGCAGAATTTTCCGGATCCAGTCTGACGCCTGGGGATATTCTCAGTTAAGGAATCTGCGGCTAGATGTCTCTATCAGATAGATAGTGCAGTGTGCCGATATTTAATGCAGGTCAGCATTCCGTCCATCATTTGTACTTTTTGCTTTTGTCGCCCTAAGTGGAAAGGGTATGCCCACACATGGGTTCCTTGTTCACTGCGCCACTGGATTCAAGCTAGCCTGGCTGATAGGTGATACCCCAAAACCGGTTCCAGGATGCTTGTTACTGGCCAGGCAGGACCTGGCTTGGCAGTTCGGGCTGGACTGTTCCCATGGGGCACAGGATCAAGGCTGATTTGCATATTCCTGGGTCCGAACTGGGGTGGCGTGGTGAGCAAAAGAACAATAGATTAAACCCAGATCCTTGTGGCTGGGGGTGAATGTTTGCATTTCAGCATTCCGTCCATCATTTGTTCTTTTTGCTTTTGTCGCCCTAAGTAGGAAGGGTATGCCCAGACGTGGGTCCCGTGCTCACTGCACCACTGGATTCAAGCTAGCATAGCCGATGAGGAGTGATACCCCAAACTGGTCCCAGGATGCTCGTTTCCTGTCCAAGGAGGACCTGGCTTGGCAGTTTGGGCTGGACTGTTCCCATGGGGAGCAGGGTCAAGACTGATTTGCATATGCCTGGGTCCAAACTGGGATGGCGTGGTGAGCAAAAGAACAATGGATTAAACCCAGATCCTTGTGACTGGGGGTAAATGTTTACATTTTAGCATTCCATCCATCATTTGTTCTTTTTGATCTTTAAGACTTGGCATCTAATTAAAAGACTATATGATCATATTCCACAGAACATGAAAGAGGGTGGGTCAGTGATGAATCTGTGGTTATGTAGAGTCTGTCCCCGAAAAGGCGCCATCAAAGTAAGTAACTTGGGCTTCTGATAGAGACTTCTAACCACAGGTTCCTCACCTTGTGAGCAGATACCAAAGCAGTAACCTCCTCTGGTGCTGGATCCATGGAAATCAGGAGTCGCACAACTCTGAATGGTGCAGTTGGTAGGACTCCGGCAAGCCCTGCTTGGAATTTTTGTGCTTTTTATGCGAGCTTTGAGATTTACTTGAACCCTGCGACTTCGACAGGTCGTGTGAGCGGTCTCTAGAACGATAAAAGCGCCCGCACTCTCAACATAAACTTCTTTGTCAACTTCTTGCACAATTCGGCGACGAGTTTAGCTTTGCGGACATGGATAGGTTTTCATTTCAATTTTGTTCAGCAAGAGCATGACTCCGAGTCGTGTATAAGGCACCTTGAAGTCCGCCCTTTCCTATGTAGGCAGCCAGCACAGAGATTTTCTTGCTGTAGAACTATGGTCAAAAGGCTTCAGACAGAAACTGGACTGAAATTGTGGGGCCTCTAAAGTCCTGCTGCACTTGTGAAGTTAAGAAATTGTCACCACGTGAACCAATGCAGACATTCTGTGAGAAATAAGGCAAAATTCCTCAAAGGACAAGCAGAAAAAGGAAGGCACTGCAATATAGTTAAATGGAGGTAACAAAGCATAAAGCTTACATTGCCCTCAGGCGATATACATTCTGAATTGGTAGTGGAGAGACCCAAGGAAGGAGAACAGTTTAACAACAACAAAGTGAAATGCACTGGGTAATAGAATAGGATCTCCATTTCCGATAGACTGAGGCACAGTCAGAATAATTGCAACCAGCTATGCAAGGCAGCCAATGAGTTTTTGGTGATCTAGATCGCCCTCCTACAACATGTGGGACATCAATATGCCTCTGGTAGTGGACTTCTTGGAATCTGTAAAGAATGAGGGTTAGTGACACCATATATGTGTGCTGAATGCAATCTGCAACCAGAAAGATCATGTAGGCAAAGTACATTCAAAGTTATTGACAGGCAACAGAAAAAAAGCGATTTCACCAGGTGTGTGTAAATGGACAAATTATTCAAGACACCTTTAGACAGACGACGATTTCCAAGGGGGATTTGGGGCGAGGTGCCGGTAAACTGACGACTTGCAGACCCCCGCCCCCCCAAGTTACGCCATTGGTTACAAGCATTCTAATTGGTAGCTATGTTTCGGGCGTTGCTGTGGTCAGTGGAGGTCAAGACATGCTGGCCTGTTCTTGCACTGCCCCGTGTTATAACGGTTGTTGTGGAGCAGCTGACATAGGTATTGAGAGTTGATCGTGGGCTGGGCAGAGCATCTACAGACTGGAAGCATGGGGAGGAGTTTGGGGGTAATGGGCCTTGGAGCTCATACTGCTCAAGGTTGGGAGACAGACATAATGGTTCTTAGAGATTGCCATGTCTGGCTGGTTAACCCCAGAGCAATCAGATTGCTCATCTGCATGCTGTCATATATTCAGGGGGCCAAGTTGGATGGTAAAATGGCCTTCTGGCCATTTTCTACAATTGTGACTACATTGATTCATCAATTTATAAGGCAAATCTTGAAATGCAGATATGGCATCCATTAACAAGTTTGGCCTGAAACTATAAAGATGGGGAGCATGAATCCGCTGGACCCTTTCCAGGGACCCTTGCCACTGTTCTGCTCTTGCCTCATACACTAAGCCACAAAACTGGGGTAATCCACAACCAGCAAAATGCTCCACAAAGCTAAAGAAGCAGAGTCCTGAGTACAACTGCTGTTTTCTGTTTCAGCGCTGGGACGCCCCTTTGCCGGGGCAGCTGTGCGCTATATAAAACCGCATAGCATAGCAACTGGGAAAGCTCTGTGGAAGAAAATGAGGGAAAACAGAAAGAAAGCCTCAAACTCTCATAAGTGACCTCTATTAAACCAGAGAGTCTAATATGCTAAAAGAACAAAAACCCACAGTCAGGAGGTTACCAGAAAATGCTAATGAACACAGCAACGGGTCTAACTGACATCATTTGAGGGACTGCACCTATCTAGATGGGCCCAAAGCACTCTTACTAGATAGGCTCAAAGCACTGAGAATAAGATAAGAAGGCAGTAAAAAATTGTGCATGTTACGCAAGCGCTCTACGTAACTAAGAGCAAACTGAATGTGCAACCGTGGAAAAAGTACAAAGCTCAAGTGAATTACAGAGACAGCCAAACAAGGAGGATCCAAAATTTCTAGTGTCCGAGAATCAAAAAGAGAGCACCTTCACAGGCGACTAATTTACACAACTGATGCATGACCGCAGTGCCAAAGGCTCCCTGACCAACATTCTCAAACAAGCAGTGCAAAGCAGGTCTATGCTCTTTCTCTACTGCTGGGGAAGAGCACAGTCAAAATAGGTTTTACTGCCAAGCAAATTAAGTTTGTTGTAGTCCTTGAGCACCAGTGTTAGGCTTTCTAGCCTCAATACCAAAGTTGACATTAAGCCGCAAATCAGTAAGAAGAGTAGGCAGTAGGACCACAAAAGGAGATTCAATTATCCACTGTTCCTTTGTGATATAATACAGAGCCAATCTCCAAAGGGGACACTGAAGATCTTGTCACTGACTTTGCTGGCAAAAAGCTGCAGATGATTAACTTTACAAGACCACCAAGGCCACGGCACTAAGGGATATGTCTGTGGGGATTAGCTAGAAGAGTTTCTGCCTTACAAAAAACGAATTATTTAAACTGCTAGGCAAACAGCACAGGAAATTAAGAAGGATAAATCAGTCAGTAGGAATACTCCTTTCACAACAAGAAATATGAATATCAACTCAGCATGACAAACTAGATAACCTTGGAGAGCAGGAACAATGCACTACATTTCAGCCTTCGAATTACAGTGACTGATGAGAAACCAAACAAGCTTGTTTGGTGGGGCAAGTTCAAGCCAATTTAAGGTGTTGCCAATGTGCCCAGTATTCCCACTTTGCTGTGATAAAGAATTATAACACTAACACACAGAACGAAATAGGCTCCTGAGATAACGGTTTTTCACAGCTTCCAACTAGCTAAAATGCAGGAACATTTGCAGAGCAAGAGTAAAATCTTCTATTCTACCCAAATCATACTAAAAGAAAAACGAAACAAGGACTTGTGAGTTGAGCACAGCATATTGAACAATCCTTGTGACAGACATTTTGTGTGTGTAAATAGTAACACAATTACCCAAATAAATTAAAATAATATGGATTTAACAATTTAATTAAAATTACTGAAATGAAACATTCTGCTCACCAATCGCAGTGCCGGCATGCTTTAACTCATCTGGCAGCAACTCATCTCCCTCTGGCCACGATACTGACAATCTATCTGGAAGTCTAAAAAACGAAACAAAAGTTATTTATAATTCTCATTCCCCATATGGAGAATCTTTACTGAATGCATGAACAATATCTCTGCATAACCGAAGGATCCCACAACATTTTGTAACTTAAACATCACTTCACAACGTACCATAGAACTACTAAAAATTGGCAAAAAAGAAACCCAATCAACATTTTAAATCAATAATTGAGCTATCAGGGTCCAAACGATGGAGCCGTTTCTCCTCCTTGGAGGGGTGAGATGGAGCATAAGAAGCCGAAAAGGTGATGGATTGTTCTATATAAAAGGGCGTGGCTACCTTTTGCAGGAAAGCTACTTTCATCCTGAGGACCAGTTTATCCAGATAAAAAGAAGTGTACTGTTGTTGTATGGACAAGGCCAAAAGTTCGCTCACTCACCTAGCTGATGTTATGGTGTTGAGAAGTGCTGTCTTCATTGTCAGGAGATGTAGGGGACAGATGTGCACTCCCTGGGAACCAATGCACAACAGGTAGGTAATGACCAGATTAAAGTTCCACTGCAGCATCACAAAAGGAACTGGAGTGGACATATGGATCAGTACTTTCAAGAAACATATCACAACAGGTGATTTCTAAAAGGATAGCAGATCTGGCAAGCATAGGAAAGCCAAATGGTCCGACAGATAATCATTGCTGCCACAGAACGTCCTTGCTGGGCTGACGACGTGTAAAAAAAAAAAAAGAGAACATAAGACAACTGCACTCAAGGGTATTATGGGAGGAACACCAAACAACAAACTTCTCCCAGTGTCCTGCATAAACAGATTTAGTAAATGAATGTCTGGCTGACAAGATGAACAAGTTACTTATTTTCGGTAACGATATATATGTAAGAGACATATATTAGTTATAGATTCCTTACCTTAGATTTACCCCCAGGCCTCAGACTGGATCCGGAGAATATTTTCTCAGCAGTACCCCTGCCCGTCGGTAGGTGGCGTCGGTCGACTCCGCGTTCGTCGTTGGCGCCGTGATCGCCGGAATGACGTCGCGGTATCTACTTAGACGCCGCCCCTGCGCGCTGACGTCAGTTCTTTTACACAACATTCCACGCCAGAAGCGCAGAGCCATGCAAGACACTGACCACTGCTACACAAAACTAGGGTCCTGAAAGGGAGTCCCTTACTCTAGAAGTCAGTTCGCAGAAAGGGGAGGATGGGTGGGGCGGTAAGGAATCTATAACTAATATATGTCTCTGACAGATATATCGTTACCGAAGGCAAGTAACTTGAACATCTGAAAGAGACTATTAGTTATAGATTCCTTACCTTAGAATAGATACCCCAGCAATACCAACCCCGGGGCTGGGTCTGCGAACCAAGTTCACACCAGAAAGTCCTGGAGAACTGAACTCCCAAAGAAGCCGTCTCTCCGAACTCGACTATCCAGGCAGTAATGTTTTGTGAACGTGTGCAGTGATGCCCACGTGGCTTCCTGGCAGATGTCACTGAGGGGGACTCCACGTCGCAAAGCTGTAGTGGCTGCCGTCGCCCTGGTGGAATGGGAGGGTAGTCCTACCGGAGGCTCCTTTTTCACCAAGGAATAGCAAATTTTAATGCAAAGGACGACCCATCGAGAGATGGTCGTTTTTGCACGGCTCGACCTTTCTTGGCGCCCACATAGCCAACAAAGAGTTGACGTCCACCCAGAATGGTTTTGTGCGATCCAGATAAAATGATAACACACGTTTTGGATCCAGATGGTGGAGTCTCTCCTGCTACTTGGAAGGATGCGGGGGCGGGAAGAAGGTGGGCAAAGAGATGGTCTGTCCTATGTGGAAAGAGGTAACCACTTTGGGAACAAAAGAAGGTCTAGTTGGGAGGACAACCTTGTCTGGATGGACAGCAAGGAAAGGAGGTTTAGAAGACAGAGTCTGAAGCTCACTCACCGTGCGAGCAGAGGTGATGGCAACCAGAAAGGCAGTCTTTAAAGTCAAGAGGCTGAGAGGACAATTATGTAGTGGCTCGAAAGGAGTACACATGAGGTAAGTCAAGACAAGATTCAAGTCCCACTGGGGCATTACGAAAGGAATAGGAGGAAAAAGATGAGTAATGCCCTTAAGAAATCGATTTACAATAGGGGACTTGAAAAGAGAAGGCTGATGAGAAAGGCGAAGAAAGGCCGAAATGGCCAAACGATAGCCTTTAAGAGTGCCCAGAGCAGAGCCCTCCTGGGCCAAAGAAAGAATGAAGAGGAGAGCCTCTGAAAGAGGGGCAGAGAGGGGATCCACAGCCTTTGCTGTGCACCAAGCCGCAAATTTGTTCCATCTACAGGCGTATACCGTTTTGGTGGAGGGACGCCTGGCTGCCAAGATAACATTACAGACTTCGGGAGGAAGGACTAAAGCGGTCAACTGTCGCCGCTCAATCTCCACGCAAGGAGGTGGAGGGTGGACAGGTTCGGGTTGAGAACCGTTATCTGCTGCTGCGACAGATGATCCTCTCGAAGAGGCAGTCTGATCGGAGGATCGATGGCCATGTTCAAGAGCTCGGGATACCAGACTCTTCGTGCCCAATCCGGAGAGACAAGAATGACTTGGGGCCCGGTGGTGCTTGATCTTCTTAAGCACTCTGGGCAGAATTGGTATAGGCGGAAAGGCATATAGAAGACCGCAATTCCACTCGCGATGAAAAGCGTCGCCGAGCGAGTGCCGCCTTGGAAATTCTAACGCGCAGAACTGCTGACATTGCGCGTTCTTTTCGGTGGCGAACAGATCTAACCAAGGCTCTCCCCACTGCTGAAAGAGACCTTGCACCACCTCAGAGTGAAGACGCCATTCGTGATTCATCATGCACCAGCGGCTGAGTTTGTCCGCCCTGGCGTTCAGGGAACCTGCCAGGTGTTGAACCACCAAGGACACGCCCTGATGTTCCAGCCATGTCCAAAGGCGAAGAGCCTCTTGACAAAGGGTCCACGACCCCACCCTGCCCTGTTTGTTGCAATACCGCATGGTAGGGGTGTTGTCCGTGAACACCTGCACTAGTCTTCCTTTGACAGAGGGAAGGAATGCCTTCAGTGCAAGACGAATCGCCTGGAGCTCCAGAAGGTTGATGTGGAGCCGGGACTCCGCCGGAGACCAGAGGCCTCTGATCTCCGCCTCCCCCATTTGGCCGCCCCACCCCAGGAGTGACGCATCTGTCAGCACTGTGAACTCTGGTTGGGGAAGGGAGAGGGATCTGCCGTTGCCCCAATCTTGGTTCGTTAGCCACCACTGCAATTGGTGTGCAGTGCCCTCCGAGATCTGGACGCAATCGGAAAGATTCCCCTGATGCTGCGCCCACTGGAACTTCAAGTCCCACTGCAGAGCCCACATATGCCACCTGGTATGGTCCACCAGCAGGATGCAGGAGGCCATGAGGCCCAGCAGCATCAGGGTCATTCTCATCGAATTCCGGGATAGAGGCTGAAACATCGGTATTATAGCCCGAATATCCAGGACTCGCTGCTCGGGAGGATAAGCCCGAAACTGTGCTGTATCCAGAGCTGCTCTGATGAAAAGGAGCTGCTGGGAGGGAATCAGGTGTGACTTCGGCACATTGATAGTGAACCCCAGCGAGTGCAGGAGGTCCGCCGTAGTCTGGGGTGGGAGACGACAGCCTGGGGCGAGCTCGCCTTCAACAGCCAGTCGTCGAGATAGGGGAAGACTGGAACCCCTGATCTGCGCAGGTGAGCTGCGACCACCGCCATCACTTTCGTGAATACCCGAGGGGCGCTAGTAAGGCCAAAGGGGAGCACGGTAAACTGAAAATGCTCGTGGCCTACCGTGAACCGTAGGTAACGCCTGTGGGCCGGCAGGACGGGGATGTGGAAATAAGCGTCCTGCAAGTCCAAAGCTACCATCCAGTCTCCAGGGTCGAGGGCAGACAATACCCGAGCCAATGCCAACATTTTGAACTTCTCCTTCTGGAGGAAGCGGTTGACGTCCCTTAGATCCAAGATAGGACGCAGGCCTTTGTCCTTCTTGGGCACCAGGAAGTACTGGGAATAACAACCACTACCTACTTCTGGCACAGGGACTCGCTCGATGGCTCCCTTGGCCAAGAGAGACGTAACTTCCTGACGGAGAAGAGCCAAGTGATCCTCCGACATGCGATGGAGTGTAGGTGGCATGGAGGGAGGGGTAGTCTCGAAGGGGAGGGAGTAGCCCCTTCGGACTATCTGCAAAACCCACATGTCCGACGTGATGTTGTGCCAGTGGGGGAGGTGATGGCGCATCCTGCCGCCCCCTGGCAACTGCTGGCCCCGAAAGGACGGACTAGGAAGGCTAGGAGGCTGATGCAGATGGGCACTGGTGGACTGGCCTGGGCACTGGTGGACTGGCCTGCCCACTGGCCCCCAGACCCACGGCGCTGGGTCCCACGTCCCCAGCCGCGCAGAGGCTGAGTAACTTGCGCCGGCCTGTGGCCCTGGGTGGAACGTGGTGGGACACCCCTTCAGTAGCCACGAAAGGGGCGAAAAGCGGACTGAACAGGGTGAGAGGTGGCAGCGAGGCCCAAGGATCTGGCCGTAGCCGTAGAGCCCTTGAAGCACTCGGGCGCATTGTCCGCCTTGTCGCCAAACAGGCGACGGCCATCAAAGGGCATGTCCAAAAGGGTCGATTGGACATCCCCGGAAAAGCCAGTGGACCTCAGCCAGGCGTAGCGTCTCAAGGCTACTGACATAGAAATCGTTCTACCTAGCGAGTCAGCAGTATCCAGCCCACATCGAATGGCGAACTTCGCTGCGTCTCTACCCTCTGCAACCGCACGGGAGAGTACAGTCCAGGCCTCCTCCGGGCACTGTGGCAGCACTTGGCAACTGTGTCCCACACAGAGTAGGTGTAGCGGCCTAAGAGACATGCGGTGTTCACCGACTGCAGTTCTAAGCTGGCGGAAGAAAACATAGTCTTCCCAAGATGGTCCAGCTTCTTGGATTCCCTATCTGGGGGAGCAGTAGGGAACGCGCCTTTGGATGTTGAGGCTTGGACCACCAGGGGGTAGGGTGTTGGGAGAGGAACATTGGGTCGCACGGGGCCGGGCGGTGGCGTCGGGCAATCATCCTATCCACAGGAGCCGCTGTGCTTGGACCAAGTGCCCAGAAGGAGGTCTGTGAGGGTCTCGTTGAACGGCAGCAGGGGCTCTGAAGAGGCTGCTGTCGGCTGAAGCACCTCAGTCAGTTTAGTCCTGACTGCCACCGTAAGAAGCTCAAGGCTCAAGGCCTTGGCCGCCCTACGCAACACCACAGCGTAGGAGGCTCCCTCCTCCGTGGCCATGGTAGGGGGAGAAAGCATACCAAAGTCTGGGGAGGTGTCCAGACCACTGGCCTCACCCAGCTCCTCTCTCCAGTCCGGCTCTTCTAGCTGGTCTGCCAGAGGGTCCACAGACCCCTCCCAGTCCTCCTCTGGCTGCCACTCAGGGCGCAAAGGAACGCCAGGATGGAACAGTGGTACAAAAGTACCGGCTGGAACCGTAGTCGGCCGCCGCCGGTCCAGCTCCGTGTCCAAGTCGAGGGGGAGGCCGGGGACACAACCGGTGGCGAAGGCGTTGTCAGAGGAATCGGCGCTGGGGGAGGTGTTGTGAGGTCAACCGGCGCCAATCTGGATCCAGGCCTAGATCCCTGGGGGCCCTGTGGCACCGAGGCCGGAGCCGCCAGCATCGAAGGCCTAGAACCCCCAGCCAAGTCCGCGAGGCCTGAAAGCGCGCCGGCGGAGTTGGGCTGCCCAAAGATGGAGTGGAGGGCTTCGCAAAATGCACGAAGCTGGACAGGGGACGCTCCGGCTCCCGGGAAGGGAGGGAAGCTCGGAGTAGTCCCAGCAGGCTCCGTGGGTGGAGCCAAAGAACGACTACCTTCCGCGTCCCATGACGGACGGGGATGGCGAAGAGCGACAGTGCTTCTTCGCCTTTTTATTGTGCTTCGACTTACCCGATGACGAAGACTTCGAGGAGGAATGATGGTGGTGACTCGGCGATCGGTCCCGCGACCTCCTTCTCAACCGGGACCTCGAGTGGGGCAGAGCTGACTGCCGGGCCTCCAGAAGCTTTCGGGACCGCTCCCGCAAAGACTTCGGGTTCGTGGCCCGACAGTCGGAGCACGACTTCGGGTCGTGGTCGTGCTCCAGACACCAGAGGCACACGAGGTGTGGGTCCGAGACAAACATCAATTTGTGACAGGAGTCACAAGGTTTGAAGCCGGTACGCAGATGGGACATCCCTACGTGCACCAGGAGTTGAACAACTCGTAAAAGATGTCGACAAAAGTTGAAAAAGAGCTGGTCAAAAACAACTTAGGGTACCGCTCTCTCCGGATCTGCGCTGGCTGGCGCGGAAAAAGAAAACTGACGTCAGCGCACAGGAGCGGCGTCTAAGTAGATACCGCGACGTCATTCCGGCGATCACGACGCCAACGACAAACGCGGAGTCAACCGACGCCACCTACCGACGCGCAGGGGTAATGCTGAGAAAAAATTCTCCAGATCCAGGCTGATGCCTGGGGGTAATTCTAAGGTAAGGAATCTATAACTAATAAGTCTCTTTCAGATAACACCAATCACTGAGGGAAGAAGGTCAAAAGCCATCAAGTGTTGCCATTCAATCTCCACGCATGGAGACAGTTTGAGCAGGCTCAGGATCAGGCCCCACTGCGGTGACAGGAGGTCCTCCTGAAGGGGCTACCGTATCAGAGGACAAATGCTCATGACCAGAAGTTCTAGGTACACACTCTCCTCGCCCAGTTCGGTGCCATTAGGATGACTCGGTCCCGGTCCTTCTTGATCTTTTTCAGTACTCTGGGCAGGAGAGGTAAGGGCTGAGAGGCGCACAGGACTCCCGAGTTTCAGTTCAAGCAAAATGCACCTCCAAGTGAAAACTGCCTTGGGAACTCCAATGTTCATTACGGGGCTAATACATTGAGCCAGGGTTCTCACCACTGTTGGATGATGCCCTTCTGCACCTATGAGTGCAGCTGCTATTCGTGATCATTATGCACCTCTGGCTGAGATAGTCCACCCTGGTGTTTAAAGACCGTGCCACATTTTGGGAAGTCAGCGAGATGCCCTAAACATCAACTCATTTTCAGAGATGTAGATCCTCAATGCAGAGTACCCACATCCCCATGCAGACATGTTTGTTGCAGTACCACATGACGGTCATGTTGTCGGTGAACAACTATACCATTCCTCCTTGATGGTTGGAAGGAAAGCCTTCAGTTCCAAGCCAATAGCTCACAACTCCAGCACGTTGAAGTGGAGGGGTGTCTCTGCCAGAGACCAAAGTACTCTAATCTCCACCTCTCGCAGATGTCCTCCTTAACCCAGCAACGATGCATTCATCATAACGTTAGCTCTGGGTGGGATAGGGAGACAAGACTGCCAGTGGTCCAACTGCGGTCGAGCAGCCACCACTGCAGGTCTTTCGCAGTCTCCTACGACACCTGGGTGGACTCCAAGAGATCCTCTTGGTGTAGAGACCTTTGCAACTTCAGATCCCAATGCAGAGCCCACATGTGCTATCTGGTGTGGCCCACAAGCAAGATGCTGGAGGCCAAGAAACCCAGAAGCCACAGAGCTCATTGACACCCAAGTTAAAGTCCTGGGTTCGCGGAGGCAGAGAAAAGGCTCCGAAATGTACTGTATTCAGAATAGCCCTGATGAATGGGAGCTGTTGTGGTTAGTCAGGTGTGAGTTCGGCACGTTGATGTAGAAACCAAACAATCTCAGCAGGTTAGCAGTGGTCTGGAGAAGGCTTGCCTCAGTAGCCAGTCATCGAGGTATGGAAAGCCTGGTAATCCCAACCTCCGTAGATGGGCTGCGACCACAATCATCACATTTGCGAACACCCAAGGTGCACTGGTAAGGCAGAGGGGAGCAGTGAGAACTGAAAATGCTCCTGGCCTAACAGAAGCTGCAGGTAACGTCTGTGGGATTGCAGAAAGGGAATGTGAGATTAGACGTCCTACAAATCCAACGTCAGCATCCAGTCTTCTGGGTCCAGGGCAGACAGGACTTGAGCCAGGGTGAGCATTCTGAACTTGTCCTTTCAGAGGAATGAGCTCACAGGGCACAAATCTAGGATGGGATGAAGGCCTCTGCCCTTCTTCGGCACAAGGAAATAATTGGAGTGGCACCAGTAAATAACTGCCAGTCCAGATCTGATGTTGCCACCCTCTCTATTGCTTCATTGACCAAGAGATCCCAAAATTCTCAGTGGAAAATGGACAAGTGTTCCTCTGGGAGGTGTTGTGGTGTTATGTCCGACGGGGGTATGACAAGAAGGTTTCACGATCTGGAGCACCCATTGGTCAGATGTAATGCTCCGCCACCCAGGTAAGGTAGAAGGTGATGCATCCTCCCACTGCGTGATCGGGAGCTGCCACGGGTGATTTAAAGCAGTTTTGAGGCAGCAGCGGAAGGGGTTGTTGGGGTTTGGGTAGATCATTACACCTGGGGGCCTGGACTCTGTAAGCTTGAACAGAGGGCTCTACCCCATAAGGACTAAGAGGTCTGTTGCTGCTGAGGCCCACATTGACTCTGCCTCTGCTGGTATGTCATGCCAAAGTTGCGAGGTGAGGTCTGCCGAACCGGCAGGGCTACCCCTAGAGAGCAAACAGTGGCCTTGCTCACTTTGAACATTTCTAACGCCAAGTACTTCTTCACTCTGAACAGCCTAGAAACGTCAAAGGGCATTATCCATCAAGGATTATTAGACATCCGCAGAAAAGCAAGCGGAGCAAATCCATTTGTGGTGCTGTAGCATAATACTGGTCCCACTTGCCCTACCCAAACAGTTAGTTATGTCCAAACTGAACAAATGGAATACTTCACTGTGTCTTGACCATCCGTGATACGGCGTTGCAGGGTTGGTTGCATGTTATCCAAGACAGCTGGCAGGATATCCGCCATTCTGTCTCACAACTGCGAGAACCTGCCTAGGAAGCAAGACGTTTTAAAGGACCTAAAGGCAAGACTGCAGAAGAAAATATACACTTGGTGAATGTCTCGTCATTTTGAGACTCTTTCAAGAGAGGGTAATAGGGAAGGCATTAAGTTGAGGCAACTCGTGGGTGCCTGCACCCCAAGCTCTCTGTGGGGGTGCTGCAACAGAAAATCTGGATCCTCCGAGGCAGGCCTATGCCACTTGCCTATTGACGGGGGAGTGGTGGGGGTGAGTGGGGGGAACGATTCTGATTATTGTAGCAAAGGGGCATATTTAACTGTTACCGTAGCTGGGATTGGAGTAGACAGATTAATTACTGGAGAGGTGTCCAGAACACTGGCATCCTGTGTAAATCATCAAGTATGTGCCCCTCATCATATGGGGCACTGTCATGCCGTTGTCACCACCTGGAGTGTGTGAGAAAGTGATTCCTATTTGATGCTAGTCCTCTTCAAGCAAATAATTGCACTATTCCTAAATAGGTCCAGTTAGGTCTCAATTACTTAAATCCGAGCTCAACCCTTGGTAGCTGTAGCACAGAGCAGGCAGGCCTAATTTAAGAGAAATGTGTAAAGTATTTATGAGTACTAAACCAGTTAAAAAGTAGAAAACAAAACAAAATAAAAATCCCACTCCAATATATAAAAATACAATTTGTCAAAAGAACAAAAATAGGATGTAGGGAACTGAACATACAATTTGAGTTTTTTTAGGTGTTTTTAGTGCCAAAAAGCACAAAGCGCCAACTGCGGCTATCTGTTGCGCTCAAAGTCACACAGATCACTTTGAAGCCCACTGTGCCACATCATTAGAATTGGTTCTCAAAAGACAAAAGTATAAACAAAGATGGGAAAGTCACCTTCAAAATAAGATGCAATGATGTGACCACCCCGAAAGAACCTCTGAAGTGGAGGATTTAGAAGATTCTGAATTCTGTTTGGATATGGCCAAATGATTATTGGTCAGACATTTTTCATACCCAAGCCCCCTTTCAAGATTTACATTGTTGATCAACAAAGATTACTGGAAGATCTGGATTTTTCCAGAGGGTAGAGGTAATGTGAATTTCTGGAATTCTCTAAAAATGGCTAATTTTGAAGGATACTCTGAATAAAGCTGCCTATACCGTAAAGTTGATGTTCTTAAAATATTTTGGTTCCCCAGTTTTGAATTATATGTCCCTGTGGTTTGTATCATAGTATATACCTAGCCATGTCGCAGGATAAAAATGACTTCGGGTCAGATACATTAATAGTTTTTCAATGAAGGCCCAGCAATATAATCTCCAGTTGGGGAGGCCCTTGAGGGAGGTAATGCCACATATTTTTAGGGGTGGCAGAGTTCTAGGCTGTTCCATACATGAAATTTCAAGGTCCAATTTCTTAATATAACCAGCTGGGATGCATAAAGTTGATCTTGTTAATGCACACATCAAATGATACAGGTAGATCTTTTCATGTTTCCATCGGTTTTCTGCACTGCCGTAACAGCAAGTGTTGTTTAACTCAAAGGTGGTTAGATCCACTGTGAGAATCACCCCTAATAATCTATGGCTTAGCATAATTGTCAGCTTAGATTTTTCCAGACTCAGATGGAATTCACTCAACTACCATGAGGCACTCAACGAATTTGGGAGGAAAAAATTGCAGTTTTAAGACAGGACACAATTTATTGAATTGCCCTAGCAAACTACTGGAGAAATAAAACACATTACTTTCCTGAGATAGTGCTTCACACAGATAGCATATAACGCTAGCCTTAAGGGGCATCCCTGTCACATTCAATTTATTGTGTACTCGGAGTGAAATAACTTCATTTAAACAACCATTGGCACTGGGGGGGGACATATGCAGAGTTGGAACCCGTTTTACACGTTTAGGATGAAAATCCATAATTTGAATTTACCTCCAACAAGAACTCCCAGGAAATTCGATTAAAGGCTTTTTACACATTAAGCAATATCATCAATAGAGACTTATGACGCAACTCAGCCAAATCGATAAGGCCTACTGCAAGATGTGTGTGGGAAGTGGTGTCTTTCCTGTATATAAATCCATGTTGTATGCTAGAAGATAAGATACCAATCATTCCAGTCAATATATTTGGTAGATTTTTCAAGATGATTTTCAAATCCAACTTTAAGAGAGTTATTCGTCTATAAGCTTTGCAATAACTTGGGAATTTGCCATTAAAAAAAAGAAATGAGTTCTTAGAAATTGGGTTTCTGGTTGGCAGAGGTATGCACCCTGTCCAAGCAGTAAACACAATCCTAGTCAGGGTAAGAGAGGTACACACTAAAAGGTCATCTGTGCTCACCCTCTGGTAGCTTAGCACAGAGCAGTCAGGCAATGTATAAAGTATTTGTGCGCGCGCACACAGTAACACAGTGAAAACACCACAGAAAGACTCCACGCTAGTTTAGAAAAATAGATTAATATATTCTGAACAAAACAAGACCAAAACGACAAAAATCCAATAAGTACAAGTCAAGATATGAAGTGAAAAATAACGCTCGGAAGCAAATAGTGCTTTGGGGTTACAGTAGGTCGTGCTGTACCGGGACAAAGACAAGAGTTCAGGCTGCCCGTGATGGAGTGCAGTCCGGTTACAGGACCCACGCAGGGCCAGCTGAGCAAACTACCTCAATCCATGTCATAGAACGTAATGCAGTAGTGGCGAGGCGTCGGTTCCATGGATGAAAGGCCGAGTCCAGAACGCGAGGGCACTGAGCCGGGTAAATCCATGCTGGAGACGATGTGTTGATCTTCTCCTCGCGCAGGTGGTGATATGTTGATCCCTGAAGCGGTGATTCCGGAGATGATGAGGCAGTGCCGAGTGCAGTACACCGGATCCAGACATCACAGCGTCGGTCATGTGTTGATCCTGATGTGGTGGCAGGCGATACGTCAGTGTCCGATCAACACAGAGATTTCACTTTAAACTCACATCCAAGGGCCCTGGCCTGGATTGGGATCACTTGGCAGAGCAAGACTTACAGCAAGTAAAGTCCAGGAGCTGGGATGAAGCTGAAAGGTGAAGTCTTTGATATCCCTGAGACTTCAGCAACAGAAGACAAGTCAACAAGCCCTTGGAGAAACTGAAGTCCTTAGGACGTAGAGAGCAGGTCCAGTCCTTCTCACTTTCAGACAAGAAGCAGCAGGCCAACACAGCAAAGCAGGTAGCAAAGTGGCAGCCCTTCCTACATCACAGCGACCAGTAGGCCAACACAGCAAAGCAGTTAGCAAGGTGGCAGTCCCTCCTACAGCACAGCAGCTCTTCTTCCTGGCAGAATGTCCTAGGTCCCAGCAGTGTTCGGAGTACATGGTGTCAGAGGTCCAGTACTTATATCCATTTTAGCCTTTGAAGTAGGAAGACTTCAAAGAAAGGTCTTTCTAGTGCACAAGACCTTGCTCTTCCCTGGCTCCAGACTCACTAAAAGGGGGTATGCAACCCTTTGTGTGGGTACAGGACACAGCCCTTTCTGGTAGAAGTGTCAGCTCCCCCCTCCTCACCTGCTTAGGCAGACCCATCAACATGCAGATGACCACTCAGGCACACCTACCCTCCTCCTTTGTGTGTGGCTGTCTAGAGGCAATGCAGGAAGCCAGCTGTCACCCATCCCAGGCGTGTATTCCAGAGACAGGTAGAAGGCCCCAAATAATTTAAGTAAGAAAACGCCAACTTTCTAAAAGTGCAAAAAGAACAATTGAAGGACAGAATGCAGAACAATGTCATACATTCACCCCAGTAAAGAAATCTGGGCCTAAATCCATCGTTTTTTTGCTCCCCATGCCATTCCAGTTTGAACCCAGCCATATACAAATCAGTCGTGACCCTGCACCCAATGGGAACAGTCCAGCCCGAACTGCCAGGCCAGGTCCTCCCTGGACTGGAAACAAGCATCCTAGGACCGGTTTCAGGGTTTCATCCCTCATCAACAAGGATAGCTTGACTCCAGTGGCATGGAGAGCATGGGACCCACGTCTGGGCATACATGTCACACTCATGGTGACAAATGCAAAAAGAACAATTGATGGACAGAATGCAGAACAATGTCATACATTCACTGGCATTCATGTCATACATTCAATGTCATACATTCACCCCAGTACAGGATTCAAGCTATCCTGGCTAATGAGGGGTGAAACCCCGAAACTGGTCCTAGGATGCTTGTTTCTGGTCCAGAGAGGACCTGGCTTGGCAGTTCGGGCTGGACTGTTCCCATGAGGCACAGGGTCAAGACTGATTTGCATATGGCCAGGTCTAAACTGGGGTGGTATGGTGAGCAAAAGAATGATGGATTTAACCCAGATCTCTTGGCTGGGGGTGAATTTGTTGATTTGTTCTGCATTCCATCCTTCAATTGTGTGTCTTTTGCTTCCTCGCCCTAAGTGCGCCGAGTATGCCCAGACGTGGGTCCCAGGCTCACTGTGCCACTGGATTCAAGCTATCCTGGCTGATGAGGGATGAAACCCCAAAACCGGTTCTAGGATGCTTGTTTCCGGTCCAGAGAGGACCTTGGCTTGGCAGTTCGGGCTGGACTGTTCCCATGAGGCACAGGGTCAAGACTGATTTGCATATGGCCAGGTCTAAACTGGGGTGGCAAGGTGAGCAAAAAAAGGTATAGTTTCTTACCTGTAATTCTAGTTCTCTCGTAGGTATTTCCATGATAGTCATAAGCGATGAATGAATAGTCCCGCCCATGTGCGGGGACCCCGGAGCACTTTATCCAGATATGTTCTTAAGTGATGAAGTTCGCCTTTCTTCGGGAAGGCCTTGAAAAAGTCACTTAAGAATGTCATAATGCAGCCTAGGGTAAGGCCACAGAGGTCAGAGTTCTTCATCTTGTAATGGCAAAAGAAGGGACTGTGAGAATATATGCTCTCAGAATATGTCTTTTTTGTAATAGCAAAGAAAAAGAACCCTCACAAAGCCTTTTGCTATGAATAGAAAGATATGAAGAAGTGCCTGACCCTGTAGCCCATAGGCAGCCATTATAAGTATAGAAAAATAAAAACTGTGCCTTTAAGAGCAGAGAGACCTCCAATATCCCATCATGCTCAGCCAGAGGCAGTTACCTCAGTTCTTGTTTGAAGGCTATAGACACCTGATAGTAGAAGGAGCATGAGATAATGTGTCCACTCCACCGGGGAGGAGAGAGGGCTGCTTATGACCATCATGGAAATACCCCTACGAGAGAACTAGAATTACAGGTAAGAAACTATACCTTCTCTCGTAGGGGATTTCCATGTATAGTCCTAAGCGATGAATAGAGCAGCAAGCTCATCCCCCCCTAAGGCGGTGGAGTAGACAGAAAAGTACCAAATGTGAAGCCCCATTAAGAAAAAAGATTCCTGAGGGATGCCTGACCTACTTGTGCATCCGCTCTGGTATCTGTATCAAGGCAGTAATGCTTAGTGAATGTATGGATAGACCTCCATGTCGCTGCCTTACAGATATCTGCTAAAGGAATATTCTTCATAAGGGCAGCAGTAGATGCCTTACCCCTGGTAGAGTGAGCTTTGGGCCTACCAGAAAGGGATTTATTGGCTAGTTGATAGCAGCAGAGAATGCAAGAAACAATCCACCTAGATATTGATTGTTTAGAAGTCGCTAAACCTGTGCGGACTGGACCAAAATTGATTAACAATTGTTGAGAACTACGAATGGCTTTAGTCTTGTCCAAATAGTATTTTAATACCCTCTTAACGTCCAGCGAATGGAGAGACCTCTCCGCTGGAGAAGAAGGGTTTTGGAAAGAACGTGGGCAAAGCAATGGTTTGATTCACGTGAAAATCTGAGACCACTTTAGGGAGAAACTTAGGATGTGTGCGTAACACTACCTTAGAGGAATAGTACACCGTGTAAGGTTCATGAGTGCAAAGAGCCTGAATCTCACTAACTCTCCTTGCTGATGTAATGGCCACTAGGAAAGCGGTTTTCCATGTGAGATGCTGTAATGAAGCTTTGTGGATGGGCTCAAAGGGAGGAAGCATGAGACGAGACAGTACTACGTTCAGCTCCCATGGAGGGTAAGGGTGTTTAAAGGGAGGAAAAACCTTCTTTAACCCCTCTAGGAAGTCCTTAATGACTGGAAGTGTAAAGAAAGATTTGTGAAAGACTTTTCCTATATGCTGTAAGAGCAGAAAGATGGACTCTTATTGAAGAGTATTGGAGGCCCGATTTGGCGAGAGACAATAAATAGGGAAGAATAGCTTCTTCCTGGCAGAAAGTGGGATCAAACTGCTAGAAGAGCACCAAATACAGAATCGCTTCCATTTAAGGGCATAAGCTGTTCGTGTAGATGGTCGCTTGGCTTCCTTTAGGATGTTTATACAATTCTGAGACAGGTTTAAATGACCATACTGAATTATCTCAGGAGCCATGCTGACAAACTCAAGAATGACAGGCTGGGGTGTAGTAGTTGGCCTTTGAATTCGTGAGGCGATCCGGTCTGCAAGGTAGCCTGAGATGTGGACGGATAGACCGGTGAAGGAGGTCCGGGAACCACAGTTGTCTCTGCCATTCTGGGGCGATGAGTATCATCTGGGCTGTTGTGGATGCCAGTTTCTGCAAGACTGTCGGTATTAATGGTATTGGAGAAAAAGCGTAAAGAAATTTGTTTGACCAGTCGATCAATCCTAGGATGCTTGTTTCCCGTCCAGAGAGGACCTGGCTTGGCAGTTCGGGCTGGACTGTTCCCATGAGGCACAGGGTCAGACTGATTTGCATATGGCCATGTCTGAACTGGGGTGGTGGAGTGAGCTAAAGAATGATGATGGATTAAACCCAGATCAGTTGACTGGGGGTGAGTGTTTGATTGGCTCAAGCGTTCCGTCCATCATCCCCTTTTGTATCGCGCAGTCGATCAATAGGGCATTCCCCAGAGACTGTGGATGGTAAAATCTGGAGGCAAAGTCGTGGCATTTTTTGTTTTCTTTTGTGGCGAACAGATCTATAGAAGGTGTTCCCACAAACTGAAAATACTTTCCGCAACTTCTTCGTTCAGACCCCACTCGTGGTTGTCATCGGGAACACTGCTGAGAGTGTCTGCCTGGATGTTCTGGTCCCCTGGAAGGTGAGCCGCCACCAGTGTTAGATTCCTGGCAATGAGCCAATGCCAAATCGATTGGGCTTCTTGCGACAGAGGTCTGGATCTCATTCCACCCTGCTTGCTCAGGTAGTACATGGTGGTTGTATTGTCCGTTTGAACAAGCAGGTTGTTGGTCGTGAATGACAGGTGAAAAGCCTTGAGAGCCAGGAGTACTGCTCGAAGTTCTAGAAGGTTGATGTGATACTTTTGTTCTCTGAGGGACCAAAGACCCTGTACTTGTAAGTGATCCATATGGGCTCACCAGCCGAGCAGTGAAGCATCTGTGACTACTGTGTCGGCGGAAGTGGGTGGAAGGGCATTCCGCACTGTAGATTTTTCTGGGAACACCACCACTGAAGAGATTCCACTGCATGAGTTGATAGTGTAATCTCCCAGTTCCCCGAGAATTGGTTCCACTGGTCCTCTACACATTCCTGGAGAGGACGCATATGGAGGCGAGCGTTGGGAGTCAGGAATATGCAGGAGGCCGAGGAGAGAGGAGACGATGCGTACTGATGGACGGGTTATCCGCTGAAGGTTGTGACATTTTTGGAGAATGGATAACCGTCGTTCCTCCGAAGGAAACACCTTTTCCTGTAGTGTGTCGATGGTAGCTCCTAAGTAATGTAGAGTCTGAACAGGCGTTGCCGTGGACTTTTGCATGTTGACATGTAGACCCAAGCGATAAAGCAGATCGCACATCCTTAGGAAGCATTCTTGGGCTTCCGAGATTGTGGCTGCTTTGATCAGCCAGTCGTCCAGGTAAGGATATACAAAGATTTTTTGTTTCCGAAGGTGCGCTGCCACCACTGCCATGCATTTGGAGAATGTCCTGGGCGCTGACTTGAGGCCGAACGGGAGAACCGCATATTGGTAGTGATTGTGTCCCATGACAAACCTGAGAAACGTCCGATGAGACTTTGTTATTGGAATGTGAAAATAGCCGTTGTGTAGATCTATAGCACAGAGCCAGTCTCCCTTTTGAAGTTGTGGATAAATTTGATGTAAGGCCAACATTCTGAATTTTTCCTTTTTGATCTACTTGTTTGCAACGCGAAGGTCGAGAATTGGCCTGAACTCGAGTCTGCCTTTCTTTTGCCCTAGGAAGTACCGGGAGTAGATACCTTGACCGCGTTGGTTCCGCGGGACAGGTTCGACCGCTTTCTTGCAGCACAGGATGTTGACTTCTTCCTCTAAGAGCTTTAGGTGAGACGTGGATGCCTTCAGAGGAATAGAAGGAGGTGGGGCAGTGAAAGTGAGACGATAGCCATGTTTGACAATATTCAAGACCCAGGCGTCTATTGTGATGCTTTTCCACTCTGCCAGATAATTTACAATGCTTCCCCCTACCAGAGTGGGTAACAGAAGAGGGGGAAATGAGGATTCATGGTTTTGATGCAGCGGGTTGTCGTCCTCCTTGATTCGTTTGTCGGGAGTTACGACCTCTCTGCGGTTTGCGCTGTTGGTTCGGCCGCTGGTATTGTTGTCATCTGTTTGATTGCCATTGAGGGGTTTGAACCCTCTGAGCGGAGAAACGTCGGTCGTAGGGGCGAAAAGAGCGTCGCTGTTCTTTTGATTTCTCTAGCACCACCGCTTTTAAGGTATCTATCTCTGTTTTCATACGTGACATCTCGTCGTCAGCGTGTGAACCGAAAAGAGTGGAGCCAGAAAATGGTACGGTCTGTAGTCGCAATTGGGCGTCAGGTTTCAGAGACGTTAAGCGCAGCCATGCATGCCGATGTAGGGATATTCCATGGCAGTAGCCATGAGCAGCCAGGAGCGAGGAGTCTGCATCCGCGCTGATTTGGTTGGAGACCATCGCACCGTCTTGCACTATTTCTAGGAAATCTTGCCTATGTTCTTTAGGGAGGTGGTCTTCGAAGTGCAAGATTGAGTCCCATAAGGAGCAATCATAACGTCCTAAGAGGGCCGTGGCACTGGCTGCCTTCATGGATGTAGCGGCCATGTTGCAGATCTTGCGTCCTGATGAGTCCATCTTTTTGCCTTCCTTATCAGGGGGAGATGTCGCAGATGAAGCAGTAGCGTTAGACTTTCGTGCAGCCAGAATTACCACTGAATCAGGAGGAGGATCAGACGTTAAGAACAGAGGATCCTGTTCAGGTGGGCGGTACTTTTTGATGAGCCTTGACGGTGCAGATTTCGCCGCCGCCGGCGTGAGGAACAACTCCATGGCTGGATCGAGCAGGCCTGGCACTAGATGAAGTAGTGGTCTAGACGCCGTGCGTTGATGGAGTGTTTAAAAAATAACGGACGTTGATGGAGTAGGTGTCTCCATAGGAATGTTCCGTTTAGTTGCACCACGAACCAGGACCTCTTGAAAGGTATTAATGTCATCAATCGGAGAGGACCGAGGTTGTGGTGAATCGGACAATGTAGGAGAGTAGTCTCTGGTAGAGGAGGACGTGTCTCTATGGTGGTGACGGCGTGAACGTGACCTGGACCTGCGGTAAGAGTGGCGCCGTGATCTAGTGGAGGATCGCCCATGTCGAGATAGACGGCGCGATCTTGAACGTGATCTTCTAGGAGCCGGTGACGTCCGAGGTACCACAGGAGCAAGAGGAACCGGTGCTGGTATTATTGGAGTCACCGGAAGCTGAGGTACTGGAAGCTGAGGCGGAGCAGGCAAAGCCGGAATAGGCGTCCCTGAAGGAACATGTGCAGGTGATGCCGGAGTGGAAAATTCAGGTATCTCCACCAATGAAGGAGATCTGGAGTGAGAGTCCGATGAGGAGTAGATTCTCCTTCTTTTAGATGCCTTTCCTCGCCTCGTCGTCGATGATCCCTTCGATGTCGATCTTTGCCGTCGACTTTTTGACGAAGATCTGCTCCTCGACGTCGACCACTCGACGAAGAACGAGTTCTCGAAGTCGACCAATCACGGCGTCGACGTTTAGCTGTCGATCTTCTATCTCTCAGCAATGGAGAGTCAGTATCCCTTGACGTCGACACTTGTCTCAATGGACATCGACGGTGTGAAGTGGCTCTCTACGTCGTTCCAGTAGTCCTCGACGTTGAGCGTCGGCGTTTCTTCGACGTCGAGCCAGTCAATGACAGCGAATATGTCGGCGCCGTACCTCCTTTCGACGTCGACCGCCTTGACGTCGATCGGGACCGCAAGCGTTTTCTGGGTGATAAACGCCTCTCAGACCTCCCACGTCCACTGGGAGTTGAGGTAAGAGCTCTGGAGAGAGATTTTCTTCCCCTTCGCTCAGAGGTCCCACTGGTTACCTGCTGTTTTCTTCTCTCTTTTCTTCCCTGCAGGCGAATCTTCTCCCTGTCACGCAGGGTACGTCTAGAGAAGGTCTTACAGATGACACAGTACCTAGGAAGATGAGAGGAAGGTAAACACAGAATACAGACTTCATGAGAATCTGTTTTAGCTTTTTTTTGCCACATCTAGGGCATTTGTCTAAAAGAGATTGCATTATGAGAAGGAAAAGGGCCTTTTTCCTCAGAGAAAAACACTTTGCTTCACAGAGAAAGACAAAAGACGTCGAGTGAAGCAAAAAGCAATGAAATTTGAAGAGATAAATTGAAGAAAAAACCTAAAAAGGTCGAGTTCAATGCTCCAAGGGTCCTGTCAGAAGGAGCCGGAAAAAAGAACTGAGGTAACTGCCTCTGGTTGAGCATGATGGGATATTGGAGGTCTCTCTGCTCTTAAAGGCACAGTTTTTCTTTTTCTATGCTTATAATGGCAGCCTATGGGCTACAGGGTCAGGCACTTCTTCATATATTTCTATTCATAGCAAAAGGCTTTGTGAAGGTTCTTTTTCTTTGCTATTACAAAAAAGACATTCTGAGAGCATATATTCTCACAGTCCCTTCTTTTGCCATTATAAGATGAAGAACTTTGACCTCTGTGGCCTTACCCTAGGCTGCACTATGACATTCTTAAGTGACTTTTTCAAGGCCTCCCTGAAGAAAGGCGAACTTCATCACTTAAGAACATATCTGGATAAAGTGCTCCGGGGTCCCCGCACATGGGCGGGACTATTCATCGCTTACGACTATACATGGAAATCCCCTACGAGAGAATGATGGATTTAACCCAGATCTCTTGGCTGGGGGTGAATGTTTTGATTTGTTCTGCATTCCGTCCATCAATTGTGTGTCTTTTGATTCCTCGCCCCAAGTGCGCCGGGTATGCCCAGACTGATATGCCGGTTATCATGCCGAATTCGGAACTCTTCGCTTCGTACGGACCGTATAACATGAACCATTCATCATAAAGTTCTTGGAATAAGGAGCCATCTATGGACTCGTGTCTTTCACATATGCCTGAGATAACTATCTGTGTGCTCCATTAATTTGGAGATTTTACTATATGTGCCGACTTCTGCATTGAAACTTAACGCGATTTGGATTGATATATTTAATGTTACTTTCTACATACTGAGTTTGAAGCCTGATATTTCAGAGCCCTGACGAAGTTCCCTCTGGCAACCGGGAACGAAACGCGTTGGCTGTGTGCCAGTTTTTATGATTAACCCAATAAAGGAAGCACTTTTTGGATAAACTTGGCCCGACTGTTTGACTTCGCATTGTGTTCACCTTCCTTATTCCTGAATCCTTTGCGGGGTGTCCAACTCGAGACCAGGACGAGGTCCCACACTCTCATTATTCAGGTAATGGGGTTTGACTAAATCCTAGCGGGATGCTTGGCCTTCTTTCGCACCTACTCACATGCAAGGTACACTTAGGTACATCTAGACAGGCATCGTAGGAGTATGCGCTTTATTTTATAAATGCATTTTATATTCATGTATATGTTCATGACTATTGCAAAATGGTAGAACTGTACTATCCTTTTCTATTCACTGTACTGCTGATCATATATCTCTGCTACTGTTTAACAGTTGTCGCAGCACATATATTTTATACTAGAAGAACAACTGTGCAATAAATTCTTATTTTAAACACGCTCAACTGTTTCTTCTGTGTAACTCTCTGAGACCAAATGAGCAAGCACGAGTGACTGAGCGAAAAGTAGTACTTTGTTTCCACGAGTCTGAGGAATCAGGGTTGTCGTGTTCGGAGGTTGCCAAAAACTAATCTCTCTGATAAAAAGGAGATTCTAGTGGCACTGTGAGCTAGCTAATGCAAACAGGATAACATACGCGGTGGGGGTGCTCAGAATCAGTCTGCCACAAGGCCCACAGTGTATGTTATCCAAAAGCGCAGGTCCTGCAGGGGTACTATAGGAACTACACTACAAGGGGTGAAACACCGAAACCTGTCATAGGATGCTTGTTTCCGGTCCAGAGAGGACCTGGCTTGACATTTCGGGCTGGACTGTTCCCATGAGGCACAGGGTCAAGACTGATTTGTATATGGCCAGGTCTAAACTGGGGTGGCATGGTGAGCAAAAGAATGATGGATTTAACGCAGATCTCTTGGCTGGGGGTGAATGTTTTGACTTGTTCTGCATCCCGTCCATCAATTGTGTGTCTTTTGCTTCCTCGGCCTAAGTGCGCCGGTTATGCCCAGACGTGGGTTCCGCACTCACTATGCCACTGGATTCAAGCTATCCTGGCTGATGAGGGTTGAAACCCCGAAACTGGTCCTAGGATGCTTGTTTCCCGTCCAGAGAGGACCTGGCTTGGCAGTTCGGGCTGGACTGTTCCCATGAGGCACAGGGTCAAGACTGATTTGCATATTGTTAGACCCAGGATACCTGGTTGGCTGAGGTAGGTACCTTAGGCCAAATAGGGACCCGCGTTTCCACGTCAGGGAAAGGAAGGTCACCTTCTGAGATAGCCCCCGCTCACCCCCTTGGTAGCTTGGCACGAGCAGCCAGGCTTATCTTCAAGGCAAATGTGTAAAGTATTTGCAACCACGCTCACAGCAACCCAATAATGACACCACAAATAGACTCCACACGAGTTTTATAAAAACGAGTATAAATTTTATATAAAAAGATATATGATAAGACCACACGATATAAATCCAACATATGAGTATGTGTAATATTTCTCCTGGCTGGTTGTTAGGCCAGCCAGCCCTTGTAAGTTCTGACGATATTAATGAGCACTTCTAAATGTTCTACTGTAATCCTAATACCATGTTCTGCAGTTCGTAATGCTAGAATCAGGCACTTGTGCAATATAAAAATAATGCAATGCGTAACGCGACAATCAGGCACTTTGCAATGTAAGAATAATGCAATGCGTAAAGCAGCAATCGGGCACTTTGCAATGTAAAAATAATGCAATGCGTAATACAACCACCAGGTACGTCGTTATGCAGGAATAAGGCAATGCGTAATACGCTAATCAGGTAGTTCGTTATGCAGAAACAATGCAATGCGTCATATGACAATCAGGTACTTCGTTATGCAGAAATGATGCAATGTGTAATACGACAATCAGGTAGTTCGTTATGCAGAAATAAGATAATGCGTAATACACTCAGGCACCGATCACGGTGCCTTAGGCGGTCTCTCCGCCACTCCTTCTGACTCGCAGTCAGCCTCTGTCAACAGTTGCCCCCAACACCGGTATGGTGTAACAAAAAGTGCAGCTCCGCACTCCGGCCCCGGTACTGCCACTCCTTTGGCAATACGGGCCGCGATACGAGCCGAAGCAGAGGCTCGCGCTGCTGAAATGAGAGAGGCCAAGAGCGTCTCCCTCCGAGCCCGCACCCCGCCCCAGGCGTCGGCACACATTACCTGGGTAGCGCGAACCCACTCTCCTCTCCTCTTCCAGTGACTTGGGCCTCAGATGCAATATTTGTGAATGAGCAACGGCGGGCTCGGGCCGGCGGCTCAGCTCCTCCGAGGCTGCCGGTCCGGGCTGCTACTGCTACGAAGATCTCAGGCTGCCACAGGGCACACGCACACAGCGTCGCTGAGTCTCCCTTGAGCTTCGGGTGCACGATCACCGGGCACTCCACACAAAGGTCTCAGGCTGCACGAAGAACACGCGCACAGCGTCGCTGAGACTCACTTGGACTCCGGGTGCACGATAACAAGGCAATCCTCACGATGGTCTCACGCTGCACAAAGCACACGCACACAGTGTCGATGAGACTCACTTGGATTCCGGTGCACACGATAACTGGACAATCCTCTCAAAGGGTTCAGGCTGCAAAAAGAACACGCACACAGCGTCGCTGATCCTCGCTTGGACTCCAGGTGCCCACGATCACAGGGCACTTCTTACGAGAGTCTCAGGCTACAACAAGCACACGCACACAGCGTCGCTGAGACTCTCCTGGAAACTTTTGTGTTCCTGAGTTTCCGCAACAGGGAGCCAGCTCACCTCGGGCCCTTGGGGATAAGTTACTTCAGGACACAGCACAGCAAAGTCCTTTCAAGCAGGGGGACACAGCAAAGTCCCTTTAGCCTTTCCTTGGTTAAAACAGCAAACTGCAGGCCAGCCCCAGAACACACAGCAAGGGTCAGTCCTATCCTTCAGTCTCTTCAGTTGTTTCTTCCGTGGCAAAGGTTCCTCTTGACTTCGAAATAGCTCCAGTCTTGTTCAATCTTGATCAAGCCATTCTCCAAAGTTCAGGGGCTTCAGCTCTCATAGTTATACCCCTCAATGGCTTTGAAGTCTTTGTGTTCAGGGGGCACTGACCCCTGTTCAAACCAGTTCTGGGTGCCTCCCTGCCAGTGACACCTTTATTCCTTTGATAGTGGGGGTCTGGATCCTCAATCACTCAGCAGGGGCCAGAGCCATTGGTTTATGGTTGCAGCCCAGGCCTCTTCACCTCTAGGGACTACTCCTCCCCCTACACTCCAGATGCAGGTCAGCCTGTTGCTGTCTCACCTCCTCCCCTGGGTCAAGACATTCCCCAGATCCTATCACTTTGAAATCCAGACAGTCAATCCACAACAAGGCAGAGAGACACAGAAATGTTAGAGCACAAAAACCCAGCCACTTCTAAAAGAGTGGCTTCTAAACACACAATGCAAAAACCACCTTCATAAAAAGATGTGTTATTACACTGTGAGTTCAGGCATACTAAACGTCACCTCTCCATCTTAAGCCTTTGGGAAGATAGGCTGGAAAACATATTACACAGCCTCCCCATTCTGTCCTATGGGCAAGATGGCCTTTCAACAGTGAAAAACGAAATGGAGATTATTTCACTGTCAGGACATGGTACACACCTTAGTACATGTCATACCTTTCACATACACTGCACCCTGCCCAGGGGGTACCTTGGACCTACCATAGGGGTGTCTGAAGTGCATAGAAAGGGAAGGGTAAGGTCTGGCAAGTGGGTACACTTGTCAGAATAACATGGCAGTTTAACAAACTGCGCGCAGGCACTGCAATGGCAGACCTGAGTTCCCTTTTCAAAGCTACTTGTGTGGGTGGCACAAATAGTGCTGCAGGCCCACTAGTAGCATTTGCATTACCAGCCCTGGCACACATAGTGCACTTTACTAGTAAGGCAACCATACCAATCACGGGCAACCAATTACCATTACACTTTATACAGGGAGCACTTGCACTTTGACACTGTTTTGCAGTGGCAAAGTGTCCAAAGCATCTAAGTTGGCAAAACAATGTCAGAAAAAGGTTGAGGGGAAAAGCAAAACGTTTAGGGAACTTTAGCCAAAAGGGCCAAGTCCCACACATATGGCCAGGTCTAAACTGGGGTGGCATGGTGAGCAAAAGAATGATGGATTTAACCCAGATCTCTTGGCTGGGGGTGAATGTGTTGATTTGTTCTGCATTCCGTCCATCAATTGTATGTCTTTAACTTTCTAAAAGTGCCGTTTTCAGGACTGCAATCTAAATATCAATTTTACTAAAAGACGTGTTTTTAAATTGAGTTCAGAGACACCAAATGTAGTTTTCCCATCTTCTCTCAATTGGAAGCTACAATCATACAATGTTACAAGGCAGCTCCAATGTTATCCTATTGGAGAGATAGGCCTTGCAATAGTGAAACACAAATTTAAGAGTATTTCAATACCAGGACATGTAAAACTTAAAAGTACATGTCCTACCTTTTAAGTACACTGCACCCTACCCTTGGGCTGTCCAGGGCCTACTCTAGGGGTGTCATATGTGTAATAAGAAGGAAGGTTTGGGCCTGGTGGCAAGAAGGTTAACTTGCCAGGTTGACATGGCAGTTTAAAACTGCATATAAAGGCTCTGCAGTGGCAGGCCTGAGACATGTTTAAAGAGCTACTTACGTGGGTGGCATAATCAGTGCTGCAGACCCACCTGTAGCATTTGATTTATAGGCCCTGGGCACATGTAGTGCACTGTACTACAGACTTATAGATAAATCAAGTATGCTAATCAGGGATAAACCAACTGTTATCACATTTTAGATACAAAGCACATGCACTTTAGCACTGGTCAGCAGTGCAAAAGTGCACAGAGTTCTACAACCAGCAAAAACAAAGTTCAGCAAAAGTCAAAAACCGGTCAGAAGGCAAAGAAATTAAGGGTAACCACGCCAAGGATGCCAGGTCTAACAGTAGTGTTATGGATTGAGCTCATGAGACAGGTGCTCCATTATATGCTGTGATATCTAGCTAGACCACCATAAATAGCTATGTAATTTGTTCCAACCTCAAAGAAATTTGAGTAATTTCTTGGGGCCCGCTCTTTACACAAGGCAAGCTTTTTCTAAAGAAGGCTAATTTTGATTTCCTCTAATAACCCCCAATATTAAATTGTGTCGCCCGTTAACATTGGGTAGCCATGGTGGTTCTAAAAACTGTGTACACTCTTACCTTAAGAGCGGTAAAGATGACTAGGAATACCATAGAGCTCTCTATAATATTGTCTAAAGACCTGCAAACTGCTGTCATCACGAAGTACCTGACCTGATTAATTTTTCACTGTAGTAATTACAATTCAACTCCTTGTTCCTTGGTAAGTAGGTCCAGTTGGTTACCCCAATTATCCCTATTTTTAAATATTTTGATTTTACAACTAAAGGCAACCATAGCTATTCTTGCATCTTGAATTGCTTTGATTCAACCCCTTAAACTACTGATTTTCAGATATGTGGAGTTGCACTCTGAAGAATTTGAGTGAAGAGTTAGTATCTCCATTGTTTTTATAGATCATTTCTTCCTCTTTGATTTAGCAACCCTGAAAGAAACAGGCAGAGAGATACCGCAAGGGAAAGCCTTGAATGATTCCAACAGTATTTTAGAGAGGCTGTACCAATGTTGCTACTGGTAAATTCTGAAACCTCCCGTCAAAGAAGCTGTTTAAAGTTCACTCACAGTAAGTGGTGTGGGAATGTATATACATAGCGGGGGCTGTGGAGCCTACCAATGGCATGTTATTCCAGGAATACTGCTGAATAATCAAGACGCTGCCCTCTGACAAATTTATGGCCATATACTAGTGAATATTGCCAGAAAGAAACCAATTCCCAAAAATTGGTTATACCGATTCAATAGAATACTCTTGCACATGTGACTTACTTAGAAACCAGATGTCTATAGCTCTAAAGGTATTGATAAGTTGTCTAATACTGGCTTGTGATAACCTCAGTCCAGAATAAGTTCTATTAGAGGTTTTAAGGGGTGTGCCTAGGATGCCATTGCATTCCCCGTGGATCAATAGCTGGCTGCTCAGGTAGGTCAGTTCTCAAGTCAGATCTCTATAAAACTTTGTATCATTAAATTATGGGCACACAGTGTACATAAAAAGAACCTCTCATGTTAAGGTCGGGGCTATTCTCCAGCAGCCATTTGTACTGGACTTAGTAAGGCCAAATTTAAGAGTAGTATATAAAATGAATATTGCAACCCTATGGTGTTTTCACATGCAACAGAGTAAGATGCCAATACATTCTTTGCTAAGTTTTGTACCCTAAAAACTCTTGGCAAAAAAAAAAGAATTTTGCTATCTGCTAACGTGAGATAAGTATCTTGAAGACATAATGTAAGGTCTTAATGATATAGCTTTGGCAGTATAAACCTTGACTCACTTAAACTTACTCTTCCAGCTCTCAACATTTTAATTTTCACTTCTAAGATGCTTGCTGGCACAGCACTATTAAGTGACTCCTTGTTTAGTATTTTTTTCAATCCTTCAGCCACTCCAACTAACCAACACCACCAACCCATCCCTCACCTCACAGGGCCTACGTGTGCATCAATCATGCTACTAATAAAAGTGCCTAAAAGCTACAAGAAAGTGCTATCGTGCTCATCACATTCATAAAAAAGGAAGCTGCATAAAAGAAGAAAAAAAAAACCATTACATTCTATATATTCCACAAGCATGAACCTGAAAGAGGTAACACGCCCATGAAAACAAATAACATTTGGATTCAGATATCAGTTCACTGGTGTAGGCTGCTTGTAGAACAAAAAGAGGCACCCCAGTCTCTATACCACGGTTGAAGAGGCCAACTTTGTTTCTCTTTATGATGGACTTCTCTTTTCTGAAGCTCAGCCAAAGCACCTTGTTCCTTGAGGCAGAAGGTCATTCTACCTTGGTGAGTCTCATTAAGCCTAGATGGTTCTTGTGAGACAGCCTCTAAATTCAGCATCCATGAAAGGTTAATCAGCCTATGTAGATTTCTTTGCTTGTCCCTAATGGCTTTAAAAAGTCATAGTGAGAGAAAAATACATATTCTTCACATGTTCTTCATAGGTGTTGAAGTTTTTTAGACAAGCTAACAGAAATAACTTATCTCCTTGGAGAAAATCTGTAAAATTAATAAGAATTGGTTGCAAACTCCTTTGGTTGGCAAAATAGAATTCTATGAGCTCTTTGAACTTCCTTTGCAAAATCCCATCACTTCAGATCTAAAAAAGTTTTCGTTACGGTTTGATAACACATTTATCTGGGTTTAACTTTCAGCTGCTGCTTTCATACCAACGATATTCACATTACTTTGACGCTGTTGATTTCACTTCCAATTAGCATGTACTGCTCAGACTCTTCAGTCTTTTAGTGAGACTGACTCAGTTTCCATAGCTCTTTCTTCCAAATTTGGTACTTTAGAGCTAAATTAAGGAACTTGCTACTGCATTTGGCAGAGAGTAATAAGAAGTGATTGATATTCCGCAAAGACTTATTCAACATTTCACCAAGTTTATTTCTCTGTACATTAATTAGATCTATTACTGTACTGAGATTTGGACCTTCAAGTTACTGATCCTTTGAGATGAGATCATCTGAAATTGGTTCTCAAGTAAAAGAATATGGGAGTGTCTGTTCACAACCTTCAAGCCTCTATTAAGGGGTTGGTTCTATGATCATCTTTATTGCTGTGTTTACTATCCTGCTCATTAATATTCATCAGTTCTTCAGGAGAGGGAGAGTAGACATACCTAGCATTATTATTTCAAATTGGTTTTGTATATGATGTTATCATCTAACTTTAGAGTTTGTTTTAGTGCAGGCAAAGAAAGGGACCAATAACTCCTATTTACCTCATTTTCACCCTTGCTTTCCTCATTTTGAGCGACAGGTAGTGTCACAGACATGTACTTCCAGTGCTTTGGATTTCTCTAGTAATGGTTTCCAAAAAATCCGTTTGAGAGGCTCCACATACACTTTCATAGAGATCCCCAAAACAGTCAGAGCGGGTTTATCCAGGCCTTAAAGAGAGTACAGTTCACAGGCACAATGGTAGCGATCATTGCCATATCTGCTGCGCGAGTACTAATGTCTGTGGCAGCTAGAATCATGTTTAAGTCGCTGTCTACGATCCCCTTGGTCTCAATCGAACCAGCTTCAGCATACGGGATACTTGAACAACTAACTTATCTTTGGTAGCTCTCTTTCTCTAAGAGACTTTATTGAGCTGCAAATTCCTGATCTTTTGAATAGTACACAGACATTGAACTGGATCAGGAAACTTTCCAGCAATAGCTCTGAGCGTCGGTAGGTGGTGCCATGCAACTCTGCGCTGACTCTCTTCCGCTCCTGAAATGACATGCTTAGCCTATGTAGGTGCCACTCCATTGCGCTCAAGTCAGTTGCAGGTCGGTGAGAAATAGGTGACTAGATAGAGTCTGTACCAGAAAGAGCATAACCAAAGGTAACTTGTTCTTCGGATAGAGACTTCTAGACCCAAATTCTTCATTCACCTTTTGAAGAGATACCAAAGCAGTACCTATTTATAGGTGGGTCTGTCGATGAACTCAGACCATAAAGTCCTGCAGGATAGAGCGGGCAAAATGCCCCTCTCAGTGGCCCTGACTGTTCAGACAATAACTCTTCATGAATGTATGCAATGGCGTAACACAAAATTATGGGGTCCCTGTCAGGAGACGGAAGAGGAACAGTTGACTACAGTACCTTACTCCCCTATCGACAACATGATTGACGTACTGTCACTCCATTCACAGGCGGTGGAGGAGCCCTTTAAAGAATCACCCAAACAGCCACCAGGAGGAGCCCCGAGGGGCTGTAGTAGACCCCCTTGGGTAAAGAATCCAGACGAGGCAAGAAGATAACTCACAAGTTGTGGTTTATTCATAGAAAGGACCCACGACCTCCAGCTTTAACAACACAGCAATACTAACTCTATAATTCTAACACTGGCATAACACTACATTCTACATTCTACTTCTAAGTTCTACATTAAAGGAACATGCCACTAAAACACGAAGTATAATAACACACTTACCATACTACACACCCCCTTCCTATATATAAAAAGCAAAGAGAAAAACCCCAACAAAAAAAAAAAAAACAAAAAAAAAAACACAAAAAAAAATACGTAAATGTATCATAGTGTGAATACAACTTATGCAAGAACTATACATCATTAATAATATACATAATCCTTGGAGTAACTGGGAGCTGACCTCAGTCTAGAACTGGACCTTGATACATTGTCACATCTAGCTCCTGAAATGGCTCTTGATTCGGAAGTGAAAGATGATCTCAGACTGGGACTGAAACTAGTCACATTATCACCCCCAGGACCCGAAATGACACCAGCACTACACCTTGGGCCCACATCCAAACCATCACCTCCACTTAAATTACTCTGAGTCCATTGTTCTCCTCCATTGTCTCCTTCTTGTGTCAGAGTGACTAAATCATACCAATCACGACTCTCCTGCCCATTCCCCGAACCAATTCTTTGTAAAATAATCTTTGCCTGCTCTTTAGTGACTTTCACCAATGCATTCCTGTTCCACCATCCTTTTCCATGCAACAAAACAGCGGTATTGGTAATCTTTAAAACTTTCACTGGTCCAGAAAACTTCGATTGTCCCTTACACACTTTCTTAGGCTTTCTTACTAAAACCCAATCGCCCGTACTAAGCAATCCTTCTTTAACATGCATTCTTTTATCATAATAACACTTATATGCTTCCTGTTTCTCTTTAACATGACTACGCACTTCTTTCAAATCTATATTGTGGTGCAAATCAACTTTATCCAGTAACCACGTGGGACTAATTGCAGAAATCGGTTTCCGACCCCTCAACAGAACAAAAGGAGCCACATCCGTAGTGCTTTGTGGAGTTATATTATAATTCCATACTTTAAAATGCAAATATTCTGCAATATCCAACTTATTGGCCACCGCAGTTTGGACACCTTCTTTCAATAATCTGTTAGCTCTTTCCACTAAACCATTAGACGCTGGACTATAAACTGGTACTCTATTATGTCTAACATCATGTTTGCTGAGAAATTTGCTGAACTCCTCAGAAACAAAATGAGATCCATTATCCGTAACAATTTCCTTCACTTTTCCTTCTATATTGAACAATTTCTGAAGAAATGCAATAACAGAACACGAATCAGCACATTTCACAAAAGCAAAGTATATCCACTTCGAATAATAGTCAATGGCTACAATCAAGAATCTACTGTTCTCCCCTAATGCATTGAAAGGACCAGTAAAATCAAGACCTATTTTCTCCCATGCATTGTTTGGCCACACCACAGGGTGTAAAGGTAAGGTACTAGTTTTCCAATGTTTGTCAGAACACAAACAATCAGCACAACTTTCCACAAATCTTCTAACTTGGCCATCTATACCAGGCCACCAGTACATCTGTTTAATCTTCTTGGAAGTGGCAGAAATACCTAGATGTCCCTCGTGAGCTAAGGCAACAATTTTGGACCTAAGACCACTAGGGGGAATAAATAAATCTTGTCTCAGTAATAAACCATTGACCACTGACAACTCAGCAGCTACCTGACAAAAATTTCTCAAATCTGAATTCAAGCTTCTATCGTTTGGCCAACCCTCAACTAGAAACTTCTTCACTCGTGCCATACACTCATCTTGATCACAACACTTCAACCATTCCTCTTCAGTTATTTTAAATATCTCATTAATATCATTAACTGTGAACACATACTCCAAATCCTCCCTACTCTTCTCATTGTCACAAACAATATCCCCGATGACAGGTAAACGTGATAGACAGTCAGCTCTCACATTTTTGCCACCAGGAATATACTTTATATCAAAATTAAATTCTTGTAATCGTGATAGGAGCCTAATGAGTCTTGAAGATGCCTTGTTGGAACAACTATCTCCTAACATGTATATTAATGGTTTGTGATCAGTGTGCAATTCATATTTGGTACCCCAAATATACATTTTGAACTTCTCAGAGGCCCACGAGCAAGCCAGTGCCTCACGCTCAATAGTACTGTAATTCTTTTCGGCATCGCTGAGAGTTCGTGATGCGAACGCTATGGTATACTCGCGACCATTTATTTCTTGGCTTAAGACAGCACCCAAACCTTTAGCGCTAGCATCTACAGTAATAGTACACTTGGCACCCTGAGTAAAAGATCTTATAGCTGGAGCTGTAATGATTAACTTTTTAACTGCTTGAAAGACCTTTTGGCACTCTTCGGACCACACAAACTTGATGTTCTTTTTCAACAGATTTCTTAAAGGTTGCACAATGACTGCATAACCTTGTACAAATCTTGCGTAATATTCGCTAAGTCCCAGGAAGGCTCTAAGCGAGTCCTTGTCATTGGGAGTGGAAACCTCATTTATACCTTTTAATAAAGATAATTTAGGTTTAATGCCATCCTTAGAGATATTATGTCCCAAATAATTCACATCCTGGGCAATAAACTTGCACTTGTCTATATTAATAGTCATACCCTGAGACCTCAACTTGCTTAATACATCATCCAGTAATGCAAAATGTTGCTCCAAAGTCTCAGTGTGAACTAAAATGTCATCCTGAAAAGCCTGTATGCCCAATTGTTGACCAAACATCTGATCCATTAAGCGTTGAAAAACACTAGCAGCGGATGCCAAACCAAACGGCATCCGCATATATTGAAAAACACCAAAGGGTGTTACAAACGTGGTTAAGTGTTGTGAATCTTCAGACAAAGGTATCTGATGATACGCAGAACGTAAATCTATGGTTGAAAAATACCTACTACCACCTAACTTAGCCAATAATTCATGAATTCTTGGAAGGGGATGACAGTCTACAAGAATGTTTCTGTTGAGAACTCTTAAGTCCGCACATAGACGTATAGACCCTGAGCTTTTTCGTGCGACAACGGCCGCCGAAACCCACTCTGAGGACTCTACCTGTTTGATGATTTCTTGAGCGCACATTTCATCAAGTAGCTTTTTGAGATCTTCCCTGGCAGATAGTGGAACAGGTCTAACCTTCTGTATCACAGGAATGGCATTTTTTTTTAAAACAATAGTATGCTGAAAATTCTTAATCATCCCTATTTTGTTAGAAAATACCTCAGGAAATTTAAACTGTAAATTCTTAGTAATACTATCGATCTCATTGGTATCTAGAACAGCTAAAACAGGTAAATCTCCTAAAACTACAGGTTCTGCATGTCCTGGTCTAAGAATTATACCAAGTTTGGCTTGGTCTTGCCACCCTAATATGTCACGTCCATTGACTGCAACATAAATTTTGGTAACAATACTCCTACCCTTAAATACAATATAATCATCAAAATAACCCTTCATTATTATATCGTATTCACCAAATGCTTTAGGGTTGATAGATGTCGACTTGAGTAATTTCTCAGTCCACAGTCTGTTAAACGTCTTTTCGGCTAAAATAGTAATAGGGGATCCCGAATCTGCCATAATACCCAGATCAATAACACCAATTTGTACATTGCATATTGGACCTTTGCACCTTTTTTCTGATTCTCCTAACATATTGACCTCTACTGATAATGACACATTACTAATTTCTTCTGATAGAATATCTTCGTTAACGTCCAACTGATTGACTCTGACCTTCATTCTGCTGGCATTACACACTGTATAAAAATGACCTATTTTTTTACAATAAGTGCACCGTTTCCCCTTTGCAGGACAATTAGGATAATTCCCCATGTGGAATTTAGAACCACATCTGTAACAGGTGCCTCCAACCTTTTTCTGAACGTTCTGCCTAAAAGCATTCTTACTAGTAACCACATTAATAGCTGTATCATTCACGCTAGTTCTAGGTTTTGATTCTACTACAGCAATACTTATGTTGTCTGAAGATCTGGAAATTGAAGCATCAGATATAATCTTTGAAGAAACAACAGACCTTTCTATACTTCTTGCTATATCCATGACCTCATCAAGAGACGGATTTTTGCATGTCAAAATCCGTTCTTGTATCTTTTGTTATAGCAATTGAATACTAATTGATCTCTCAAAGCAGTGTCCAAGTAATTCCCAAAGACACACTTAGAAGCTAAAACACGTAACACAGCTAAATAATCTTCAATAGATTCATCTACTAATTGTCTCCGTTTAAAGAATTTGTGTCTTTCTACCATCACGGAAGGTTCGTCGACATAATGTTTACCCAAACGTGCCAAAGCCTCTTTGAAGACATCCCATGATTCCTCGCCTACAGGTGCTTGAACAGTAGGTAAGTTGTCAAAAATCTCTTGTCCCGCATTTCCTAGATGGTTAAACAGAAGCGCTCTTTTCCTTGACGCAGAATACTCACTGGCATCAATGGCCTCTAGATAGTTCTCAAATACTCTAAACCATTTGTGCCAAGGTTTGTCTGGTTTACCAGGGATTTCCAAAAATGGGGAAGGTTGCAATACGTTGTTACTACTTGAAGCCATGCTGGTGTATAAGATGTGTAATTATTGAGATGAACAATAAGCAAAGAAAACAAAAGAAAAAAAAAAAAAAAATTTTTTTTTTTTTTTTTTTTTTATAATGAAATTATGCAAAGTGTGGAAATACCAATAACTGCATACGCCAATTTCCCTTGGAACGCTTTACTTCTAGACTTCGTACGATCTAGAATGATGCCATAATTGGAGAAAATCTTGAAAACGGCAACTTGAAAATGAAACTGGAAAGCAGAGCGTAATGAAAGAAGCTCTGCGTGCTTTCCAAAGGAACTAGAACTTGCTTCCAGCACGTAGGTGAGCGTGGTGACGTCAGGGGTTGCTCACGTGGTACAATACACAAGAGGCGCCAGGGAAATGGATTCCTTTGAAGATCTAAGAAGGCTGCAGTTCCAGCTAAGATGCGAGCGTGAAGCGTGACTGAACAATGCCAACAGACTGTTGAAGGACAATGGAGAAGCCCTTGCCTCTGCAGGACTAAGGTTAGCGCGTGCTCAGTGATTCAAGTATTCAAATGTTGCCTCATAAAAAAAACGTTGGAAGTGAAGAGGCTTTAAGCGCAAGATAAAGCCATAAAAATGCCTAAAATGCCGTAGGCGCTTAAGCGAAGGGCGATGCAAGCTGTAACTCGACAGAAGCTTGTATATAACACTTCAATTAAAACAAATGCTGATTGAAACGATGGCGCTAAAGAGAGAAGCGATGCCAATATGCAAAGACAAATGCTTCTAGCGCGATAGTCAAGGAAAGAACAGTACATTACCGGTGGTTTCAGAAAAAAGAAACAGCAGAATTCTCGTTCTTGATGCGAGACAGCGCAGTTCTCGAAATGGCATAAGGAGGTTTCAACGAAAGTCCTTGGAGGGAAGTAATGTGCAATCACTTCTTGTCGGTGGGTCCTTTAGAATCGTCGCCAAATAATGTAGTAGACCCCCTTGGGTAAAGAATCCAGACGAGGCAAGAAGATAACTCACAAGTTGTGGTTTATTCATAGAAAGGACCCACGACCTCCAGCTTTAACAACACAGCAATACTAACTCTATAATTCTAACACTGGCATAACACTACATTCTACATTCTACTTCTAAGTTCTACATTAAAGGAACATGCCACTAAAACACGAAGTATAATAACACACTTACCATACTACAGGGGCGTGGCCGATGACGCTGACTTCGACGGCCCGATTAGAGGAGGACCACAACAGGCAGACGGCGCGAGACACCGTGACGAATCGGGAAGTCGAGGAAAAGGCAGGAGAAGAGGAGCGGGAGATGCCGAAGCTACCCAGTGGTACAAGCCTCCAGAAGGAGAGAAAAGCCGCAGCCGGACACACCATCCCAGACGAGAACAACACGCCAGGAGGCCAACGAGACCGCGCCTCGCCCCGCCACTCTCCTGGAGGAGGGTGGCTAGACAAGGTACGGGCAAGGTGGCGGGGCTTTTCAGGGCACGGGGAGGGGCTGGGTACGATATAGAGGGAGGTCACATTCGTTCCCAAAACGCCGTCTCACAAGGTGCTGGAGTCGGTGATGCTTCCCTCACAATCCCTACCCTGTGCAAGGAAGTTTTTGTTTTCCTTTCCCTGACCCTGGTTTTGTTTTGTTTTCTTTCGGTTCCTTACGCCGGGACAAAGCTGGAAGTCAGTGCACCAGCCCTACCTCTTATGGAACCTTGGTGACTGCGGGAGCGCCCCTAACCAAGAGAAAAGGGACAAATCAACTGACTGTTGTGCCATCGTATAACCCCAATAAAGGAACAGTACATAGCATTTGAAAAGAACTGGTCTCCATAGCCTTATTACCGCGACGATATAGCTGTTCAAGGAGGTCCCGTGACACTCCCCCAGCAGAATGTGATGAAGGGCCCCTGAGTTTCCTATATCTGAGAGCTATTTATTGGCTCTCAGCTGAATTTGGGTCCACTGGAAGGGTTGGGGGGCTCCTTGCGCCGCAGGGGCCTGTGTTACGCCCCTTATTTATTGAGGGAAGCCGATGTAGCCGCCTAGAAAATGCCTAGGATCAGGACTCTGCGTGCTAAGATTGGCCACAATTTGGCTAAAAAACAGCCTCCAGAAGGACTGCATTCTCATTCTACCAAGGCCAAAACTAATACCACTGCGTTAGCATGTGGAGTCCAAGTCCTAGACATTTGCTAGGCGGCTACGTGGGCGCCACTACATATGTTCATGAAGCATTATTGTCTGGACAGTCGGGCCCGCCATAAGGGGCATTTTGCCAGCTCAGTCATACAGGACTTTCTGGTCTGAGCCCATCCACAGAACCACCTTCAAATAGGTTCTGCTTTGGTATCTGTTCAAAAGGGCAGATGTGAAATGGCTTGAATCGAGTGCACATCAGAAACATGAGGAGCAAGTTAAGGTCCCACTGTGGCATGACAAAGGCAAAGGGAGGGAACAAGTGTTGTAAACCTTTAAAAAAAATGCTTTACAACTGGAAACAAACAATGAAGGCTGATCCAGCAACCGCAAAAAAGCAGAAAGTGCTTTAACTCTGCCAAGAAAAAAGCCTTGCTGGGTCAGGGATAAAACAAATAACAAAATATCAGATAATGTAGTCTGGAGGGGGTATATCTGCCTAGTACCACATCAATCCACAAATTTATTACAACGAAAGGCGTATACAATTTTAGTCAAGGGATGTCTGGCTGGCAAGTTGACATTACCCACCTCCGGAGGAAGGTTGAATGTGTTTAGCGATCGCTGCTCAACCTCAAAGCATGAAGGTGAAGACTGAGAAGGTCCGGGTGCAGAATCTGGCCCTGCAGCTGCAACAGCAGATCCTCCCAGAGGGGCAGCAGCATTGGAGGATAGATGCTCAAACCCAGGAGTTCTGGATACGATACATTCTATGCCCAATCTGGAGCCACTAGGATGACATGGGCCTGGGTCTATCCTGATCTTGAGAACTCAGAGCAAGGGCGGTATTGGCGGAAAGGCATACAGGAGTACTGAGGTCCACTCGAGGTGGAATGTCTCTCTGAGACAGAGACGTCTTGGTAACTCCAATTCGCAGAAGTGCTGACATTGCATGTTCTCAGCAATGGCGTAGAGATCGAGCCAAGGTTTTTCCCATTCACGGATGAGACCTTGTGCCACCTTCAGATGTAATTGCCACTCTTGAACCACTAGCTATAATAGTAATTATGCAGCAGTCAGGCTCCTGGTCCCGATTTTGCCCTCCACGTGATGGACAAAGCTAGTTCGATTATCTCAAATATTTAGTTTTATTGTCATAATACTTTAGTATATTATTCACATATAGGGTGAAAAGGGATTTTTCAGCCAACAAAGATGAACTTGGAAAGAAAGCAAGGGAATGAAAGCTCAAGCAAAATAGTAAGATGTGTGCATCTGGCCATCCAGTTTCTGGGATGATGGGAAAGCTGCAATGGAAGACCAGGCCTGAATTTCACTATATTTGAGTGGCAACATATTGGTCACAACGAACGCTACTTTTCAGTCTTTATGCATGGGTTTGAAGGGTACTCACATCTATTTACAAACAAAGCACCTGAATCACAAAGTTAAACTTACAATTTTGTGTAATTTTACTTTTTTGGGTATTCACAAACATATGATTTAATAGTAACTTTATGACTGCGAAGACTCCACAGTCGGGGCGGAGATCTCCACACATAAAAAGATAGGACAGGCCTATAATAGGGCAGGCCTACCTTTTTATGTATAGAGTTTTCCGCCCTGACTGCGGAGTCGCTGCAGTCGTAAAGTTACTATTAAATCATAGGTTTGTGAATACCCAAAAAGAGCAAACTTACACAAAAGTGCAAGTTTACCTTTGAGAATTGGGCCCACAATGTTTAGCAAACGTGAACGAGTAGGTTTCCTGATCAAAGGGAACACTTTCCTAAAACCTTCAAAGAAACTGTTCATCAATGAAATATTGAGGATTAAAGCACTGCGAAATAGGTTTTCTGTATGCATTCATAGCCACTAAGCACACTTTGATGAAGGAAAAGTATACTTCAGATTCAGTTAAAAATAGAAGGAAAGTGAGATCCTTATCTTGCATAACTTTCTTTCTGACGAATACATATTCATCCCACAGACTCATCATATGAAACTCTTTAAGAGGCATTAGGTTACGTAAAGGAAATTTTGCACCTGTGCCAATATAACAGCACCAGATGGCACTGTGGATCAAGCAAAGACCTAAGCAAGACGCCCTCCAAAAATGGCATACTTGATCCACTGAGTTGTCACAAGCTCCTGCGAAATCAGGTCTACCAAGTTTTCCACACTTCAGAAATTAAGGACAGAATAAATGTGGAGCCAAAGAAAAGTAATGGGAGTAAGAATGCTATTGGTTAATTAACATTGTGAGTAGATTAGATGAATGGCATTAAGGAATATGCAGAAAGATTAACTATCTTTCGGATTTTTCCCCCCCAAAAGATAAGTACCTTATCCTTTTAATAAATACTCCTTCCTTCATCTTACACATGTGAATCACCTAAAGCAGCTTCACAAAAGAGGTGGGACAAAGAACTGAAGTCCCTGTGACAGTTGCTGTCCACTTATATCCTTGGGGTAGCCTTTGATGGTACTGAAACCTAGGCTGGTGCAGCTGGCGCGAGTGCATGTAGCGTGGCAGACAAAAACACAGATGTACATGACATTCCCAAGGTCAGCAGTGAAGGCAAGGGAATTTGCCATCTAGACTACCTTGAGCTTAATAGTGTCCTCTTCAGCACTCTTCAGGAGATTGCACGAGGTGTCTCACTTGGGGAGATATCTCTCTGACCACGCCTCGGTGCTGCTGCCCATGTGGCGGGGTAACACCCTACATTGTGAGAGTATGCCCTCTGACCTTCTGGCAGACTCAGTGTGTGGGGAGACATTGGCATCCTGTCTCACAGACTTTTTATCGATTAATTGGGGAAATGCCACCACTAGGGCACCAGATAGGAGGCTCTCAAGGCAGTTATGAGGGGGGTCCTGTATAGGTACTACGTGTGGGGTCAAGAAACAGTGGCTGACCTTGTGAGTCGGGAGCGCTGCTTGACAGAGCTTCAGTGCTCTGACCTGTCCACTCCGGAGTTGCGGGTGGAGGTGCTTCGGGTCCTGGGAGACACTATATAAATGCACGCTGTGCACATACCGTCAGCACCTTTATAGAAAGGGGGAGAAGTCTGGCAGAATGCTAGCCTGGATACCACGACGAGAGCAGGAGAACCCCCCCTCCCCAGTTCTCCATATTTATGCACCTGACGGAGCTCTCGTGACCAGTCATCAGGCAATCATGGATGTCTTGGTACGACATTTTAGGACGGTGTACCAGGCCGATGAAGTGGGCCCTAGGGGAGGATAGACTAGAGTTACTGGGCAGTGTCCTACCACCAAATCTTGTGCAGGAGCTAGAGAGGGAGATCTCTTTGGAGGAACCGGGGGAGGCCCTAAAGACGCTTGATAGATCTAAGACCCCCGGAGGGGATGGATTCCCCGTGGAATTCTATCAGGCCTATTCCACAATACTAAAAGAAAGGCTGCTAGAGGTATTTCAGGAGGCACAGAGGAGTGGTGTTTTTCCACCCACCTTGAGGGAGGGAGTTGTCTGTCTCATGCCGTAACCAGGAAGGGACGCCGCAGACCCCTCCTATTATAGACCCCTCACAAGGCTTAATTCGGACATCAACATTCTGTGCAAGTTACTTGCGACTAGACTGGGAGGGGTCATTCAAAAGTTAGCACATCAAAATCAATGCAGCTTTATGCCGGGGCACAGTGCTGCATTCAATTTGCAAAGGCTCACTCATGTGCTCCACGAGACCATCAATGACAATCAGGAACTGGCCCTGGTCTCCCTAGACTTAGAAAAAGCCTTTGAACAGTGGAGTGGGGTTACTTAATGGCGGTTCTGAAGGGTATGGGATTGGGGCCTCTGTTGCGCAGTTGGGTGAAACATCTGTACACTGGGTCTATGGTCCGCATTAGAGTTGAAGGTGACCTCTCAGAACAGAGGTCGGTGGGGAGAGGGACTAGACAGGGTTGTCCCATATCACCCCTGCTATTCGCTCTCACAATTGAACCCCTGGCCTTAATGTTCCCTAGGGAGCAGGAGCAGTGGGGAATCCGTGTATGGGGCACCTTGCATGTTATCTCCCTATACGCAGATGATGCACTCCTTTATGTCCACACCCCGGAACAATCGTACCGGTCTTGATGTGCTTGCTCTCTGCTTTTAGACAGGTGTCCGGCATCCGAGTCGATATCCGTAAGTAGTTGTTTCCGATTGGGAGCGTGATGGGCATGCATTCAGCACGGCTTCCGGATCTGGGCCTCAGATGGGAAACTGAGAGGTTTCAGAACATCGGCGTTAAATCGCTCACACTGAGGTTTCATTTAATCGCCTGTATGTAGACAATCTCGTAGAGAGGCTGGAAAGCTCTACAGCTTTCAGGAATAGGCTCCCTTTATCGATCATGGGCAAGGCAGCGTTGGCAAAGATGGTCTTCCTTACTTGGTGTCTTCATTTAGTTCAAAACTTGTGTTTTCACTTAGGCCGCAATTCTTCCATAAAATTGGATAGCCTGCTCATTAAGCTGGTGTGGGGGCGGGGAGGTGCAGTAGAGTGTTGTTCTTAATTCTCCCAGACCTACGTGTTTATTATTACGCAGGCTCTTTGCATCAAGCGGCGAGGTGGTTGACCAACTACGACAACTGGGAAAAGTCTCTGTATGTGGGAATGCTGGGTGGGGATACACTGGTGCATTTATTGATGAGAGGAGGGGTCACTCCGAACATCCAATTCTCTACTTGGTACGACAGACAGAGATGGCGTGGGAGACTGTGGTCACGAGGGTGTTGCGTAAAGCCCTTTTGGCAGGGAGCTCAACCTGTGGGATTTGGCACCCTTGCGTGCAATCTAAGAAGATATGTCTATGGAACAATGGAGGCTGGGAGGATGCACAGTAGCTGGTGGCTTGTACCCGGAGGAGGTTCTCCTCACCTTTCAGGAAGCACAGGAGACATTTGGTGTGGGACCAGGTCACTGTCTCTATTATGCCAAATTGGAAAATACTGCAAGACAGATTGGGCCGGGTTCCCGGCAGCGCCTCGGTCTTTCCGAGTGCTCAGTGGAACGCTCCAATGGGGAGATATGCAGCACATAATTACCCTGTTTTATGGAGCGGTGCAGGCGGATGCAGAGGGTGTTGTCTGTGCAGTGCTGGGGGCCTGGGCAGGGGAGTTGGGGGAGTCCATCATGGATTCCGACAGGTCCCGCAATTGAGAGTTGGTGAGGCGGGTGTCCTGTAACCACAAGTTCAAGTTACTGCATTTTAATTTCCTGCACCACACCTACATGACCCCTAAGCAGATGAACAGAATTGACCCCATAAGAGGAGCTAGTTGCGAGCGTTGTGGGGAGCTAGGAGCTTCTTTCTTACATTTAGCCTGGGCCTGCGCTAGAATACAGGGTTTCTGGAAAGATGTGGTACCAGCCATAGTAAGGGCAACAGATATTGAAATCCCCCTCACCCCGCTGGCTTGCCTCCTAGGAGTGGTGGCGAGACCCAAGGGTCGCAAGATCCCCTACAAGCTTTCCCAGCTTGCATTACTATTAGAGAAAAGTAGAATAGCCATTGGCTGGATGGGTAGCAGGCTGCCACACATTGACTCTTGGCTTAGGGACCTCTGTGAATGGGGGGTGGGGGGAGGGGCAGCAGCAGAAGTTCATATGCGTCTCGCCTGTACGGAGAGGGCTGAGGATGCAATCATGACTTGGGGGCTACTTCTTAATAAATGTAACAAAGAAGGCAATACTAGCTCGGGCGATGCCAAGGAAAATGAGATGTGAGGATTCTGTTTCTTCTTTGCTACCTAATACTATATATGTCGGCCAAGTGTGATAGCATAAGTCTGTGTACTTCTTGAGTAAATGGTTTTATGTCTTGGGCTCATCATTCTGCTATTGCCAATGGATGTCTTTTGCCTACTATGACCTACGTGACATAGTAATGTTTTATTATTCGTGACCCTGCCTGGATCTACAGAAATGGTATTTCCATTGATTTGTATACTGTCTTTTGCACTGCTTGCTTTTGTTTTCGTTATGTTTTGTTTTTGTGAGAAACTCAATAAAGTACAAGTTACTTACCTTCGGTAACGATGTATCTGGTAGAGACGATTCTAGCCGCAGATTCCTTAACGTAGAATTATCCCCAGGCGTGAGACTGGATCCGGAAACTTTTGCCACAGCATCCCTGCGCGCCGGGGGGGGCGGCACCACACGACTCCGCCCCGACGCTGTCCGCGGACGTGAGGTCAGCGAGGTCACAAGTCCCACCCCGGCGCGCTGAAGTCAGTTTTCCTCGGAGAACTTTTCCGCGCCACAACGCGGAGCCATCACAAACAAAACTGGGAAAGTATGGGAACAGTGTGCGAAAAAAATCAGTGAAACAGAAAGGGAAGAAGCGAATGGCGAAGGACAGCACCATGAGGGACAGTGCCAGGCACTGTGTTACTGAAAGTCATGGAAGGGAAAGAGCAGAGCACCGCTTCTGAGAAGCAACCCTGCAAAGCGAAGGCGATATCCACCCTGGAGGCAGAAAAACATGTGAAAAATGCCATAACAGATGACAGAAAGTCTGCAACCACAATCCATAACAGTGAAGGGCAACAAGCCGGAACAGATGAGTAACGATAAATGACCCCAAGACAACACCATCAAGGAGTGTCGTATCCCCTGTAAAGAGCTAAGGGCTGAGGCACAGCCAAGAGACCCTAACCCAGAGGACTGCAGAGGAGTCAGAAACCCCAAGCAATGAGAAAGGGAGAAGAGTATGAGTAGGCCCCACACTGGAAGAACCAGGGTGGAGGAATGCAGAAGTACACGTAAACCCACCGTCCAAGTACCAGAAAGGAAGGGGTGGAACAAAGAAACAGAACGAAGCAGCCCGCCAGGGAGGAAGTGAAAGAGGAGACTCGTAGAAGACAAGCCACCCGGAGGGAAGCGAGTGCAAAAGACCAAACTGAAGGTCCTCGCAGAACGGGGAGGAAGGGCGGGCCGTGAAGGAATCTGCGGCTAGAATCGTCTCTACCAGATACATCGTTACCGAAGGTAAGTAACTTGTACAACTGACAGACTACTAGCCGCAGATTCCTTAACGTAGAATAGATACCCTAGCCATACCCAGAGGGGAGGAGGGTCTGCGAGAGAATCTCACCAGCTTGGAAGAACACAGGGCCCCAACAGGGGATGTGTCACGGGGACAGGAAGGACGGCCCAGCCCCCACCAAGCAGAAGTAAAGAAGAACAAGGAGAAGGGAAGGCCAGGATACCACAAGCCTACCTGAGGGGCCAAGGCCGTCCGCCAGAGAACCCGGAGGGACAGACGGCACCAAGAGAGTACCAAAAGAAGAAAAGAACCACCCGCAAAATCCAAGGAGAAGAGGTGGAAACGGAGGCAGAGCCCGCCTCAGGAGCAGGAACGGCCCCACAGCCGAGCAGCGCAGGCGTGAGAAGGAAGACACAGTCGCGCAAAGCCCCAGCAGAGCGACGGACAGGAGCACACGGGTACACGCCGAGACCCACAGGGGTGGACCATAACGTCCATGCGTGCGCAGCAGGCAGCTGGTACATACTATGAAGTAGTGTGCCCAGAACAAGCCGAGCGCAAGACCAGGACCGAGGCAAGGGAACCCCAGGACCGAGGCAAGGGAACCCCAGAACAAGCCCCAGAGAAGGACCGTCCCAGTGGCACAACCCGGCCCACGAAGAGAAGTGGGACCGGCCAAAAGAAAAAGAGGAGAAGCGAGAAATATGTAGCACAGACCTAAAGCCGTCAACCAGAACACAGGAGAACACCAGGAATATCCTGGCCCCCCTGGAACACAAGGTAGAGGACCAGGCCGAACGTCGGATAATAAGGTGGAAACACCAAGACACGACGCCGTAGACGGCATGACAAAAGTCGGTCTGGCAATCTAGAGGCTGAAGAGGGAAGGCAAAACGCACAGAGGCAGATATCCCGCAGGAACAAAGGGCAAAACGTACGACAGGCGAGCCCTGTAGAAGAAGGATTGAAACACCATCGGATACTGAGCAGGACAGAACCTGGAGCAGCGGAAGCTGCGCTAAGGCTGAAGAAAAAAGACAGCACCAAGCGGAATACAGTGACGCCAGGAAACGCGAGGAACCCGAGAAGGTATACACACCCGCCCAGCTTAGGACAGAGCTATACAACAGCCAACAAGTACCCCACCTAGGGTATGACACGGCCCAAAACAAAACAGGGGAACACCTCTTAGGGAAAACCCGCAGCAGAGGTCAAGAACAGAAAGACCTGTGGGTATCACCACAGACGGCTTACCAATCAGCCAAAAAGGAATACACAGATGGTCCAACCTGAGGACCCATACGGCTTCACTAACAGCCAAAAAACACACAAAAGCTAAAGGGCTGTACACGCAGCCAAAAGTACAGAGGGGCCAACTGAAGGACCCTGAAGGCATTCCCAGCCACACACAGCACACAAAGGGGCCAACCGAAACACTAGGCCCAAAGAGAAAGGTGGGATAAACGCCTCCCATAAGACACATGAGGACCGACAAGCCGAAGCTTACGGAGGGGGAGGAGGACGGAGCCCCGCAAGGAGTCGCTGAATAGCGGAGTCCGCGTGGGTGTTAAATAAAAGAATCCCATCAAAGGGCAGGTCAACAAGACGCTCCCGAATATTCTCGGGAAAGACGCTATCCCGCAACCAAGCATGGCGGCAGAGGGCCACAGAACTCGCCATAGCGCGGGCGAGAGAATCAGACATCCAAGGCCGAACGGAGAATAAAGGCAGCTAACTCCCGACCATCCAGCACATGGTGCCGCAGATCAGCGCGGACACCTTCGTGGGAGGCGCGAGATAGAAGGGACTCCGCGGAATCCCATAGGTCAGAGGTAGCCCTGGCCAACACACAAAGTGTGTTGAGCGCGCGCAGAGCAGCACTAGTGGAAGCGAAAATGTTACGCCCCCAGGAGTCCAACCACCGGGCCTCCCGTGACGGAGGGAGCAACACCGAAGGCAAGGAAGGGAAAGCAGTCTGCAGGACAGGGCCCTGGGCAGATGGGTGGGAAAAAAGGCAGACTGGATCGTGAGGGGCAGGACGGTGGAGGAGCGGCTGAGGCACCGGATCCCCCGTAGCAGGACGCCCCCAGGCCCCCAGAAGAGAGTTGTGGAGCGAAGCTTCAAACGGAAGAAGCAGATCCCCTCCACCAGAGCCCTGGTGGAGAAACCTCCAACAAGTGATCCGTTGGGAGTGGAGCGACCGGGTTGCCCATTTGCAAAATGCCGGTGGCCCTTGAGATGGCCCGGACAAAGGCTACACTCGCCTCTGTAGGGCGACGTGGGGGAGAGAGCAACTCTTCCGTGGGCGAAGGCTGCAAACTAAGCCGCCCGTCCCTGTGCCCTGCCGGAGGAAGAAACGGCCATCCCCTGTAGGATGGAGGACCCACGGACGAGTGAGGTGCCTGAGGGGTCTCCGGAGAAGGCGGAGAAGCCTGCGGGGCAACCAACTGCAAGGTGCGGAAGAGCGGGTCCGGGGGCTGTGGACACGGAGACGGCATAGAACCCGCCCCGGAAGCCGCCGGGGAAAAGGCAACGATGCGGCGTCCAGTCTCTGGTGAAGAGGAGACAAGGAGATGACAACCCTCCGGAGAGGAAGAGTCGACGCTCCGACGCCGGGACGGCGCCGGAGAGTCCGCCATGGGCACCGGTGTGTCCTCGATCGGCGCCGAAGTGTCCACCAGGGGTGCCGAGTCGACCTCCACCACCACATGCCTCCTAGGAGAAAGGGGCGGGGTCGGAGCTGAAGCGGCCAATGAACGGCGCCGAAAAGGCGTCGGCTCGACCTCTGACGAGGCAGCCGCCTGCGCAGAGGTCCGAGAGGGACTCGGGGAGGCGCCCCGGGTCCCGGCCTCCACCCGTGGCGCCGCCAGGGCCGGGGAGGAAAGCAGTCGGTGCCGGAATGGCATCGGCTCGGCCTCCGGTAAGACAGCCGCCTGCCCAGAGGACCAGGGGGACTCGGGGACGAGCCGTGAGTCCCGGCGATCTCCTGCAACACCACAGGGAACCCCGCGGGGTTTTGCGGCGAGGCAGGGACGCCGTGGGCCGAAGAGGGGAACCCCGCAGGGCCGCACCTAGACACCACACCCCCAAAACCTGAAGCCGAACGCGTCGGCGCCGGGGACGAATCCGCCGGCGAGTCCGCGGAAGGCCCCGCGCATGGCGAGGGATCCGCGGACGTCTCAGGAAGAGGAGGGGGGCCCAAAGAAGCCCACAGAGCCGTAGCGTAGGCCTTCATTTGGGCCCTTGTCGCCCCAACGCCAGATAGGGTGGCGACGGGCGAGGGCGCACGTCCCGAGAGGAACCCGCGCCCTCAGCAGAACGAGGACAGGGCCTCGGTGACAAGCAGCAAGACTTACCGGCGGGCGAGCGACGCCCATGGGGCCTCGGTGAAGGACGATGCCGCAACCGGAATCAGTGGCTTCTGGACCCTTCCGAGGCAGGGGACGGACGCGGGGACGAGACCGAGCTGGACAAGCGGGCCGAAAGCAACTTCATCCGGCGCTCCCGCCGGGACTTCGGCTTGAGATGCCGACAAGCGTCGCAGTCCGTAGAATCATGGTGCTCGCCCATACACCACATACAAATAGGGTGAGGGTCCATCGCCGACATCTGACGCGTACAAGAAGCACACGTCTTGAAACCTGAAGGCATTGCACACTGTTCCCAACGCAAGGGCGTTAAAAGAGGCCTGAAAACAGGTAAAGGGAACTCACTCCGGATCCGCGTTGCAAGCGGAAAAGAAGGAAACTGACGTCAGCGCGCCGGGGTGGGACTTATGTGACCTCGCTGAAGTCACGTCCACGGACAGCGTCAGGGCGGAGTCGTGTGGTGCCGCCCCCCCTGGCGCGCAGGGATGCTGTGGCAAATATTTTCCGGATCCAGTCTCACGCCTGGGGATAATTCTACGTTAAGGAATCTGCGGCTAGTAGTCTCTATCAGATACAAAGTTTTAAAAAAAAATTGTTATGAATGGAATAATTCTAAAAAAACTACTAGAAAATGGGTACAGCTCAGTTTTCAAAATGTTTCTCTTGTAAATTTGTTAGTTCTGGGATTGTGATTATATGTCGAGATAATCAGTGTTCATGTTAATCAATGAAGATTCAATAATGGAGGAAAATCATCACCTTGCTCTACATCACAAATAAATAGTAAAATATAAGCCATTTAATTTCAACATACTTAGCCATTTCATCTTCAATATATTTTTTTACTGTGCTGGTTGTCACAGTCCTGTCCAGCTTCGTTATTGGAATACATTTGGTTTCACCGTACAAGGCTTGAGGTTCCTGAATGAATGAAACCCAAATGGCACAAAGATTAAACTGCATGCATTCAGTAAAGTATTCAAGTTTCTGCTCTCAATTTTTAACAAGCAATGGGAGAGACAAAAGGACTGACTTGTTTTTTCAGTTATAAGCCAGATCTCTGTGCTTTGTAACTTTGTGAAAATTCATTTGCAAGTTCTCTTGCTTAATCCAGTATCCATGTGCCCCTATTATAAAAGTATAATTATTACAGTATCTGTACAACATCCCCCTATGAAAAGTCCACTCCCTGACAGTTCACTTATTCCCCTGGTATGTAAAGGACAAAGCAGATAAGCCTGATCTATCCCTTCACCAAGCTATTACAAGCCTTGCATTCACTTGCCAGCAGTGTTATGCCTCAATAGGCTTCTGCTCCTCTTGGTCTTGCATAGATTAAAGCCCTGAAGGTGCAGTGGTCATGGTTGTGCACCCCCCCCCGAGGCCAGCTGTGGGATCCAAGGGGCAATCCGTGCCTGTCTGTAAGCTCTAGAAATTTCTTTAGGGAATGAACACTCAGAAGATTGTCTTTAAGCGCATGACCTACAGAGAAAGCAAAACTCTTCCCATAGCTTGTTATGATGGCTAACTACATGTGACTCCATTTTGATTTCTAAGTAGCACCAGCATTGTGTCCTGTTCCTATAACCCTTCCATCCACTCACGTAGAACCATCAAACAATCTCTGATTGGGCTCGGTCTGTGAGGAGACAGACCCTATTTAGTGTCCATTATGAGGCTGATCCTAAGTCAGATGGCCAGAGGCACAAAGCGTCCAGAGGGGAGGAAAACCTGAACATCAGAATTTCAGTTTTATCGGAATTGAGTTGAAGACCGCTGTTTTGCATCCATTGAGCAATGAACTTGAGACAGCCCTGGAAATCTTCGATTACATTGTCATCAAGTTTGTGGAAGGATAGTATAAGTTGAGTATCGTCCGCATAAGAGACTATGTTCATACCCCAGCTCTGAGCAACTGGGGCCAAAGGGGCCAGATAAATATTGAAGAGAGTTGGGCTAAAGGATGAACCCTGGGGGACATCGCAGAATGGCTCTAGACTGGAAGGTATAGGGCGGAAGGAAGACTTCCTGTTGCCTGCCTGCTAGGAAGGAGCGGCGCCATTTGAGAGAGCGGCCTCAGATACCCACCTCCTCCAGCCTTTGTAGGAGGATCATGTGAGACACAGTATCGAAGGCAGCGGAGAGGTCTAGTAGAATGACCACGCCTTCTGCCCTAAATCGAAGTTGCCTCTGATAAATTCGGTGACTCCAAGGAGGGCTAGTTCTGTGCTAAAGCCGGCCCGAAAGCACGGCTGGGATCAGTGCAGAATTTCATTATGTTGATATGCAATCGCCTGGTAGACGCCACAACCATATCTCAGGTTTGCCAATGGGCAGCGTCAAGGCTACTCAACAACTCCTCTTTATGGAGGTAGTGGAAGGTGAGGGGAACCCCTGAATTTCTCCCCACAGCCAGAAGCCTCCATGTATTTTATCCTGAAAGAGATAATTGGGGTGAGTGCAAGACTGAGCTCCATTGATACGAAAATCTCAGCCCTCGCTGCAGACTTAGGCTCCTTCCACTCCAGACTAGATGGCCTGGAACACCACATGTCCTATGTTGAGGAAAGGTTGGACTCTAACAGATTCCTGGGGTCTAGATAGGTTGCATCTTAAGCAAAAAGTGGTTAATTTAGAAGACAGGACCTACAGAGACAATGTCAGTTTCTATAAAATCCCAAAGAAAATGGAACAAGGAACGATGTCCAGAGGGTAATAGGGTGTTTACTTTCCCCGATGCAGGGTATGATTTTCACCCCCACACAAATATTTCACAGGGCCTTGGGGGGTGGGGGGTGCTCTGAAGTTATGAACGCCAGCTGAACAATTGGGACATTCAATTTTGTCTCTTTGAACCTGAGACCATGTAGATAACAATGGATGGCAACTCAAAGACTACACCGACCCGGCAGACATGGCCTGTTCCCTTAACAGTCTGGAGACCCAGACCCCTCCGTCCTCCTCAAACCTTGTTAACTGTCCTCGTCCCTCAGATGGGTGGTGGTCACCTTACCGCAAGGGTCAAGCACTGGACAGAGTCCTCTGCAAACAAACTGAACAGGACCGGTCCATTTTAAACATGGTCACAATCACCCAAGAGACCTCTCGGGGAAAATCCAGATCACCCTTGAAGCCGACCCAAGCTGAGCACTGGCACCTCTGCACACGCAATGGCTGAAGTCGGCTGAGTCCTGCCGGATCTTTCCTCTTCGAACGCCGACTGCCACGTATTGTATACCGTGTGCATTTGAATATGTGTGTTCATGTTGGTTTACTGCGGACTTTTCTCTACCCTTTTCCCTCTCTCCCCCATCCCTCTTCAGGCCACTCTCCTTTTTCTTCAGTGCCGCTCCTTAATATTCCCTGCCCTACTATATTTACCCCACTCCCCACGGCTGACAATCTGCTAGTCCGCGACCGTGGACACCTGTGCCAGATTCTCCCTTCCACTAACCCCCAGGGGTGGGTTCCTACCTTTCCCCCCGTACTTTCCCTCCTAGGGCTTTCGTCCACCCTCCCGGAAGGCTATAGATGGCCTGATGCTCGTCCTACTTTTACACAACCTTAGGCCTCCCTGCCCATCTGTCTGGCATCTCAGCTTCAGGGTTAGACACCCAAGAAAAGTTTGTATCGCCTCTGCATCACCTAAAGCCGCTCAGGGTTACCTACCCCTTGTTACCCATTACCAGAACCCCTTTAAGAGGGCCACAGGACACTCAGGGGTTACTGGGCCCAACTGTGGTGGATGAGGTCTTTTACTCTTGATGTCTCGGGGCCCGACCCACTATGGATCCTGACTAACTGGGCCAAATACTCTTTAAGCACTTGACTCTCAGTGGTTGATGTGAACAAGCAGTCAAGGGCTCCTGCGGGGCGGAAATGTAGCCGACTCATAATTCAAAGAGCACACAGTACGGAAAATAAATCAATGTCCAGTCCAATACTTACGTTTATAAGAAAAAGAATCATTTTATTTCTAACTCTACACATTCAAAGGAATAACAACATTCATGAGCAATAACACAATCCCCTTGACGTTGGGGCTCTATTAGTTGTCAGGCCAATCTGTCCCGCCATCTTTCTTAGGACATGGTCGGGCTCATTCCCCATTCACTGGTGGCCGCATTCCCTGGTAGACCTACTAGTAGACCGTTTTCAAGAGTTCCCCCTTTGACTCTTAAAAGGGAGTCAATAAGGTTGATGGTGCCGCACCACCTTCAGCAGGGAATCCCCCAGGGCCCCACAGGCACAGTTCAAGCCTTATCCTCTCCTACAGCATGGAAGCATTCGGCGTTGCAGCAGGTGCCCTGAGCGCGGGAACTCAGAAGTTCTGATCCTGCTTGTAGAAGCCAGGCTGCTCCCAGTACACATGGCAGCACCTGGTGCGCAAACTCACTCTCCTGAGCGCTGCGGCCGGCTATCCCAAGCGATCGGAGCAGCTTCCAGCTCGCAAAGATGTGGTACGTCAATTTTTTCAGACTGGAGCACAGCGAGAGTGCAACGTCTTTCTCGGCATCCTCCTGGCCCTCGGGGGTCAGTCAGGGCAGATCTTGCGGTGCGGCTAGACCCGCTGGTCACAGCCTCACTCCAGTCCCTTGCGATGACTCAGTCTTTAGTGATACGGCCCTGGCAGCCCCTCCTGCCACACAGGGTTGCAGCGGTACCTCCGGAGGGAATGTAGACTCCTCCGGTGCAATCGTTCACACCACTGTGGCCCCTTCTGGCTTACGGGGTAACCGCTAAAATGTTCAAAAATCCTGGCACGCTGGTCACATAATTACTTCCACGGTGGCCCCCTCTGGTATACGGGGTCACCGCAACAAGGCAGTGCGGGCTTGGTGCCCTCCAAACAGTGCTCGATGCTCAGCTCAGTCTACGGCAGCCCTCTCCTGGCATACGGGGGTTGTCAAAAACAATCCTGCACACAGACTACAACCTGATCGGTGCACAGCCGAATCCTCACACCTCACACAGGGAGTCCTCGCAGTAGGGCTTCCCACTGGACCTTGCACCCTCCAACGCTCTCCTCTTCCTCACAGGGTACACTGGTCTTGGCAAGCAGACAGGTGCTGGTGCTCCAGTGCAGGTGGTCTTGGTTTCTATGGATTATGTTCCCTTACCCAACTGGGAGACTAGCAGGCCTTAGCCCCCAGTCCAAGTCTTGCAGAGCATCTCCTCCTCACACAACCCTTCTGGCTGTTTGGCAGATGACAAAGTTTGGGGTCTCAACCTCCCTTTCTTATAGTCCATTTCTGGACACCAAAAATGTGATTTAGGGTGCGAGTCTTTGACGTTTTAGGTCGTTGTCTGCTTATTTTGAAGGGTACACTTCTCTTTTTTTCTTTCTCCTTGAAAGGGTGTCTGTCACAGCAGGAAAGACTCCGAAGTGGATTGAACCCACAACATAATTCATGGGCATGACCAGATGTCTCGATGTCAGCCAAAGTAATATATGCATCAAAAGGTTAACCCCAGGATCCCATCTGATTCCCTTATCATCCCCATCTACTTCCTGTGATGTGTACGGTCCCTTTCTTTGTGATCTATCACTGAATCAAAGAGCAACCTTTTGAAATGTAAAGGGAGATTCCCTTCCGCCAGTGTGTGTCCCACCCAGCTCATAGGAATGCAGCAATACACAAATCTGTCCGGAGGAATTCCTCTCCTCCTCATGTCTTCACCATGCATCCCTGGACTTCCCAAAATGGAACCCAGGGACCTCCATGTCATGTACCATTGTAGGCACACTTGCACTCAGTGTACATTCATAGCACACTTATTGTCTAGTACCGTTACCTCCATAAATTGTGCCACTACAGACGCATACAGTCTGCACACACATTCAGTCAGCGCACACTGCTCAGCACTGTAGCTTTTCTGTATTTTATCAAGGTATGTTATTTGCAGTTATCTGGACCCGCTAATACCAAAACTGCTGCAAGTGGTCCCAGCTGATTTTACCACTATTTGGTAAAATTCAAGTGGTCAAGATGGTAGTGGTTCCCAGGTTCACTTACATCCTAGGAATGCTCCCGCTGAAGGTTTGCACTTCAGTCTTACGAGATATAGACCACAGGATCAAATACTTTATATAGGGCTCCCTGAAGTCCGGGCTCAGGATGTCACACCTGATCGTCTGAATGGAGAGGAAAGTGGAAGACACATCTTAAACTTACTCCTCGTTCTTGAATTTAGCCAATGGCCATATGCTTGTGGCCTCCATCTAAGAGTTCCTGTAGCCTCCTTGATCTCACTTGTGGTTTGTGTAACATCAGATGTACTGGTTTATGATTGGGCAGGCTCGCCAGAGGGGCAAACTGGTTGCTACCAGTGACGGAAGGCTCATAGTACACCTGCTCGTTGGGGTTGGACTACCTGGACTAGCATACAAAACGTGCATTTGGGGGCAACAAAGGTACGGAAATTAGAGAATAAAATTAAATGCACAGACAGCATTCTAAAAGTTTGTTTTTATATACTTGTTCAGCTGCTAGAAAGTTGTTGGAATAGAAACACTTGTTGCGCTGCTGCAAAGGAACTTCCTCTATAGCCCCCTTTGAGAGAAGCAGACATATCTCTTGCTTTAAGAGTGTGAGATGTCTATGGGTTCTCTTGGGAGGTCGATGATTGGGGGGCTTTTGAAAAAATTCCAGGGTGATGTATGATGTCTAACACCCATCTGTCTGAAGAGATGCTCCCCCATTGATTGTAAAAGATGCAGAGATGGTGGCTCAAAGGTTGATCTTGATGTTGCGAGGTGACTAGTGCCTGAAAATTATCAAGGTCTTTTTATAGTATCCTGGGCTTTTCACCCAGCCGGGGGTCATCTTCACATTGGCTGTTTTAAGTATGTATTGGTGGAGGTCCTGTATGATTGTTGCCCAGTATATTGGGGTTGATATCTGTTGTAAATATGGCTGATATCTGTAGGACTGATAGGAAGGCCTTTGAACAAACTGACATCTTTGTCCGCTAACGGACTAAAAGCGCCTCTTCCGTAAGAAAAAGTAGAGAGGTATATTGGATTTTTACCTTGGATACTTTGTCCCGCGGTCCGAATCAAGAAATTCCATGGGAATAAGCCACACGCTATAATGTAGGTTGAGTTATCAACCATAAGCTATAGAGTAGGTTGAGATGTAGGTCTCTTGTTGTTAGGCGAGTCGAGTTAACTTCTCCCTTTTGGCAGTATTGAGCATAACTGTTTTACATTTAGGTATAGGGCTCTATACCACTCCCCGATGTATTAGCTATACTCTTCTCTGGCAGTAGGTTAGCCATTGTGCCCTTGTCATCATCTATTTCATTTAGAAACGTTTCGACAACGGGCAGGATTCTTTAAGCCACCATACTCTACATTCTACACTGTATCTGCAGACTGTAGGTAGTGGTCTATCCAACAAGGTCAATTCATTATGGTGGTTGGCACATTTATTTGCTGTTTTTCCTAAGTTTACCCATATTTTACAGGGATTGTTTCTGGTGGTTTTACTATGCTGACATTTTGCAGGAACAAGTTGTGTGAATGTCAGTCGCGATGGGAGAGTTCGGAATCCATGGACATGTAGGCTATGGGGCCGTTGATCTCTTATTAATGGCTGACGTCCTTTTCTACTTTATGCGAGGTATATGATAGGTCACATGACCAACAGCATGTTACCGATCACGTGATCGCATTCACAGCCTCTTTAAACGGGAACCCTTCCTTACGCCCGGTTCATATCAAGTTGGCGTCAGGCTGCAGACTATCAGTGCTCAATGTATAGGAGAATATTGGTAAGAGTCTATTCCCCTTGCGCTCCTTTTTTGTTTCCACTTCCCATGTAGATTACTTAGCGCCTACATTGTTATTGTTTTTAGATCACAGCAAGAGTTTGCAATAAAGGGCGTGTTGACTGTTATTACTCCAGCGGTACAACATTTATTATGTAAGTTGATGAGGAGAGTAGTGCTTTGTTTAGTTGTCCTGTGCCGATGGGAGGTTTAACGTATGCTCTCTATATTATCTTAGAGGCATTTCAGTGATCACGGACGACGCTTACAAACATCACGGTCAGATTCGTGCAATTGATTAAATCACGGGCGACGCATACATCGCACATTAGGCCATTGCTGCAGGTGGGCAGTCATGTTAAAATCGTGGCCCTCCATGCTCAATGAAACCTCGTTATTCCTTAACAAAAAATATCCTCTTCTAATTCTAATTTTAGACACTTTCTGCTGTTCAACATTACCGTTTTTGGAAAGGACTCTTCACTGTATTCGCAGCATTGTACTCAGACTCCTGCAACATCCAGGGTATTTTATTCAACTTAGCACATTACAGTTTTAATTACACTGGGTGTTTTCGGATGTTATTCTTATGCATGTAAGGGATTCTTTTCCTTTCTCTTCCCTCTTGCTTCGGACATATCTTTTTAATCTGTAGCATGGTATTCACCTGGAATCAAGTGTGCAACCCTGTTCTTGGATCACGCACTTTTGGTGAAAGTGTTGGCTGCATGAACTATAAAATGCTAGGGACCTTAATCTTTTCGCCACACAGATGCTAAGCAATTAACCAGTTAATGTATCAATTGATTTACTCATTTCGCTTCATAGAAGGAACCACATGTTCTGGTTTTTATATTTACAGGCATCAAGACTTTTAATCTTGTGGCTTTTCCTGATGAAGGCACTCTTTGGTGCCGAAACGCGCGTAGGATTCTATCTGACCTCGAGCCACGTTTCTGACTGTTGTTGTCTTGCCCCAGATATCATTGTGTTTTCAGTCATGCATTATCGATTGCTGTAGTGCTGAATCTACCAATTTGAATGAACAATACTTATGAAGTAGTCTGATCAGCAATTGTGGAATTCATCATTTTAATTTATTATTTTTGTCACTATCAATTTGAATGTATTCCGAGTATGAAAGTGAATGAGTGAATGTGGATACGTTTGGAGGGAGCATGGGAATTGATTTAATTATTGAACATGGTTATTAAGGTTTTTGTATTGTTTTTCAGATATAAAATAGATTTTGTATATTTGTAAACCTTGGTTCCTTCCATGTATTTATTATCATAGTTTGTGACAATTGTTTGAGTTGCCTCAGGACTTCACATTTAATTTACGCTCCTAGGGAATGTCAGCTATGATGGCCTGAAGAGTGTCATCTACGTGTTTCCCAAACAATTTTTCATCAGAGGGCAAATCCAGAATTTTTGCTTGTACCTCGGGGCAGAAAGAGGTGGCTTTTAATAAGCCCTGTCGGCGCAATACGTCTACACCTGCCATCTGCTTAAATGAGGTGGAGGAGATGTTCATGGCAGAATCTATCATTTCAGAGGACGCCTTAGCACCTTCTGGTAGGATTTCTATTGCCTCCTTTTTCTGGTCACCCGGAAGGAACTCCAAGAAAGCTGATAGATCGGACCACATTTGGCAGTTGTAGCGACCCAGAATGGCCAGCGCATTTGAAGCCCTGACGGAAGCAGCTGCCAGTGCTGAGAAACGCTTACCGATGTTATCTAGACTCCTGCCTTCCTCATCTGGTGCTGCTGAGCAGGGGGCAAAAGGATTTCTGGAGTATAGCTGGGCAGCCTACATGACTACCGGACCAGGGAGAGAATGCCTTATCAAACAAGCTGGTGAAGAATCTGGCACCTTATATTTCTTCTGTAGCCGGGTAACAACCGCAGTGACTGAAGCTGGGTTCTTCATCAGTTTAAGGCCTTCTTCCCAAATATAGCTGACAATTGGGATATAAATGATGGATTTTCTTGCAGAGTCCTTAAAATCATACAGAAAGCATTTCTTTTGTTTCACTGGATCAAACCGATCAAACCTCTTGGAAGCATGTTCCAATAATTTGTGAAACCCTCCTATGTCTTCCAGATGACTTGCTGGCGAAGGTGATGATAAAGGAACAACATCGCCATCCCACTCCTGACCCGCTATAGCTGGGTCCCGAAGTAGTTCCCCTTCCTCAGGTTGATCATCAGCATCGCTATAATCATCCCTGATGGTAATGGGAGGTAGTACTGTCCTGTCCTCTTGCGTGTGAACAGGCACTGAACTCTTTGGCAAAGGTGTAGTTCCAGGTGCATCTGAGTGACCTGGAGTGAGAGGCATTCGCACATTTGCTTTTGGAAAGCATATGTAGGAGTCACCAAGCATGTGCTTAAGTTGGTGACCAAAGAGAAATGAACTGAGATGGTATCCTCCCTTGAGCCCTGATGTTCCTCATAGGGTTCTTCATAAGGGTAGTGTTCTTGGAAAGAGTCATAACTGTTGGACACAGACTGCTGGCGAGCAGTGAAAGAATAGTCTCCTTCCAGGTAAGTTGAAGTGTCTCTGATAGGGTCTTCCTCCTCATCTGTCTCCTGACACTTTACACTTAGTTGAGAAGAGCTATACGCTGGCCCGAAAAGCACTTCATCTCCTGATTTCTCAGTGTCAAGGAGATGAGCTGGAGGCAACGGGGAGACTTTACTTGGTGACGTCTGGTCTGGTCGTATAGAAGCCCCTTCAGCAAAGAGCACAGCTTTTTTTCTGTCTCGTCGACTCACTCGCCGATGATGGCGCAGACGAAAAAGTGATCTTCTTTCGAATCATAATGGCCACTGAAGATGGTCTCGAGATTGGAGATCTCAAAGTCCCTATCCACAGGATGGCAGTCGACAATGACGGTGACGAGGTGGTGGTCGTCTTTGATTTTTGTCGTCTACGTTGTCGGAGTTACCGTCATCACTGTGGTGACTGGAAGTGATGGGGAACGTACCGTCAACGAAGTTCTCGTTGACACAGCTGTCGTTGTCGGGTCTGTAGATGGTTTAATTTTCGTCAACGATGACTCTTTCTGAGGAGCTACAGGCACTGAAGAAGAGGCAGAAGATCTCTTCTGAGTGAATCCTGAGTCCCTAGGGACTGATTTTTCAGAGCCAGAGTTTTTTTCAGTAGCTTCCAGTCTTTTTGGGTCTATGAAACGTTATTCAGTTTACGCTCGGGTGGAGAGCGACTTGAACCCTCATCCTCTTCAGAACTAGATTCTGACAGAGACTTCTATTGGAGCCATAGGGGTAGTTCGGCTTCCCTGTCCTTGAATGTCTAGGCAGAAAACGTTCTGCAGTGTTTACAGACTTTAGGTTTGTGATGAGGATGTAAACAGTATAGACACTCCTTATGGGGATCTTCTAAGAAAAGTTTTGGTTTTCCACAAGATTTACAGGGCCTAAAAAGCCTTTTCTTAGATCCCTCTGACATGATGTAAAAAATACTGAATAAAACAGTACCTCAGAGCTGGAGCAGTCCAATGTTTCCTTTCTATGAGAAGACAAAGTTCAAAAGTTGATAAATCTGAAACAACTGAGCATAGCTCAGGGAGACTCCTTCACACACGACGTGCGGTTAGAAATCTGAGGTATTGTTGTTCTGCAGGGGAAGCATGGTTTAGGATCTTGTCTTTGATTGGCTGAAGTTTGAGTCTATTAAAACAATGTGAATTGGTTAACAATGTCAATTACTTTCTCTATGTCTTTTAGTGTACTTACATGGTACTGCTCATTTTAAATACCGTGCGGCTCGCACCATGACGACAGGGAAGATTCAAGCATGTGAATCTATAAAAGATTCAGTACTGGAGAAGTTCTCTCTCCAATTCCTCAATGGCTTTCAATTCCTCTTTAGCATGCTCAAGGGCCGATTGTAGAATCCCACAGTGGATTTGTTCCACGTACCCCACACGCCCCCTGTTCTTGCTATTTGATTGTTTAGCACTTTCTCATTGGGCTTAAAACGATTGTTCTCAATCACCATAATGTTTGCTTTTCTTGCAGCAATATGTCCTTTTGCAATATCAGGGCGGATATCCAATAGTTTACTTTGTTACTCCTGAGCATCGGCAGCCTTCTGTATGGTTGTGCCTCTTCCACTGTGACGAGCAGTGACTGCATCCCTGTTCTTGTTGAGACATGAAGCACAGAGCACGTTTCAAGCCCCATTCTGGAGCAATCTTGTACGCTCCTCTCAAGCGTTTCATAACTGCAACTCCGCACTCACCGTCTGCCGCGGTTCCTGTCCATTCAGGGGTAAGCCTCACCTAAGTTAATGAGTCTATCAGGGATAGCCCCAGTTTATTTTTGTGGAATGCTTACCAATACCTGTGATTTTCACCCTTACAGGCAATGCTACCCTGAGTGAGTACATATTTTCCCTATTCAACAGGGTGCACGCGTTATTTTAATGGGGCACACTCGTAACAGATGCTACCAATTTCTGTCCCCTATTAATTAGGGATGTTCAGGTAGACTCTTCACACATGCTCACGTTGCACATGATATGGACCACCGTTTTTTCTTAACTATTACAGATGTCCCCATATTCCTTTAGTCCTGATGAGACCTTTGTATCCCAAATAAGGGTTGAAACGTCATCGACACAGACAAGTAAAAAACAAAGGGACTGTTTATTTTATCAAATGAACTAGGTCAAGAATTTTAAGCGGTTGTTTGTTACAAACGCATCAGCTTTTCCATATACTCTTACTGCTGTATTTGGTTGGTATACTGGGAGCAGAATGCACTACATTGGTTTTCACAGATTTACTATATGCAGGGATGTGGAATTCCTATAGCCCGACGCCCAGGACATATTGTTTGGGGTCAAGGGCAACAAATTTTCATATGTATTTTGTCCTTGGGACAAGTCGGCCCAACCTCCTACAGCACAAACCCTGTGGCTGCCAGTTTACAGTACCACATTATGGATCAGGGAAGGGCACTGTCTGCAGTTAAGGTAATATTTGTGTCCATGTATTAATGCTGCTCAAACTTGTATTTATGGTTCATTAATGCAAAGCCTTTATTATTAGGATGAGCGCTCAAAGTTAATGTTTTAAGCTCAGACTGCACTACTGACCGTGGTTCCAGTATAAAAATGTGTACACATGTTTTCAAAGTTTAGCAATGTATAATGCTCCCAGAATGCTATCTGATTAGATGCAAATATTTGCAGAAGCTTGAAAGCAAGATTGACGATTCTTTGCTTTCAAAATAAAATGTCAACAAAAAAATGCAAGTAAGAAAAAAAACATTTCGCTAAAAGAACTGTAAAATTTTAGGTACCATTTCTTTGAAGCATCATTTAGTAAAATGTGTTTCACAAAAATATTTATAGTGGCAAATCAGTGTAACCAGTTTCAATACGATTATGGGAAACATAAAAATAAACAAGCAGTGGCAAAGCCAGTAGGTCTGAAATTGGTGGTCAGCCTTTTGGTTTTATCAATGCGTGTCATGTTTAGGCATGGTTTTTTTAAACCTTATTGGTGTGGGAGCTGCCGGGCCCTCACCACTATAATAAACATTGTCAAAATCAAAAATTGTTTTTGATCTCAAAAAGCACACATTGCTACAGTAGTTCCTGGCACTTAACTAAACTACTTTTTGTGCAGTTATGCTCCTTGAGTAAGAAAATACTGTCACTCACAGTGAAGCCAGCTAATAGACAGAATTTTAATAAACGCGAAAGTTCATGGTTAACGCCAGACCTAATTAGGCGCCAAATTATTAAAAAAATTCTCAAAAGTGCACCCATAGTACATGTCTTTGCATTAAGTGCAGATTTACGACTTTCGTGGATTCACAAGAATTTACAGAAGTAGACCAAGAAATAGTACTCCTAGAAAATATTTGTGAACTGCATTTAGCATGAGCCAATATGCATGTGTAGATTTCCTCATGCGAAATCTGTTGAGTGTTTGCAAGTTCACTTTCCCTCCAACCACTTTTTTTCCAGCCCTGGAAGAAGTTTTACGTCTGCCATTGTTGGGAGTAAATTTCCAACCTTTCTCAGTATGGGAAAAGATTAGAGAAGAGTTGGTGAAAACCCTTAACACATGCAAGTTAGTAGGTTTGCACAGACTCAAAAGGGTATCCCAACCCTATAACTATTGCTTACCACTACCTTCAGGTCCAGTATTTAGATCTGCTAAAACGTGGCAAAATAAGGAAATTGCTAGTATTCAAACCTTACTATGGATTGAGCGCTGGCATAATCAGAGAGGCTATATCAGAACTCTTATATAATGAGATTGCTGCCATAATCTGTCGCCGGATTATATGGCACAAAAGGGACAAGTGGATTTTGTTACAGGACAAATAGATTTATGAAGCAACCTGCCCCATGACAAGAAGATATTTTATTAAATTCAACACCCCTGTATACGTATGTATTGTTGAAAGAGATACAGTTCCTCTTTTTGCTTTATTTTAATTGTGGTGGTCCTTTTTGATTATCAAATTATTAATACTACGGCACTGATTGCATGAGATTATTTAGCCTCCTAATGAACAAGTTACTTACCTTTGGTAACGATATATCTGTAAGAAAAATAGGTTAGTTATAGATTCCTTACCTTAGAATTACCCCCAGGCGTCAGACTGGATCCGGAAAGTTTTTTCGTCAGCAGTACCTCTGCGCGTCAGAAGGTGGCGTCGGTCGGCTCCGCATCCGTCGTTGGCGTCGTGGTCGCCGGGATGACGTCGCGGTAGCTACTTTGACACCGCCCTCGCGCGCTGACGTCAGTTCTGTACACGACTTTCCGCGCCAGAAACGCAGAGCCATGCAAGACACTGACCACTGGTGCACAAAACTAGGGCCCTGAAAGGATGTCCTTAACCCTAGAAATCAGTTCGCAGAACGGGGCGGATGGGTGGGGCGGTAAGGAATCTATAACTAACCTATGTTTCTTACAGATATATCGTTACCGAAGGTAAGTAACTTGTTAATCTGAAAGAAACATGTTAGTTACAGATTCCTTACCTTAGAATAGATACCCCAGCAATACCAACCGTGGAGGTGGGTCTGCGAACCAAGATCACACCAGAAAATACTGGAGAACAGAACGGCCAAAGAAGCCGTCTCTCCGGACTTGGCTGTCGAGGCAGTAGTGTGTCGTAAATGTGTGCAATGATGCCCACGTAGCTGCCTGACAGATGTCATTCAGAGGGACCCCTCGTCCCAAAGCAGTAGTGGCTGCCGTCGCCCTGGTGGAGTGGGCGCGCAGCCCCACTGGAGGCTCCTTCTTCGCCAGAGAATAACAGGCTTTGATACACAAGACGACCCATTTGGAGATAGTCTGCTTGTGTACGGCCCGACCTTTTTTGGCACCCACGTAGCCAACAAAGAGCTGGTCATCCACCCGGAACTGTTTTGTGCGGTCCAAATAAAAGGAAAGCGCACGTTTTGGGTCCAGACGGTGGAGCCTCTCTTCCTCTTTCGAAGGAGGCGGAAAGAAGGTGGGCAAAGTGAGGGTCTGCCCAACGTGAAAGGCAGAGACAACTTTGGGAAGAAAGGATGGATGAGTCCTGAGAACCACCTTGTCCGGATGTACAGACAGAAAAGGAGGCTTGGATGACAAAGCCTGGAGCTCACGCACTCTTCTGGCAGATGTGATGGCCACCAGGAATGCAGTCTTAAAAGTTAAAAGCCTCAAAGGACAGTTGAGAAGCGGCTCAAAGGGAGCGCACATTAAATACGTTAAAACTAGATTCAAGTCCCACTGAGGCATAACGAAAGAAATAGGCGGAAAGAGATAAGTTATGCCTTTTAAGAAACGATTTACAACCGGGGACTTCAAGAGAAAAGGCTGATCAGGAAGCCGAAGGAAGGCAGAGATGGCCGAAAGATAGCCCCTTGATAGTGCCCAGAGCAGAGCCCTGCTGGGCCAAAGAGAGGAGAAACAAAAGAACCTCAGAAAGAGGGGCAGAAAGGGGATCCACAGCCTTTGCTGTGCACCATGACACAAATTTATTACACCGGCAGGCGTATACCGTCTTAGTGGAGGGACGCCTGGCTGCCAAGATTACATCACAAACTTCGGGAGGCAAGTCAAAAGACGTCAACTGCCGCCGCTCAATCTCCACGCAAGGAGGTGGAGGCTGGACAGGTTCAGGTGGAGGACCGTCCCCTGCTGCTGCGACAGAAGATCCTCCCGAAGAGGCAGTCGGATCGAAGTATCGATAGCCATGTTGAGCAGCTCGGGATACCAGACTCTTCGTGCCCAATCCGGAGCCATCAGAATGACTTGGGCCCGGTCGCACCTGATCTTCTTCAGCACTCTGGCAGAGGTGGTATAGGCGGAAAGGCGTACAACAGACCGCAACTCCACTTGCGACGAAAAGCGTCACTGAGCGAGTGCCGCCTTGGAAATTCCAACGCGCAGAATTGCTGACATTGCGCGTTCTCTTCGGTGGCGAATAGATCTAACCAAGGCTCTCCCCACTGCTGAAAGAGACCTTGCACCACCTCCGAGTGGAGACGCCATTCGTGATCCATCATGCACCTGCGGCTGAGTTCGTCCGCCCTGGTGTTCAGCGAACCTGCCAGCTGTTGAACCACCAGAGACATGCCCTGATGTTCCAGCCATGTCCAGAGGCGGAGGGCCTCTTGACATAGGGTCCACGACCCCACCCCGCCCTGTTTGTTGCAGTACCACATGGCGGTGGTGTTGTCCGTGAACACCTGCACTACTCTTCCCCGGACAGAGGGAAGGAATGCCTTCAGTGCAAGACGGATCGCCCGAAGCTCCAGTAGGTTGATGTGGAGCTCGGACTCCGCCGGAGACCAGAGGCCTCTGATCTCCGCCTCTCCCCTGTGGCCACCCCATCCCAGAAGGGATGCGTCCGTCATCACTGTGTTCTGGTTGGGGAAGGGAGAGGGATCTGCCGTTGACCCAATCCTGGTTTGCGAGCCACCACTGCAGCGGACGAGCAGTGCCCTCCGAGATCTGGATGCAATCGGACAGATTAACCTGATGCTGCGCCCACTGGAACTTCAGGTCCCACTGCAGAGCCCGCATATGCCACCTGGAATGATCGACCAGCAGGATGCAGGAGGCCACGAGGCCCAGCAGCCTCAGGGTCATTCTGACCTTAACCCGGGATAAGGGCTGAAAGATCGGAATCATAGCCCGAATATCCCTGACTCGCTGTTCGGGAGGATAAACCCGAAACTGTGTCGTGTCCAGAACCGCTCCGATGAAGAGGAGTTTCTGAGAGGGAATCAGGTGTGACTTCGGCACATTGATGGTGAACCCTAGCGAATGCAGGAGGTCGGCCGTAGTCTGGAGGTGGGAGACGACAGTCTGGGGCAAGCCCGCCTTCAACAGCCAGTCGTCGAGATAGGGGAAGACTGGTGAGATGAGCTGCGACCACCGCCATCACTTTCATGAACACCCGAGGGGCGCTGGTAAGGCCAAAGGGGAGCACGGTAAACTGAAAATGCTCGTGGCCTACCGTGAACCGCAGGTAACGCTGGTGGGCCGGCAGGACGGGAATGTGGAAATAAGCATCCTGCAAGTCCAACGCTACCAACCAGTCTCCCGGGTCGAGGGCAGACAAGACGTGAGCGAGCATCAACATCTTGAACTTCTCCTTCTGGAGGAAGCGGTTGACGTTCCTGAGATCCAAGATAGGACGCAGGCCCTTGTCCTTCTTGGGCACCAGAAAGTAGTGGGAGTAACAACCACGACCTACTTCTGGGGCAGAAACGCACTTGATGGCTCCCTTGGCCAAGAGAGCCGTAACTTCCTGTTGGAGAAGGCCCAGATGATCCTCCGACATACGGTGGTACTGAGGTGGCATGGCAGGAGGAGTAGCCTCGAAGGGGAGGGAGTAGCCCCTTCGGACTATCTGCAAAACCCACCTGTCTGACGTGATGGTGAGCCAGTGGGGGGGGGTGATGGCAGATCCTGCCGCCCACTGGTGTTTGATGGGCTTGAAAAGTCGGACTAGGAAGGCTTGGAGGCTGCAGCAGAGGGGGGGGGGGGGGTTGGTGGACTGGCCCGCCCCGCTGGCCCCCTGAACCCCGACGGAGGTTCCCACGTCCCCGGCAGCGCGAAGATTGGGAAACTTACTGCGGCCTGTGGCTCTGGGCGGGACGTAGTGGGGCACCCCTTCCGTAGCCACGGAAGGGGCGAAAAGCAGACTGCGCTGGGCAGCTGGAGAGGCCCAAGGACTTGGCTGTAAGCCCGTGAGTCCTTGAAACGCTCTAGAGCGTTGTCCGCTTTGTCGCCAAAAAGGCGACGGCCATCAAAAGGCATGTCCATGAGGGTGTTTTGGACATTCCCAGAAAAGCCAGTCGACCTCATCCAGGCGTAGCTTCGAAGGGCTACCGACGTGGAAATCGTCCTGCCTAGAGAGTCGGCGGTATCCAGCCCACAACGGATGGCAAACTTCGCTGCATCCCTCCCGGCGGCAACAGCCTGGGAGAGTACTGTCCGGGCCTCCTCCGGACACTGAGGCAGCACCTGCGCAACCGTCTCCCACACAGAGTGGGAATAACGGCTCAATAGACATGCAGTGTTTACCGACCGCAGTCCCAAGCTGGCAGTAGAAAAAATCTTCTTCCCAAGATGGTCCAGCTTCTTGGATTCCCTTTCAGGTGGAGCGGTAGGGAATGCGCTCTTGGAAGCAGAGGCTTGGACCTCCAAGCTCTCAGGGGTGGGGTGTTGGGAGAGGAAAGTGGGGTCGCCCGGATCTGGGCGGTGGCGTCAGGCAATCATCCTATCCACGGGAGCCCCCGTGTTGGGCTTGGACCAGGTGCCCAAAAGGACGTCAGTAAGGGCCTCATTAAACGGCAGCAGGGGCTCCGAAGAGCTCGCTGCCGGCTGAAGCACCTCTGTCAGGAGGTTAGTCCTGACCGCCACTGTAGGGAGCTCGAGGTTGAGAGCCTCGCCCGCCCTACGCAACACCACTACGTATGACGCTCCCTCCTCTGTAGCCACGGTAGGAGGAGAAAACATGCCAAGGTCAGGGGAGGTGTCTAGACCACGGGCATCCCCCAGTTCCTCTCTCCAGTCCTGCTCAGAGTCGAGCTGGTCAGTTAAAGGGTCACCTGACCCCTCCCACTCCTCCTCCTCCTCTTCTGGGTGCCAATCTGGCCGAAAAGGGACCCCAGGAGTGAACAGGGGCACAAAAACCCCTCTCTACGCCGGTCCGGCTCCACATCAGGATGGAGGCCGGGGTCGAAGCCGGCCGGGGGCACGACCGGCGTCGGCAGCGGAATCGTGCCGGAGGAAGCGGCGCCGGTGGAGGCATAATAAGGTCAACCGGTCCCGATCCGGATCCAGGCCTGGATCCAAGGGGGGCCTGCGGCGCCGGAGCCGCCGGCGGAGAAGGCCTAGGCCCCCCAACCGAGTCCGCGGGGCACGAAGGCACGCCGGCAGAGTTGGGCTGCCCAAAGATGGCGTGCATCGCCTCGTAAAATGTACGAAGCTGGGCAGGAGTCGCTCCGGGTCCCGGAAAGGGAGGGAAACGCAGAGTCGACTCTTGGGGCCCCGCCCGCATCCCTCGTCGCGTCAGCCGACCGACGGGGAGAAGTCGAAGAGCGACGATGCTTCTTCGACTTCTTCTTGTGCTTCGACTTACCTGACCCCGAGTGAGAAGACTTAGAAGACTTGGACGAATGGGGATTGCTCCGCGACCGGTCCCTCGACCTCTCTCGTGACCGGGACCTCGACCGCCGCGGAGCCGACTGCCGGCGCTCAAGAAGCTTTCGGGACTGCTCCCACAAAGCCTTCGGAGCTATGGACCGGCAGTCGGAGCACGACTTGGGGTTGTGGTCGCGCTCCAGGCAAAAGAGGCACATGCAGTGCGGATCCGTAACCGACATCAGTCGGGTACAGAAACTGCAGGCCTTGATGCCGGGCATCCCTCCGTGCACCAGGAGTCGTAGACTCAAAAAAGACGTCGACAAAAGTCGCTCAAAAAGTTCAGTCAAAAAATGACTGGAGGTACCGCTCTCTCCGGATCTGCGCTGGCTGGCGCGGAAAAAGAAAGAACTGACGTCAGCGCACGAGGGCGGCGTCTAAGTAGCTACCGCGACGTCATCCCAGCGACCACGACGGCAACGACGGACGCAGAGCCGACCGACGCCACCTTCCGACGCGCAGAGGTACTGCTGACGAAAAAACTTTCCGGATCCAGTCTGACGCCTGGGGGTAATTCTAAGGTAAGGAATCTATAACTAACATGTTTCTTTCAGATGTAATATTCTGTATCAAATAATACCAATGAGAATCATAGTTGCATAAAGATTGATCAGATTTATTCAGCGTTAAGTTTCCACTGATCTCATCACCACTAAATAATTCCATATCTCAGAGGTAGGCAAATTATTATTCAATTGAAAATTCTTGAATTAAGCAATTCTACCTAGATGATAAAATTATATAATCACAATACACAGCATATCCTTTTTCCATCGAAGCTCAACACCCTACCCAGTTAGTTGGGGAGTGTGGGTGAGGGGAAGGGGGGCATTTATCTATGTCAAATACTACTGCTCTGTTTACGACCATAAGTAATTTTTGGACAAATAGCAGAATATTGTGAGAACCAGTTAAGTGGTGAACTAGCTTTGCCCTGATTTGCATCTGAAGTTTGCATCACTGGGACACATTTCCATATTGATACCTACATCGGAACTTGTGCAGCCTGCACCAAGACCTGTCTTCTCCAGTAATTCCTAATAACTGGGAGACTAAAGCTCATTGGAGCTCTGAGACATGAAAGCGTTATAAGGAGAACATTAAGCTCCTTCTCTTTAAAATGAATTCTTAAGCAATCTCTCAATTGTAAAGTTCTTTGAAAGGATGCTAGGGTGGATGTTGCTTAATATACATACAGGTGTTTAGTACATATCCTCATATTACCTATATTAATTGTTCCCAAAATGCTCAAATTCAAGGCCCACCAGCTATACAAGTCCTTTTGTATTTTATTTATGAGTGACATTAAGTGCACCTCAATTGAATGAACTTCCTTGGCATATTAATGCCAAAAGCAGACTGACAGTCATCAACTCCATCCTCCAAACATCACTAATGGGTGCAAACACTTCATCCGCCGTTCATGCTCTTCTTTGAGATGTATTCCAGCTGATACAGAATCCTGGGTAGGTTCTGCAATTGTTAACTGGTACTGATAGCTCAGATTAGTTACAAGAGCATATGCCAGCATATAAAATCAGTTTATGCTTTCTCCTTAATACTGATAGTCGTCAAGATTTGTCCACCTTTCTTAATGCCTGAATTGCTATCATATATAACACCACAACTTTGTTCCTCTTTCCACGTGAAACTATAATGTCAGTGTTACATTAGAAAAAAAAAATCAGGCTTTAGTGCATCTGCGTCTCAGGCTAGATGGTAACACACACCACAGATTCATTTGTTCCATCAACGTGAAGTATACCCTTACACTGAAATGTTAAAGGCCATACATATATGACAGAAACGTATCTACGTTCACAGCAATTTACATATGCTTCATTTGAAGAATATTCACTATTTTTCCAAAAAAGCATGTTGCACAAAGTACAGCTAGCGTGCAGCTACGTCTTGAAGGTTCACTGATTAAAATAACACTACCTAGATTTTCAAAGACTCACCAGGGTAATTTGAACCTCTCCTCCAGTTGCATACACATCACCTTCATGATCTCCATGAAGAAGGAACTGTACAATGCTTCCATGATATAAGGGAAGAGTTTTAATTGATTTTACCTAAAGATACAAAATTAACAACAACAAAATGTATAAATTAAATCATACTTTAAAATAAAAAAGTGCAACAAACCAAAACAAATACTAAAGTATGTAAACCTGGCTCTTATTTATCAGCTGTCACCCATTGTCAACGAACGCAAACGCCACACCTTCGCGCTGGACAGGAGATGGTCATTAAATGCTATTAAAACGCATGCAGATTGTAAACTGCTTGTATCAGTTGACGTGGTTTGCTCTATCACTTCCCATATGGCACGTCAACCTAAGTTCTAAATGCTAAGACTACTACCAGCCCTCGTTGCTTTAACAGCCAGGATGGAAAGTGGGCATTTTTAATGAGCCTAGGAAATAATTTTAAAAAAATACATCATACAGGTATCTTTTCTTTGGTCCTCCCAATTCCAGCTAATGAGAATAAGTCTATCTAACATAATATGTTCTCAGAGATGGAAAACATGCGTGTATGCGCTAGGCTTCAGGCAACCACATAAACAACCATTTTTTTAAGCTCAGGTATGCGCCAAGGCATTCAGGAGCTAACATTTCCAGAACAAACGGGGAGCAGCAAAAAAGTCTGATACAAATATTCAGACTTGTGTATCAAACGTGACAGAGGTTGTCATGGCTTTGGTGGATTGGGCATGACGTACAGTTCGGTACCTTCAGTATCCATCTTTCAGGTGGGTACTCTATCTTTTCTGAAGAATTACTAATACCCGTCCAGGTGCCAGAATGGTTAAAAAAAACCTTAAACAGCTCTCCTGTACTGCTAGGTGGTGCCTCGGCTTCAGGATTCACCCGGGATATGACATCATATAAGGCACCACCCCAGCCCACTAATGTTAGTTCCATCCTTTTGTGCCCGATGCCCTCAGAGGCAGATACGAGGCTGACTTGTTTGATAGAAACTGCAGTTTTTCTAAACTAAATTTGGACCTTATTGAGGGTTGCAACAATCTTACAACCCACTCCTCAGAATGGGTGGGTGGATACTATCGGTGAAGAATCTGTAGGTGCAGTATTGAAAAGAAAGTTTGCTAGGGAAGGAAAGTTACTTGTTTTTGAGATGGACATTTTTACATGCAGATTCCTCAACTCTTAAATCAGTACCCAAGCACTACTTCTCAAGTGGAGGGTCTCAGGTGTGTTATGTGTTATGTGTAGTTATACTCAGATCAGAACTTCCATAGGAAATAGATTTTTGTTTCTTTAATAACTAAGACATAATGAATCAACACAAAACTTTCCCAAAAAGTTTCATCTATTTTGGCTTTTTCATGGAAAGTTTCCCACTGATATGTCACGCTGGGCCCAAGAAAACGCCTGACTCCCAAGGTCATGATTGGAGAGGGCTTAGAGGGGGCAGGAAGCCTGAAGAGAATCCCAGTGGTTAGAACAGCTCATCAGGAACAAAACGACCCCAAAAGTGTCCAAAATGGCCTACCGGGGAAAGAGAAAATGACGAAAGAAGCTTTGTTCCTCAGTCGGACTGTATTGGGAACCGGCGCAAGAAGCTCTCCACTCCTGGCGCTTCCTGAAAACCCTGGGGGGCCAGTGCCTCTGAGATCGGTGAAAGGAAATGAAATAAATTATAGAGTAGGCAGTGGGCGAGCATGGAGCTCCCCCTTCCTTGACTCTACACTTCCTGGGGGGCCTCATCCCCCACAAGAGGAACAGAAAGAAATGAGCACGCCACGGTTTTTAAATATCTGTCCCCTGGTGCCCCCATCTCCAAGGGACCAAAAAGAGGGACAACAGCCAAGCCCTCCTCCTGCTACTTTCAAGAGCACCTGACCTGTAGTCTGCAGAGTACTTTGTTCCTGCTCTCACCAGCAGTCAGGTGCAGGAAAGGATGCTGGCTCCCGTGCGGCACAGCTTTACCTTGCATGCAGGGAGCAGGCAGGTGCACCAGGGGCCTTAGGACTCCTCCTGTGGCCTCCAACAAAAAATGAATGCTGTGGGATAGGGCACCCTCTATTTAAAAAAAAAAAAAAAAAAAAAAAGGCCCTTTGATGCTGCCATTGCAAGGCTGTGATCAGATGGGGACCTGGGGCTCCACATACGCCCTTGCAAGGGCTATTTATAAATTACATATCCCGCTTGTAGCGCCCCACAGAGGGCACAGGCACCACAAACATGATCTTAAATGTTTGTGGGGCTGCCAGGATTGTGGCAGTCCTCACAGGAGCCCAACTAAAGATTTATTTTTAAGTCATCCTAAGTCTCCTCCAGAACAGTTTATAGACCATTTCAAGCACTCCTAGAGCTTGGGCTTTTGCTAAGAAACTCCAGGGGTGTGGCAACCTCGTTTAGTGGGTCCCAAGGCTGTGGTTGCAACATGCTGAAAATAAAAAACAACTTGTGCATATTTGATTGAAATTGTAATGCTTCATTGATACATGGCTCGACCGGCGCTGCTCCGGATCCGTCTATGGCTGGCGCCTTGGGCGAGCTCACCGGAGGAAGACCAGTAGGGGCCCCTCCCAAACCCACTGGCTGGACAGTGAGCCAGCGGGGATGGGCCGCTCAAATATGAGGTGTATGGCCTCATAAAACTCACAGAGTTGGGCGGGGGTCGCTCCGGCTCCAGGCGACTCGGAGAGGCGTGGAGCCGGCCATTGCACAGGCTTAACCGAGGAGCCAGGCCTCGAATGCTGACGTTGCCTCATCTTAACGGATGACTTTGACGGACGGGGTGAAGTCGAAGACCTCTTCGACGTCTTGTTCTTATGTTTTTGGGACTTACCGGAATGCCTGGACGACTTTGACGACAAGTGCTTGGAGTGGCTCTGCGACCGATCTCAGGCCCTTCCTCTGGAGCGGGATCGAGACCGTCGCGGCGTTGCATGTCGAGCAGCAAGGAGCTTGAAGGACCCCTCCCTCAATGCCTTAGGGTGCATGGCACGACAATCCGCAGAGATCTTTGGCATAGTGGTCGCGCTCAAGGCACCAGATACCGACGAGGTGTGAGTCCATCGCCGATGACAGGAGCCACAGGGCTTGAAAGCAGCCTTCCAAACCACACCACACCAGGAGACAAAGTCTCAAAAATCTTCAACAAAAGGGTCGGAAAAACAGCAGTCAAAAAGTGGCTGGGAGTAGCGCTTCTCCAGGTCTGTGCTGACTGGCGCAGAAAGAAAAGAAATTATGTCAGTGTGCTGGGGTGGCGCATATATAGGCACCGTGCACACATCACTACTGGAGCGGACGACACCGACGAAGCCACAAAGAGCCGAACGATGCCACCTACCGCCGTGCAGGGGTACTGCTCACAAAATATTTCCAGATCCAGTCTGACGCCTGAGGATAACTCTAAGGTTAAGGACTGCAGCTAGAAGTCTCTATCAGCCATATTTACTAGAAATTAAAATCTAGTATTTCAGAACAGTTTCTTTTTCATGGACATGACAAGCAAGTTTATTTCAGCAAAACAGACATTTTTTACTTAATGGCAAAACATCAGGCGCGTCAGAAACAGGCAAGCTGATATTCAGGCACAATTAATGCATGTCAAAAATATATTAAATATTGATATTTGAGGGATAGAACTATGTTGGGTTTTAAAGTCATATTCCAGAGTTTGGTTCGGTAGAACAAGAGATCACCTACTGCTATGGTTGTTTTTTCATGACATGCGTGAAGCCATCACGATGTCCATATTGATAAGCTTTCTAGGACATCAACACTGCTCATGTGAGCTGGAGGACATAAGAGAGGTAAAATCGGTCTGCTATCCAATTGTGTACAGCTCCAGATAGCGGAGTGGTAGAATTGCTGAATGAGCCTGTACAATGTGTCTTGCTCTGCTGGCTAAATTTCCATGGCTTGCAATTGCCAGATTTGTATAACTCAGTTTTTGTTAACATACGACTGAAAATCTACCTGGAACGTAATTTATAACATACAACTGAAAACTGAAAAACTACTTTGAAGGAAAAGGATGGGAAATTAAGAATGAAAATATTGATAACATTTTGAAAATGTACACACTATGTGCCGGTGTATAATCCGGTGATTATAGTTATGTGGAAAGCACCTAGCTCTTTATCTAATATCGTGAAAACTGTATGTGGTAGAATCTTCATCGGATTAGCCCTGCTATACAACTAACTGAAGACTGAAACCTCCTGGTCCTGAACAAACTCCCAGACGCCCCTACACCCCACCCATGCAGCCAGGAGAAGCACTCTTCTCAAATTAAATATGAAATCTAAAAATGTTGAAAAAAATAAACATACTTTATCTGCTGCAGTAGATGCAGCAACAAAAGAGGATGGTATATCAAACACTTGTAAACGTTATGTCATTTGTGAAGCTAAACGTGCAGTTATCCACTAAGGTACACTGCCCTACACAATTTCATAATAAAATAAATATATAGAGACAGCACTTTATGTTTAAATAAATTTGAAGATTGGCACCAGCGAAGTGAGAGTCCGTGCCCTCGTTTGTGCGCGACAGCACTTGGATTGCTTTGTTTGATATATATATATATATATATATATATATACACACATATATATATATATATATATATATATATATATATATATATATATTATCTACTGGCGGTCGCCAGTAGATAGTTAGTTAGGACCTATTTTCCATAGGAAATCCGCAACATTCTATTTGAAATAACTCTTGCGCCGGTTGACGAATCTTCGCGAAAGCTTCCAAATTGTTGGGGCGCTCCGCTCCGCTCCTACCCTGAAAGTCTCGGGTTGATTCGTCAAGCGGGGGCCGAGAAAAAAGGGGGGTCCCAAAACGCGTTTTCCCCATTCATTTTTCAATAGGATCCTTTCATTGCGGCTACAGCCCGAACTGCTGAACGGAATTACACCAAATTTGGCAAAGAGGTAGCCCTTGGTTCAGTGTCGTGCCTTTTGCTTAAATGGTGTAAATCCGTTCAGTAGTTTGAGAAAATCACAAATAAAATCACATATATATCTATGGCCGAGTAGGGTCCGCGTACCCTCCCGATCACGAGCTGCATGCTAATTGGCTATCAACACTCCAAATCAGGAAGTGTTGGCAGCCATTTTGTCCCTCGGTAGAACCGAGGGACAGAAACAAGTGCGCAAAGCGCAAAAAGGGGGCAGGGTAGAACACCCTGACCCCTAGGTCTGCTTCAGGGGGTCCCACAAGGACCCCCTGGGCAGAAAAAAGCATTTTTTTTATTTTTTTTATTAAATCGGAGGGATGCGCTTAGGGTGCGCGGATCCCGCCGAAAAAAAAAAAACGAAACGCGGTCTCCCGCGCTTCGTTGTTAATTGGCCCCCGGGTGGGCCAAGTCCTGGGGGCATGCGGGGGGGTTATTTATAATATGTGGGGGGCCTCTAAGGCCCCCAAGCCCCGGGGACCGCCACCCCCCGGGGCTTTAAAAATAAATGGTGCGGGAGGGCTCTCGGCCCTCCCGCAGCCCCGGGGACCACCACCCCCCGGGGCTTTTTTAAAAACTGAATAGTACTTGTGTGGGGGGGCTCAAGCCCCCCCACACGCCCCGGGGACCACCACCTCCCCGGGGCACTAACAAAATAAATGTGGGGGTCCGTTTCGGACCCACGAAGCCCCAGGGACCACCACCTCCCCAGGGCTTTAAAGACATGGGAGGGGGCCGCGCGGCCCCCTCCTGGAGCCTGTGGTGGCCCTGGGGACCGTCACCCCCAGGGCCGGCTCCTGCAGTGTCCCGGGGTGCCTACCCCCGGGACACTGCTGTTTGCAATGGCAGGACGGGAGCCTCGCGGCTCCCATCCTGCCATTGCAAGCTCTGCTCTCGCTCACTGAAGCGAGAGCAGGAAACCTGCTCTCGCTTCAATGAAGCAAAGCAGAATTTCTTTTCCATAAGGGGAGCTGCATGTCAGCAGCTCCCTTATGGAAAAGCAATGCCGGCTCCCGTAGGACGCGGGAGCCGGCGGGACTGTGGGGATTGGGCACCCCCCACAGTCCCCAACCAGAGGCCAGGCCCCGGGGGATGGGGTCCCCGGGGCCATTAGTGGCCTGGGAGGGGGGCCACGCAGCCCCCCTCCCCATAAAGTATTTTTTTTTTTAAAACGTTAAGGCCGGCCCCGGGGGATGGGGTCCCCGGGGCCTTAAATGGCCTGAGGAGGGGGGCCACGCAGCCCCCCTCCAAAAATGTGTATTAAAAAAAAAAAGTGGGCATGCCCCGGGGGATGGGGTCCCCGGGGCCAATAGAGGCCCAGGGAAGGGGGGCCACGCGGCCCCCTTCCCGTTTTGTTTTAAAAAAGAAAATCATCAGGCCCCGGGGGATGGGGTCCCTGGGGCCAAAAGTGGCCAAGGGAAGGGGGGCCACGCAGCCCCCCTCCCATATAAAAAAAAAAGAAAAAAAAGACCGGCATCGTGTTGGAGGCCCCGCCCCCTCTCTGCAGCAGTCTGCAAACGCGCCCCCTGGCGCGTTTGCAGATGGGGAACAAATTCCCCTTGAATACTGGGGGTCCCTGGGGCCAACTAGCCCACCAGGAACCTCCAGTATGCGCCAGGGGCTGCGTTGCAGAGAGGTGTACAGAGGCCACGCCCCTTTTTACACCTCTCTGCAACGCAGCTCTGTGGCGCTTTTGGAGGTACATGGTGGGCTAGTTGGACTCCAGGGACCCTCAGGATTCAAGGGGACTTAATCCCCCAACTTAAAACGCGCCACGGGGCGCGTTTGCACAGTGGTGAAGGGAGGGGGCGGGGCTTCAGGTGACATGTGTGCAAACAGGCCCCCTGGCGGGTTTTAAGATGGGGAATTAAATCCTCTTCAATCCTGAGGGTTCCTGAGGATCCAGCTCACCAGGTACCTCCAGTAAGCGCCACGGAGCTGCGTTGCAGAGTGTTGTAAAAATGGGCGTGGCCTCTGTACACCTCTCTGCAACGCAGCCCCCTGGCGCATACTGGAGGTTCCTGGTGGGCTTGTTGGCCCCTAGGGACCCTCGGGATTGAGGAGGAATTAATTCTCCAACTTAAAACGCGCCACAGGGCGTGTTTGCAGACATGTCACCTCAGGCCCCACCCCCTTCCTTCACCATTGTGCAAATATTCCTCTAAAATCAGCCGAACTACGAATTCCGATTTACTCACCTGTTATCAGGAGAGAACCCAGTGCTGCATCTTTTAGCCGGTCCCAGGATGCTTGTTTCCGGTCCAGGGAAGACATGGCTTGGCAGTTCGGGCTGGACTGTTCCCATGAGACACAGGGTCAGACTGATTTGCATATGGCCATGTCTGAACTGGGGTGGTGGAGTGAGCTAAAGAATGATGATGGATTAAACCCAGATCAGTTGACTGGGGGTGAGTGTTTGATTTGCTCAAGCGCTCCGTC